>VZDJ01000063.1:1222097-1306921 GCA_008694505.1 Cyanoderma ruficeps | reverse complement strand
GAGACAGCTACTACTACTACTATTATTCTCAGTATCAGTATCGTTATCATCATTAATAATATCATTATCGTTTTCTTATTATTTTATTGATAATAGTTTCATTAATAGTATTTTATTGACAATATTTTTGTTATTAGTAGTAGTATTTGGGGCAGTCGGGGGTTTTGTTTGGTTGGTTTTGTTTTTTGTTTTGGATTTTTTGTTGGGTTTTTTTTCGTCTTGGTGGGGGGTTTTTGTTTGTTTTGGGGTTTTTTTTATCCAGTGCAGAAGGGCTTGGCCAAACCTCCCATCCCCATCTCTGGCTGAGTTCACCTTTAGGGTGAACCCAACGTGGAAATGACCCCAGAGATCCCCTGAGGGGAGAACACCAAAGTCAATTACCAAAGTCAATTAATTACCACCTTTCCTCCACCCGGGAACTATTTTTCGAGCCGTTTATCGGCTGGATGGGGCCAGAACAAATAAAAAATATAAATAAACGAGCGCCCTGTGGTAAATGCCGAGTGCTGGTTTCTGGTTGTGATAAAGGCATTCAGCATTTCCCTTTTCCACAGAACCAATCCCCGCGTTTTCCTGGCAGGGACGGGAATTTAACAACCCCATAAAACCTTCGGTGATTAATCAAACCCAGGAATTAGTGGCTGAGTCACTCTCCCAGGTTTGGCTTAATCATCACCTACCTTGGCTTTTCAGCCTGGCAAAAGGCAGGAAAAAAGAGGGGAAGGCAAAAAAAAAAAAAATCAGGTTTTTTTCTTTTCAGGCTGGCAAAAGGGGCATGAAAAACGAGGGAAAGGCTAAAAAAAATATATTAGATTTTCTTTTCAAACTGGCAAAAGAAGGCAGGACAAAAGAGGGGAAGGCTAAAAAAAAATCAGATTTTTTTTCGGTCTGGCAAAATTTATAATTTTCAAAACTATTTTAAGCCATTATTGGCTGTTCTAAAGCTATTTTAGCCAATTTTATCTATTTTTTGCTATTTTTCTTCCCGAGCATCGGGCTTTGAAATGATTCATTTTAATTCCAAGGCGTCTGAACAAGCAGGAACTGTAAGACCTGTGATTAACAAGTCAGATAAACCGAATTTTGCTCTTATTTCTCTGTAAAATTTCATCGAAGTTTCTCAGCCAAAGCAGCCACAAGTGGAATATGTTGATTTGCAAATATTTGACGAACCCGTCTGTATCAAGCCATTCTGTTTTGGTTTTTTTTTCCCCCCACATCAACTTCACTCTCCAGTTATTATTTCCAGCAGGTTTTGGCTCTGCTGAAGGAGATTTGTGTTTAGATAACCCTCGGCTTAAAATAACCAGGAGAGGAGTTGAATAAATGCTGAAATAATCTTTGAAGGCTTCTGGGGAAAGGCTGGGCAGGGACTTTTGGGACAAAGCCAGAGGGATTTTTGGGACAAAGCCAAAGGGATTTTTGGGACAAAGCCAAAGGAACTTGGGATGGCTTCGGCAGGAATTGCCCTCAATGAACTCTCAGAGGACTCAGGGCCCTACAAAGTGAAAATAAACCCCCAAACATGGGCCAGCACAACCTGTGGCTTTGTGGGGTCACCTGCAGAGCAACAACCACCCATGAACTGGGGTTCCTCTTTCTAGGGTTTATTTCTAATTTTTCTATTTATTTCTATTTTTTTTTCTATTTTTTTCTATTTTTCCCTGCTGTTTATTGCTCTTCTTGTTTATCATTCTTGGGGAATCACGGCCATAATGTTGTTTTTTAGGGGGATCAAATGGGCACAGGACTTCTGGACCTAAGGGTTGGATTTCTGTGTTAACAAAAAAACCCCAACCCTGAAGACTGGTAATTCTGAGATAATCCTGAAAAACCAGCTGAATCGCAATTTAAATTTAAACAAATGAGGATGGAGGCCAAAGAGAGCCCAGAATTTATTCAAATCCCACTTGGACAACGAAGTGACTGGAAGTGGTTTATTTCCACTCAGGCTTTGTATCCAGTATTTTGTATTTTGCCTTCAGCACTTTGCATTTCACCGTATTTTCGCAACGGGAATGCTTTCAACAGAGACGGATTAAAATATAAATTTTATATCTCAAACATAAAATATTTTATTTTTTTTCCAGCTCTGATCCCAGAGGAGGAGGAGTCAAACCCCAAAGTTTATTTAACCAGCTGAGGTGTTTTTTTTGGGTCGTGACAGACGAGTGGAAATAAACAAAGTGCCGCGAGGAAAGAAAATGAACCGCGCTGCCGCGGCGGGCTCTTATCACAACGCAAATATCAGCAGGGTGGACTTTCACGGGGTTCAGCTCAGCAAACACAGCTTGGCTCGAGCTCCCTGCGCGGGTTCTGCAGAAGTTTATCAGCTCTCGCTATCGCAGCCGCGTGCGTGAGCAACGGTTCCAGGGAAAAGCACAAAGGTCACGCCGTTGCTTTGATTTATTTTATTTTTTTTTTTCCCAGCCTTCTGGTTGTTTGTTATGTTTTTGTTAGGAATTTTTTTTTNATCAATGTTTTGTAAGCATGTATTTTTTAATTTTTTTTTTTTTTTTTTGAGGAGGGACAAATTAATGGATTTCTAAGTTAACTGCTGGGGTCAGAGACGTGCCACTCTCGTTCCCCAATTTTTGAATGAATTATAAACTTTATAAAAACTTTAAATTATAGTTTGTTGTTTTTTTTTTCTCTTCACTTTTCAACTTGACAGGCAAGTGTAGTTTATGTGTGTTTTTTAGCAACACTCAGGCTTGGCTGGGAATGGAATCACAAACCCCAAACCCTGGCAGGCTAATTTCTGCTGGCTGCTGTTTCCTGGAGTGACGCTGTTTCACACCACAGCGACACAGACTCTGAACTTCATAAGGCTGAAATGACTCCTTGATTTTTGGGATGTGTCTCCCTTTTATACTATTTCACACAGACCAATCTGATTGGTGACACAAAGACAAAACCTCTTCACTCACATTGGTCAGAGCAGAGGGACAGCAAGAAGAAATCCCTCCTAGGGAAAGGAATGAATAACAAAGTTACAGTGACAAAAACATTTCTCCTGTTTACAGAAAATTTCCCTGGGAAAAGAATTTCAGAAAACCAAAACACCTCAGGCACGAAACCAGGGCTACACTAGAGCCTCTCTGGCTTTTCCTTAATTAAAATTCATCGTTTTAATGATTTCATCGCAGCCTCAGCAGAGCTGCAATATAAACAACTTTTAGTCCTACAGAACCTCCAGGTAAAGAGCTGCTGGAGGAAGTTAAAATGATGTTTCGAGCGGGTTTTGCCCCATGGACTCTTAAAATGCTTCGAGTCTCAGGGCTTGGGAGGGTGAAAATATTTTTGGCCTCGTTGTAGAGCTTTGAAGGCAGGTCGGTGTGTGTTCCTCTGCCTCTAGCACCCAATTAGCTGCAAATGCCTTCCTAGAAATAATTGTGGAGGATTCAAAAACTGGTTCCTCACCGGCAGCAAAGGGATCCAGGGGCTTTCATTTAAAACAAAGCAAACCCGGGCTAAACCGAGAATTTCAAATCTGCCACCAGGTTGCTTTGTTGTAGGTTTTGGGGGGGGTTTTTTGTATTTTTTTGTTTGTTTTGGTGGGGTTTTTTGGGGGTTTTTTTGGTTTTTTTCTTTGGTAAGTTTCTGCTGTGGGTGAATTGTAGGATTTGAGAAACGGAAACTGGTGTTGGCCAATTTCTGTTTCTCAAAATCAGTGTAGTGGTCTGAGTGTCTCCTAGAATTATTTACTCTTTTTCCTACTGTGAGATAGGGTCGGATTGGGGCTTAGATTGGGGGTACAATCGTCATAAATTCACCCCAGGACAGTGATTTTTCCGGCCTCTGGAGCCCTGGTGTGATGATTTCTGCCCATTCTCCTCGCCCCACGCAGCTCTCAGCGCCTGTGTCAGGAGATCTTGTTCTGCTCAGGAAAAACCAAGACTTCTGTAAACTTGTGGGGCTGCTGCTGCTGGATAGAGATAACAAACAGAGATAAAGAAGAGCTGGGACCTACCCAGGCAGGATTCTCATGGGAGTAGCAGCTTCTAGACCCAGCAGGGAGCAGAGCAGCGCCTGGGCCCTCCTGATGCCAACTGGGGAAGGTTCTCTTGGGGTTTTCTACCCTTGAAGTGATGTTTTACCCACTAAAACCTTGCTGCTGAGCCCAGGGAGCCCCAAAGCTGGGATGTAAATATGTAGGGATGCCTGGAGTGAGAGCTTGCTGTCAAGACAAGACAAGAGGGAACTTTTTGTGGCACATCCTGCAGCTCCCAAGTGGTAAAATGGAGGTTTGTTCTCGGGACCAGCAAAAATTTGGGGTAAACATCAATGAAATGAGCAGGATGAGGCTCCACGATGACCTGAGAGCTCGGTGAGACCCAGCCCTGCCCTCCTTTTCCCTTTCCCTGCCTCTCCCCACTGTGCTGCTGTTGCTTTTATCTCCTTTTCTGCCAGAGTCGGGATTAAATCCTCGATTTGTTTCATGTTTGGACTCAGACGTTTATTAATTCTTATTTATGTCACAGTCTCCCAGACTGTGAGTTCTGGCTAACAAAGTCAAAAAGGGCTCCTACCTCTCTCTCTACAAGGCCTTTCAAGGATAAACTGTCCAATTAACAAATTACACCTTAATTATTTTTTACTTTTAACCCAATAACCAACCACCCCTGGCCCGCAATGCAGCTTTTTCTATCCAATTGCAAACCATCACCCAGAGCCGTGAAGAAGAAGGTGAAAGAGAAGGACTCAGCCTCTTCTGCCAAGAATTTGGGTCCTGTAATTCCCTTTGGAATTAGTGGTGGGAAAGGGGGAAGCTAAAATCCAAAACAACAATAAAACCTTCACACACTTCTCAGCTTCTAAACTCTGCTTTCCTTTTTCCATGGTGTCTCTTCTTAGCATGGATAGAAAAGCACAGGAAAAACCAAGTTACTGCATGGAATAAATGTATTTATTGACAGGAAGGAGCAGGGGAAACAATGTAAAGCCACCTACTAACAATGCAATTCATGGATAACTGTGGTAAAATATACTGTAGGAGCAAGTTCATCTCTGAGTATATTGAATAAATGATATTACATGGATATTTAATACTCCTGCCCTTTCACCTGAATGGTTCCCATGACTAAAAGATTAATGCTGGATTATTTAAATGAGAGTTTTCTATGCTCTTTTAAAAGAAATCCTGTGAGAAAATTCAGGGGTTTTTTCCCTGCAGCTGCTTATAGATGTTGTTCTCTTCTTCATTCTGCTCCATCCTCGTGATGTGGGATTTCTTGGTCAGTTAATAATGAAAATAAGGGGCTGGATCTGACCCTTCAATCCCACAAATGGAAGCTGAGCTAACCCAGGTGTTCCCCCTTAATTGTCTCCAAATGAATAAAAAAGTTCAGTGAGAAGAGATACGAGTCAAAATGTTAAAAGTGAAAACAGAAATAAGGATGAGGAGCGGTGGGGGGACAGAGAGAAATAACCAGAGAGGAAAAATATCTAAAAAACCTGGGACAAAAAGAGAAGAAGAAAATGTTATTAAAACATGAGGGAAAGCTTTGGAAGGAGGTGGATGAGTTATGCAGCTCATCATGACAATAACATAGTATAGACATATTTTCTAACGAAACACTGGAAGATTATGAATTATTATGTCTCAGACTAGAGAAAATACAAGAGAGAACTCTTTGGCTGTTCAGGTCTATCAGAATAATCATAGGCTACGACCCAAATCCCATTGGAATTCACTTCAACACTGCCACTTCTCAAAGTTCATTCACCTTGTGCAATGTAGCTCTCGGAGCTTAACACTTAAGCAAACCCCATAACACGAAAAAACCCTTTTTTTTGGCTTTTTCCATTTTTTTAACAAAGAAGCAAACGCAAAGGGTTCGTTAAAAACATTCCCCAAAGATGCTGAGTACTAAACACTGGACCCTGCAGTGGTTTCACGTGGGAAATCTCCCATTTTCCTCAACAGGAGACACGTGAGGGGTTGCTGGATCAGTGGGTTTTTTGGTTTGGTTTTTTTTTGGGTTTAGGTTCTGTAAAAGTAGAATTGCTCCCTACGTAGCAAACAGGGAAGTTTCATAGAAACCAGCGAACTCGCAACCAGAAGTTAAAAATTAAACGGGATCAAGTCTGGGAGGAAATAATTAGAAATAAAAAATGACCTAGCTGGTAGTGATTCTACTGAATGACTTGGTTTTCTGGCAGTGCAGGATCATTTCAGCTCCACGTTGTGCTCCCAACTTTGTGTAACAAAAAAAATGATCCTTCGAAAGCTGCTGTTGTATTTTTAAATTTCATAAAGGTAAAATCCTCTGTTAGATCTGTTAGAAAGGAGCTGATTCGAAACACTTTGTCCCAGACTTCATCTACAGTCCATTACTGGTGCAAAATTCTGATTGCATAAATACAAAGCTTGATTTTTATTGAAAAAAAAAACATGCTCAGCACGATGTGTTATTTTGGAGGGACTTCACCATGAGATTGCCTTAAAGCGTGACCCCTCCAGCCTTGGCCAAATTCAGAGCCAGACTGCAGAAAATATTAAATATCACTCCACGGGCTCAGAATTCCCAGAGCTTGTGTTTAAACCGAGGTTGTCAGTCTGTCTGAAGGTTGAATTTGGAGAGCAGAGACTAATTTTAGACTGAAACCCTCAAGACTAAGCCTGAAACCCTCAAGATGAGGCCCTGGATGGTTCAAATCTTTTTTCTTGGGCTAAACACCTGCATGAAAAATCATCAGAGCTTCAGACTGCAGGGCAGCTACACCTCAGACCTGAGCAGAGAAGCAGAAATTTGTGAGGAAATGAAAAATCTAATTCTCCCTGGAGCACCTAACGCTGAATTCCTGGCGAAACCCGCCCGGAGGATTTCCCTCAATTCTCAGTTTGCTCTTTAATTCTGGCTCTAGGCGAGACCTTTCCAGCAGTCACTTCGAGATAGAATAGAATATATCCTGTATTTTAGTCTCTGTCCTCTTGCAGATGTCAGGCCCAGCAGGTGCAGGTGAGGAGAGTTCTCAGCATTTCCCTGGAAGGCAACAAAGCAGCAAATCTCAGCTCAATCCCCAGCCGAGGTGTTCCTGCTCAAGCCACGAGTTTATTCCCCCATTTTCTGCCTGGCTTTGGGTGAGGAAGGAGGTTTGCAAGGAAAATTAATTCTGGGCAGGGCTCTGAAGTAAATCCAAAGGCTGGGATGAGGGGCTGAGCATCTTTTCCATCAGCTCCACGCTGTGGAGGTTTGACCTCAGTGATTTTGGGGTTCTTTTCCACCTGAAATGATTCTGTGGGAAGGCAGAGCAGCGAAGGGACTGGATTGAGCCTCTCCATCCCAGCTGCTGAGTCACAAAAACCCCCCACAAAAACCCCCAAACTGCCTGGACTCAACTTCCTACCACGAAATACCTTTGAGAAGGACATCGAGGAGGTCTGAGGATGGCAAGGAGCAAAGTTCAGGTGAGTTATCTGCTGCTGGGGGAGCGGGGATTCCTCGGGGAGCGCCCAGCAGGCTGCAGCTCTGTACAGGTCAAGACACCAGAGCAGTCAATTTCCACTGGAATTGGACTGAAATTAATTTTTTTTTCCCCTCTGCTGTGTTTTCTCTCCTGTTGGGAGAACCTCAGCGGCTTGAAATGGGGCTTCAAGTCTGTATTTCTAATTGAAATCTTGTTATATTGTCACATTTATTCCATTGACTCTGGAGGGAACCCTTACCCGGCAGAGTCCAAAATAACCTTGGAAAAGACAAAAGAGCTGTAACTTTTTTTTTTCGGTAAGCACCGAATATTTGCTTAATCCTGGGAAATAATCCTGAAATGTAAAACGTAAAGCACCCACAGTTACCTCTTGAAGAACATCCCGTGCCTGGGGTTTGTGAGTCTGAAGCAACCACATGAGCTCCGTGTTCTCCTCGAGTTTTGGGCAGGCGGTGGAGGTTTGACACGAGTTCAGCACCTGCAGGTGACAGCAAATCCCGTGGTTGCACAAGGACAGGAACACTTAAGCCAGGGCAGAGATTCCTGCCCTGATCCTCACCTGCAGCCGGGGCTTTGCTCCCATCTGGAGCAGGCAGAGAATTCCCTCCAGGATTTGGTCTTTCCGTAGCGTGAGGAACCTCCCCGTGCCAGTGTCCCTGGCAGTGCCTTGGGATTGTGTCACCAGCACAGTGTGGGCAACAGCAGCACAGTGCAGGGGAGTTAAACCTGTGGAAAAGTCAAATCCAGTGCTTGACCCCGGCCTGGAGTAAATCTGTATTTGTAGGTTTTATTAACAGCAGCACAGTGCAAGGGTGTTAAACCTGTGGAAAAATCAAATCCAGTGCTTGACCCCTGCCTGGAGTAAATCCATATTTGTAGGTTTTATTAAGAGCAGCACAGTGCAGAGGAGTTAAACCTGCAGGGAACGCCCAGGGAAAAGGCAAATCCAGTGCCCCTGTGTGCAGTAAATCTGTATTTGTAGATTTGGGATCTAAACCCAGCCCCTGTGCAGCTCAGATTTCCCTCTTTACCATGGTGGTCAGGCAGATCCACTTCCACACACACCCCGTTGTTCTTGCAGTTTTTCAGGACCTGAAATGAAGAACATCCAGGTGATCCCTGAACCTTTGGCAGTGCCAAAAATATCCTTTCCTGCCCCAAACCCCTGCGGAACCCCATCAGAGCTGAGCCACGTGGAAAACCCTGGGCTATTTTAACCACCAGAACGTGCATTAGTCGCTTTTACTCCACTTTTTAACCACCAGAAGGTGCATTAGCCACTTTTACTCCACTTTTTACCCACCAGAAGGTGCATTAGCTGCTTTTACTCCATTTTTGGCCAGCGTAAACACCCAGTTTACCTCCAGAACTCTCAGATATCCGTTCTCCGCACACAGGTGGAGAGGAGTTTTCCCAGAGCTGTCCTGCTCGTTGACGTTGGCCCCCAGGGAGATCAGGTCACTCACCATCAGGTGCTGGTTCTTTTCTGCAGCAAGATGTAAAGCAGTCTGAGAAGGGAAGAAGGGCAGAAAGTTGCAGTGAAAGGCAAAAATTGTTTAAAAACAACATTTTTTTTTTAAATAATGAAGAGGGGAGTTGGGATTTTGGGGCCCTGTTCCCACCTGGGCTCCATCATTCCCTCCCCATTCCCAATTTCCCTTCTTTTCCAGGACAGCAGGAAGGTGCTTGGTGCTTGGCTGGGGTTTGAAGGAGGGTTTCATGTGATAAAAAAATTCCTTTTTTTTTCCTTGTCAAATCAGCCTCCTACCCTTTTCTCTGCGTCTTTCTCGTCGATCTTGTTGAGGGATGCAAATCTCTGGGCCAGGGCAAAAGTCAGAGCCCTCCTTCCCTGGGCAACAGCCTTGTGCAGCAGCCTGGAAGAGAACTCAGTTGGGAACAACCAGAATTAGATATTTTAATTTATTTTTTTCCTAATAAATAGTTATTTTCTCCACGAGCACCCCATTCCAGGGCAATGCTGGCTTTTACTGGGATCAGGAAACGGTTTGTTTTCATTTCCAGCAGAACAGCCACTCCCAGTTCTTTGGGAGTCTGTGCTCCAGTTTGTGATTTTGGGTAATCCTCCCATCCATTCTTATTAGCACTTATTAATACAAGTAATTACCCTGAGAGTGTCTGCAGCATGGAAAAGATCTTTTTTGCATATCTTT
This sequence comes from Cyanoderma ruficeps, assembly GCA_008694505.1. NCBI lineage: Eukaryota > Metazoa > Chordata > Aves > Passeriformes > Timaliidae > Cyanoderma > Cyanoderma ruficeps. The sequence goes on along the minus strand of VZDJ01000063.1, from coordinate 1,297,316 downwards.
ACCCTTTCCTAATATTTCTTTTGCTTGATTTTAATTTCCTGGTCAATCCCTACACACCCCCCTCATCCTTAAATATTTTAACACCGGGAATTTACCCTGATATCAGCTCAGGAATATTCCTGCAAATATGGAATGCTTCTATTTCTAACATCTGCCCAAAATTCTGTGTATTGGTTCAAGCTTGAGCCTCCCCTCGAGCAGAGAATGATTTGATCAGAGGTCAGAGCAAAGTGATGTCCCCAGGGGACAGAAATCAACGTATTTCGACAGAAAAAATGGAGGACCTGTTGCCATTTTCATCAGGAGCCAGCAATTTTTCCTCTGGGATGTTCCTCAGCCAATTTTCCTCCCTGTGCAGCTGGAACTGGAAGAAGGAGAGGGCAGAGAGGTCCTGGCGGGTGAAGGAAACTGGGGTCGGCCCCAAATGTCCCCCCACAGCTGGAGAGCCCCTGGGAGCTTCCAGCAACATCTGGGCTGGGCTGGGGAGGGCAGCCACGTCCTGGGGTGGGGAATTCCTGGGGAAACCTCCCTGGGGTGGAGAATTCCTTGGCAAATTTTCCTGTGATGGAGAATTTCTCAGGAAATCTTCTTGGGATGGAGAATTCCTGGAGAAATCTCCCTGGGATGGAGAATTCTTCAGGAAACATTCTTGGGATGGAGAATTCCTCAGGAAACTGTCCTGGGATGGTGAATTCCTGGAGAAACTTTCTTGGGATGGTGAATTCCTGGAGAAACTTTCTTGGGATGGAGAATTCCTGGAGAAATCTCCCTGGGATGGAGAATTCCTCAGAAAACCTTCTTGGGATGGAGAATTCCTGGGGAAACCATCCTGGTATGAAGAATTCCTGGAGAAACCATTCTGGGATGGAGAATTCCTAGAGAAACCATCCTGGGATGGTGAATTCCTGGACAAACTATCTTGGGATGGAGAATTCCTTGGGAAACTGTCCTGGGATGAAGAATTCCTGGGGAAACCATCCTGGGAGCTCGGGAGAACATCCTGCATCCACCAGCTGCTCCCTTTCTCCCCTGTCCTGGAGAACATTCCCGGCGAGCCGGACCTTTGGACGCTCCCCTGCTCCCCATGGAGGGAAAGCTCTGCCTGTCCCGGTGGGATGGGTTGGAAATCTTTCCAGGAGGGCTCCTGGTGGAGCTGTGCCGGGCTCTGCCGCCTCCCCCGCGGCTCACCCGCCGCCTCCTCGCCGCTCCCCGCGCCTTCCCAGCTTCGCAGCTCCGCGGGGAATCCCTGCCAAAAAAACCCGCCCGGCGCGGGATGCCGGGGCTCCTCCCGGAGCTGGCTGGAGTTCAGATCCTCCTGCAGCACCTCCACCAGGATGTCGAGGTCCTCCAAGCCTTTGGGGCTTTGCCCGGCGCTCTGCTTGCTCTGAAACAGCAACAGAAAGGCGGGCAGGGAGGAGGAGGAGGAGGAGGAGGAGGAGGAGGAAGGGGGAGGGAAGCAGACATGAAGTGTCCTGTTCTGTCTCTGGGTGCTAGAACAGGAATTCTGCCCCGGGAGCCTGGCACAGCGGGGCTCAGGGTGTTCTGCATACCTGTCTAAGCTGTTTCTCTGTATAAGGGTGAGCTCGCCTCTTCTCTGCTGGAGGAAAAAAAAAAGGAAAAAAGAAAAAAAGAACAGGGAGGGAAGAAAAGGTTCAGAGCTGAGGAGAGGCACAAACAGAGCAGAGATTCCCATCAGTCCTGCCCCAGATAAGAGCCAGATAACCCAGGCAGGTTATCCTGGAATGGAAGGGAGCCAGCCGGGCTCACTGACCACGGGGCAGGAGGGCTCTGGCTCTTTGGGTACCCCCCAGAGAGGATCCTGCTGGGAAAGGAGGCTCTGTTACCGCGTGAGGCGTTTCCAAACCTGTTTTTCCTGAGGATCCTTTGGTTACCGTCTTCACTGCTGAGGCTTCCTGAGGAGACAAAAACCGCCCAGCTTCAACGTGAGGTGCTTACACCGAGGGGAAGATGAAACAGTGGCAAATATTGAAAACATGAACGGGGTGAAACTGCCTCCTGTGCTATGGGTTTGGCTCAGCAGGGGCTGCAGGCGGAGAGGTTTTCATGGGTGGGGAATTCGTGGCAGCTTTATAAAGATCTTTACAGCAGCCCCGGGAGTTTTTCAGCTCCTTGGGCTGTTTTTTTGCAGGTTCTGGAGCAATATTTTTACTGTTTCTTGGGCCATCTTTGCCTCGATTGAATGATGTACAGCATCCATGGCACGGATGGGCTCCTGCTGTCACTGCCTGTTCCCAGCCCAGCCTTCGTTCTGTTTGAAATTCACTTTATTCTCCACTTCGACCGAAAAAAAGCATCGATTTGGTGGCTGGGAGAGGCAGCAGCTGCAGGTGCGAGCCCTGCAGAGCACTCAGCGGGGTGTGACTGTGTGCTCCAGGATGCTGCAGCCTCGGAGGAACCTCCCCAACCTCGGGGGTTTCTCACCTTGCTGGGAGCTGGCTCCAAGCCTTTGGAAAGTCGGATTTTCCTCAGCAGTTCCCGCACGGGCATCTTCACTCTCACACCCATGTAACGCTTCTGAGGGGGATCAGAGCTAAGTTCAGAGTCTGGAAAAGTCACAACACGATGCTGAAAGTGAAACAATTGTCTGAGCTGTCGGAGGAGGGTGGGAGGATGAGGTCAGCCTGGGGAATGGGCTCTGATTCCCATGTTCATCATCACTTTGGGGAAATTTCCACATGTCCTTGGCTCTGCTCAATAATTTTCCTTTCACGAATTCCTCCTCAGTTTTCCTGCGTGCCACAGAGCGTGGATTTGCCTTTTGGGGAATGTGTCAGCAGGGTTTAGGTCCCTGCCCCTCTAACATTCTGATTTTCCTGTGTTGTGGTGAATCTGCCTTTGCAGTTTCCTGTCCTGTGGTCGGTTAAATTGTTACCGGTGCAACAACCAGGAGCAGAATTTGTTCTGAATTAAGATAGGGATGCTCTGTGAATTAAGATAGGGATGCTCTGTGAATTAAGATAGGGATGCTCTGTGAATTAAGATAGGGATGCTCTGTCCAGTGCCTTTCCCCCGTGGCTCTCGGTGTGCTGTGACTCAAAGAGAAACCGATTTTCTGCACTGAAATGAAGCAGCTATTTGAGAATAGACCTCGCTGTCCAAACAGGCTCTCTCTTTGTCAAAACAAGCTGCTGGGTGATTGTTTGTGTTAGGTTTCCTTGCATCTGGGGCCTGCATCCCCAAACTTGAAAGACTTGCCCAGATTAGGAGCTTAAATCCATTGGCTTTTGAAATACCTTTTATGTAACCCTGGCATTCACCTCCTTGCCTTGTGCGTCCCCCTGCTTGGAATAACCTTGATATAAAATGCATTCAGGGACAGATATTAGCATTAAAAAAAATAATTACAGATTTAACGCATTAGATCAGGGTTTTCCTGATAAAAACATACACCACAGGAAAGGCACAGCTCCAAGGAAACCCTGAGTTTTGGAGCCCAATAAAAATACACCATGGAGAAAGGCACAGCTCCAAGGAAATCCTGAGTTTTGGGAGCCCAATAAAAATACACCACGGAGAAAGGCACAGCTTCAAGGAAATGCTGAGTTTTGGGAAGCAGAGCGTGGGATCCTGAGAGCAGGGAGTCATCCAGCAGCAATGCTGGAGCAGGGAGAAGCTTTCTGTTCCCACCGCAGCTCGTGGTGAGAGGAACAAAACCAGCTCCGGTGATCCAACACAACCCGGGGTTAAACAACACAACAGCCCGAAATGAAAAAGGTACAGTTGGGCCAGCAGCTCCCGGTGCTGTTAAATAAAACATGAGGCGCCTGAACCGATATTCCTGAGCAAACTCTGTGCTGGAATGTGGCTGGGCCCCGTGGAGGGGACCCAGGGGAGCTCACAGATGGGGAAGGTGCGGGGAAGGGATGGCTGAGAGGAGGCAATCCTGGCAGGGGAACCAGCCCCACAAGATGTGGTTTCTTGTTGCGTGATTTTTGTTTCCCTTCCCCGCTCCAGGCAACGAGAGCTGACACCCCTCCAGCGGGAGGGAGGCGAATCCCGGGCAGCAAATGGTGCCTTTGGAATGGAGATGGGCTTGTTGTTTTGTGCTGAGATTTCTGGCACTTCTCAGTGTTTAACCTATCACTGAATAATCAAAACACCGAGACCTCGAAAAGCAGAGTTTGTTTCTCAGGCTGTTCTAGAAATTATTCATTTCTTTTTTCATAGATTGGTGTTTTGACAATGAATTATTTACTGTTTGTAGAGTATTTGTAAGGTTTCTTTGAAAAGCTTTACAACAAGCCAGTAAGATTGCTAATATGTTGTTATCTGGGAAGAGTTTCCAGTGATGGATCAGATACATCCTAGAAACTGAAGGATTCTGCAAAGGCAATGATTCACCAAACACACTTTCCCCGTGACTTTGAAATGTTAATAACTCAGGTCACACTTTGTGTTAGCTCAGAACCAAACCTGCAATTCAGAATGCAAATGAGCAGCAAAACGCCGGATGGAGATGGACAGAAAGGCCGGAATTTTGGGCATCCTTTGGAAACCAGAGCAATTTCTGACCTCAGCAGCAGAGCACAACAAAATCCAGCCCAGCCTGAGCAGGGGGAATGTGCTGAACATCTCTGCTGTGACTGAGCTTGGTTTGTGCCCCAGGTCACTGCAAGAAACACCAAAGAGGAAATGGGAATAAAGATTTTTTTCTCTTACCAGCAGCAGCAGACATCCCTGGAGGTTTGCAGGGAGGAGGAGGAGGAGGGTGGCAGATCTTGGGACTCGCCACGTTGAGCTCAGTTAATCCAGAATCTGGCAGGGATGGGCTCTGCTGGAAGCAGCTCTTGGGACTGGCAGTTTCTCCAGGCAGAGGAGATCCCTGGCCTGGGCTGTAGCCACACACTTCACTCTCACTCATGTTTTGGTTGACAAGGAGCTCGGGACTCATGCAGACCGTTTGCAACATCTCCACTGTGCAGGAAAAGATGAAAGAGAAGAAGGGAGGGGGGGAAAAAAAAACCCCACAAAACAACCCTGTTCGGTTGTGTTAAAAAAAAAAATTAAAAATCAATCCAGTATCACATGGAGATCATGGCAATGTAATTAATCCTCCAATGTAATTAGCTGAGTCCAGCTTCCCTCTTGTCTTTGGAGCAGCAAGTTCCAGCAGGGGAAGAATGAAAGCAGCCCTGGAATCCCGGCAGGCACTGGAAGCAGCTTTTGAGAGTTTCTTGGCTGCAGTTCTGCTTTGCTCTTTATACTCAGGTATGGTTTGGAGGACGGCAGCCCGGGAAGGCTCCACCCTCTTTCCTGACAATCCTGAGCAGCTGATGAAGAAATGAGTTTTCCCAAGAAAAAGTTTAAGTGCGAGTTGAAAATTTTTTCTTGTTTTCCTTGTGTGCAACAGGAGAAGTTAAATTCTGATTTACTGGGAAGGGAAAAGCAACCTCTGACTTGTGGTCGTGCAAGTGAGTAAAGGAGTGGATCCTAAATTAAATGTTTTGAGAATTCTCAAAAGTGGTTTTCAGCTGGGATAGGGTGAGTTTTGTTCTCAGTGCTGCGTTTCGGATTTAGGAGAACACTTTTGATACCAACCTGATGCTGCAGTGCTCGCTCAGTTGTGTTTCCCCCAAATAAAGGAATTTTCCCAGGCAGGAGGTGCAGAAGAAGCTGTGAGGGAGCAGCTCTGCTGGACAGCTGCCCGTGGCCAAAGGGACATCCCACACTGTAAAAAGTCCTGCCCAATATTTAAACTGGGGGAATGAGGCACCGATTTCAGGGCAGCAGCTGGTGGGAGATCTCCTTGTGTTTATAGTTTTACTTGGGGTTTATTTATCTCCCTCTCCCCCCTCTCTCATTTCATTCAATTATTTCAATTATTAAACCGTTCTTATCTCAACCAGGATTTTTTTTTTTGCCTTCTCACAGCTCTCTCCCCATCCTACAGGGAGAAGGGGTGAGCTGGTGACTGTGGGCTGTTTGGTGCCACAGGGGTTAAACCATGACAAATGGGGACGCTTCTTACAGGAAATCTATTTCCTTGTCACCAGATCTCAGTATCAGATCTAAACTCCATTCCCATGTCCCTGGGAAATGTATTTCACCCTGTGGGCTGTGCCATTTCAACCCAACAAGCAGATATTTCTCTTAAGTACTTAGATTGAAAAAAGGGATTACGATGTTATCAGCTGCATCTCCTTCCCTGGCTGTGTCCTGGAAAGCATTCCAGATTTAATTCCGAGCAATATCGTCTTTGACCTCCAGACTTTGTGGGGCAGATTTAAAAGAACATCATCACGGTTGTGTTAGAATTTAAACTGGGCAGTGACTCCTCTCCCCGACCTGAACAATCCCATCTCCTGCTTTCTCTGGAAGCACCAACTCCGGGCTCGGGGATGTTGAAAGGATTATTCAGCTATTGATCAAAGGAGATTTGATGCTTGTAGAACAAGAACAAAATCAGATCAGGAGCTGATCCGCATTGCAGTGGCTCTTCCCTGGCTCCCCGCCCCGCAGATTATTGCTGCCGATTAATGGAGGTGGGAAGGCGAATGGATCAGGGAGAGGCGCGGCTGGAGCCGGGCTTCACCTTCCCAGGGCAGCCCTCTCCTACCGCCGTGAAATCCCTGCAGGGCTCCGCAGGGCAGGGGTTAAACCCACAGCGAGCCGACATCCCGGCTCATCCCTCGGCTTGTTCCAGGGCAAGGGATTTGCTGGATAACCTTTTCACTTTTGAACTGTGCTTTGCCCGTCTGACACAGGCAGGGTGTCGGCTTCCCCTAAGGATGCTTTCTGCTCTCCTGGGGTGAATATTTCCCTTCCATTTCACCTGCTTTTCCTCATTGATTTATGATGCACGAGCCCAGGACAAGCTGGAGCCAGGATCCAGCCCCTCAGCGCCGTGAAAGCCCGTGTTATCCTGGAAATATCCCGTGCAAATCCCTGGGATGAGGCAGCAGCTCGGGAACTCCTCCACGCTCACTCGCAGAGGTGGGAGAATTTGGCCTCCTGCGAACAGGAAATTACTGCAGTGACTCACTGCGTTTATTGGGCAGTAAATCACATCAGAGATTCCTCCTCTTTCTCTTCTCCTCCATACTCCAGCCCTCATGCTGGGTGGTTTTATCTTCTCGTTTATAACTCGTGATCACATTTACAGTACAGCAGGAACTGGCCTGGTTTTGGCACAGGAACTGACCCATATTGATAAGGAATTGATGTTTCTATGGTACAGAAAGGATCAAAATTCAATCTTCAGCCAGGAGAAGTGGATTTTCAAATCCAGCAACAAAACCCCCTTGGAATGTGGACACTACCAGGTCTCCAAGGCTTTGTGTTTGCTTAACTGGGAATTTTGTGGTTCTGCTTCCAACCTCAGCAGGTACCTGATGTTTTCAAAGAATCCTTTGTTGCTGTAATTTCAAACAGCTCCCGTGAGTCCTGTTCTGCAAACAGGCACTGCTGGCTGTGAGCTGTCCACCTCCAGCTCCATCCCTGCCTGTTCAATTCTCAATTTGGACCCTCTAATAATGCGGCACCCAGTCCTCTTTTATCCACGGAGGCAGGGCAGGTTCCAGCCCGCACAGCAAGCACAGGGAGATCCCAAAAATGACTTTCTAGGATTTGTAGCTGCTGCTTCAGTCAGTGCCTCCTGATTCCCACAGGAAGTTCCCTACGCACGGAACTATTTAATTTATTACCCAGCGAAACCTGAGCTGAGGAAAGTGGTGTTTTTTTACCCAAAAGCACGGAATATTTTCATTATCTTCCACAGTTTTAGTGATTTCTGCCATTTTTTAACACACCCTGTGCTTCTGTTCTAAGAAAGGGAGAAAATTTCAAGGGTTGAAGTTGTAAGAAAAGAGGATGTGATTGGGTGGGGGTCTTCAGTGGCAACAATCTGGGGCAGGGGGTGAGGGTGAAACTGGGTTTGGGCATAAAAAGAGCTGAGCTTTGAGGAAAGGCAGGTTTGCACTGTACGAGAAATCCAGATTTTTTTGTGCTGGGGGGGATTTCTTTTTTCTCCTTTGTACATCCCTGACACCCTGATTAATTCCTGACACTCTGATTAATCCCTGACACCCTGATTAATTCCTGACACCCTGATTAATTCCTGACACCCTGATTAATTCCTGATATCCTGATGTAGGAATTCTGATTCCTGCTGCAACACTTTCAGCCGGCACCCTCTGAAGTTCTAGCAATAAAAAAACCTGTAATGAATTGATTTGTGACGGGCAGCTCTGCAATGCAAAAACCTCCCTCCATGTGAACTTTCAGGCCGTGCTGCCCATGGGTTGAGCTGCTTTTCAGTCTCTGGAGGGAGGATGGATCCTCTCTCTCTTCCCTCCACCCTTGTTCCTACACGTTCCCGTGCACACACCCACTTTAACAGCCTTTGCCGGGGTGGGTGTTTGTCTGTCTCTCCCTTCGGATGCCAGCTCTGAACCCACCCCATAAAACCCCTTTGTTGCAAAAGGTTTCCTTCCTTAAAATCATCTTTTGCATATTGGGAGGGGGTGGGTTTGGGTTGCACGGATGGAGAAAGGCAGGAGGAGGCTTTCCAGCCACCCAGGAGGTGACAAACAAAATACCAGGAGAGATTTTTTAAAGCTCATCCGTGAAGAGAATTGCGCGTATCCAAAAGGTGAATGAATCCTGTGTAAATATATCCCGAGTTAAATGAGGAGTATTTAAAAGGCTGAATGATGGAGATATTTAAAATGAAGAGCTGGAGCAGGATTTGGGTGGATTTTCCCCTGGGAGCCTCTCCCCTGGGAAGCAGAGGAGAAGCTCCATTTGCATGGGAAGCGCTGCAACCGAGATGTGACAATTCCGGTGCTGGCGGTGGCAGCGGGTTGTGACATCGCTGCTGGGTTTGTCACACGCTTTCGGAGTAAACATCCACCTGATTAATTAATTCATTCATTACCTACGCCAGGACTGGCATGGGGTCACCCGGGGTGCCTGGGGACAGTGTCCTGTGACGGGTGATGCTTCACAGAGAGACAAAACCTTTGTTTTGGGGAGCTGGAAATCCCTGCTGAAGGCTGGAGGACACAGTGGGGCACGGTTGGGATGAATCCCAGGATTTCACTGAGGATGGAAAATCCCTCCAAGGTCGGCGAGTCCCAGCTGTGCCCGTCCGAGTGCCACCCCCAGGAATTCCTTGGGCACCTCCAGGGATGGGCACTCCAAACCTCCCTGGGCAGCTCCTGCCAGTGCCCTTTCCATGGGGAAATTCCTGCTGGTGTCCAACCTCAGCCTCCCTGACGCTGTTTTACACCACAACGACACAGACTCTGACTTCAGAAGGCTGAAAATGACTTTTTAATTTTTGGGATGTGTCTCCCTTTTATACTATTTTACACAGACCAGTTGGATTGGTGACAAAAAGACGAATCTTTTCAATCACACTGGTCAGAGCAGAGGGACACCATTCCTTCCTAGGAAAAAGAATGAATAACAAAGTTACAACTACAAAAACTTTTCTCCTGTTTACAGAAAATTCTCTGGGAAAAGAATTTGAGAAAACCAAAACACCTCAGGCACAAAAACACAGCTACACCTCCCCTGGTGTAATTTGGGGCTGCTCCCTCTCCTCCTGTCCCTGTGCCCTGGGGTAAGGTCCCAAATCCTCCCCTCCTGTCTGCAGAGCCAGAAGATCCCCCCTGATCCCCCTTTTTCTCCAGGCTGAGCCTCTTTCCAGCTCCCTCAGGAATTCTCCATCCCCTCCACCCCAAAGGTGACAATGTCACTGTCCCTTTTGTCCCACTGAACAATGTCCATTGTTTCCTTTCCAAGAATTACCTGGCCCTGACTCATCCCTGTGGTGCCCCATGGTTACCTCCAAATGTTTTCCTCGGATCCGGAGCGCCCTGGCCATGGCAGGGGTGGCATGTTCAGACTGTTTTTACCTCCCTGAAATGTTCCACCGTGAGCAAAATTCCTCTGCTCTGGGGCTCCTGGGGCTCCAATTATTTATCATTGGCTCTGTCCCCTCTCAGAGGGGAATCAAGACTTTTTCCAGGGTTTTCACCTCTTCAGAGCAGGACAAACAAAGCTCCTCTTCCCTGGGAGAATAATTTCCTAATTTCTGTGCAGCGATCAGACGCAGTTAATTGTTGCTGGCTTCTCAGCTGTGTGGTCTGGAATTGCAGGTGATTAAAGGAATTATTTTAATCTGCCCGGTTTTGATGCCTTGAGGCGGCCGGGGATGGGATTTGGTGCAGTGCTGAGAATTCTCAGTCTCCGCTGGGAATGATGAGGTTGTGGCCTTGATTTTTGGTGGATTTCGGGGAAGATGAGGAAGGAAAGGAGCCCCGAGCTGCTGCAGGAGAGGTTTGCTGGTGTTCCACATTGAAACTGTGCAGCCAAACCTAAAACTGCCCCGTCTGAGCTTTTCTGTGCAGCAACAGTGACCTCCCCTGGGCAGGAGGAGCCGCCAGGGCCGGGTGCTCCTGATCCATTGACCCGACAGATCCAGAATGGAATTATCACCTCGTCCCAAATGGAATTGATCACCCAATCCCAAATGGAATTATCACCCAGTCCCAAACGGAACTGATCACTCCATCCCAAATGGAATTATCACCTCGTTCCAAATGGAATTGATGACCCAATCCCAAACGGAATTGATCATCTCATCTCAAATGGAATTGATCACCTCATTCCAAAGGATGTGCAACCCTTCCCAGCTTTCCAAATAAATAACTCGGGACCTTTTTATTCATCACTTTTCTGACAGAGCTTTTCACCAGTCTATACTGCACAAATATCCAGATAAAAGTTCAAATCTAGAGGCCTGATAGGCACAGAAAGACAAAAGGGATAAACCTTATTATTGGAGCATTTCGATGGCTCTTCCTTCGGGTGCTCCTCACTTTAACCCATTTTTCACTAAGAAATTTTTTTATTCAGACAAGAAAAAAAAAATTCTGATGTTTCCCTTATTTTGGGGTGGTTTTTTTCCTGCTGATTTCTTTGCCAAAGCAAACTTTTCGAATCATCTGCTGTGGTTTCCAAGGCAGCCGTGGCTGCGCTTCCTCAGCTGACCAGTGCTGGGCTCTGAGCAGAGCGTGGTCGACGCGAGCCGGGCCGGGGCGCCGCGCGGGGAAGCGGGGCCGTCTCACATTAAACACGCAGAGCTCGGTGTATATAATATAATAAANTATATATATATCTATATCTATATCTATATATATATCTATATCTCGGGGTTGCGCGCAGGCTGCCGGCTGGTCGCCCCCGGGGTCCTTGCGTTTTCCCCGCCCTTTTTGCCGCCAGCTTTGGAAGGTCAAGCGAGTCGCGCTGCGCGGCGACGCCATCTTTTTTGTGGCACCTCGAAGACCCCCCCTGCTGCTCGCACAGGCGCCCCACTAAATAAAATGCCTGAACCCGCCCGCGGCGCCGCTCAGCCCCGAGCCCGTGCCCGCGCACTTGGATGCGCCGCGGAAAATTGCGCCCGGGCGGGGCCGTGGTCGGGGTCGTGAGCAGGCAGTCGGCTGCCACGCACCCGGGGTGCATTTTTCCTGCCCTTTTGGGCGCCGTCTTTGGAGTGTCGGGTGGAAACGCTGCCCCCGAGCTCACAGCGCTGCCCCCGAGCTCACAGCCCGGGGTTGGGAGCGCCTTGGGGACGGGCACGGGAGAGAGCTGCAGTACCGCTCTCGGTCCACGCGGTGGCAGCACCTCGTCTAAGCTCAGCCCAGGGCCGCCGCGCGCATCGGGGACGGGCACGGGGGAGAGCTGCAGTACCGCTGTGCGCCCACACGATGGCAGCATTTACTCTTGAGTTCAGCCCGGGGCTGCCACGCGCGTCGGGGACGGGCACGGGGTGGGGAGCTGCAGTACCGCTCTGCGCCCACACGATGGCAGCACTGCCGCACAGCTCGGCCCGCGGCTGCTCCGCGCCCCTGGGGCGGGCACGGGGGAGAGCTGCAGTACCGCTCTGCGCCCACACGATGGCAGCAGCGCCGCACAGCTCGGCCCGCGGCTGCTCCGCGCCCCTGGGGCGGGCACGGGGGAGAGCTGCAGTACCGCTCTGCGCCCACACGGCGGCAGCACCGGCGCTGAGCGGAGGCAAAAAAAGGACGCGCCCAAAATTCCCCTCCCAAAAATCCTGGAAAATAAACGCCACAAAAGACCCCCCAGGCACAACTACACGACCCCGCCATCAAACAGAGTGAAACCAAAAAAGCCTTTATTTTAGGCTATATTTCCATGGTTTTTATATTTATTATTTTTATATTTATATTTATCCTTACCAATTATCTTTTATATTCATATCTATGTCTGTTCTATATATATTATACGTAACATGTAGTAATACATATTGTATTTATTTATATTATTGATGTTATTTTTCATATTTTATATTTCTGTTTTTGTTACTTGTATTTTTCTGTTTGTATTTATTTTTTTTAATTTGTGTTTGTTTATACTTTAAACTATATAAATTCATTAACCTAACACATCGCAACCACAATTAATTAGAATTAAATTAGCCTGGTTTTTCTAAGGGGAAAGGATTTAATTTTTATTAAAATAATATTAGCATATCTTCTCTTTCTGTGTTTTCTCTGAGGGGGCTGTGTTGTTTGGTGGGTTGTTTTGTTTGTTTGTTTTGGATTTCTTTGTGAATAGAGTTACAAAATAAAATGTTGGCTTTGTTTTATTGCTACCTGTGAAATACACCTCGACAGGGAGTTACTGCTGGTAATACTGTACGTGGGGAGAATGAGACCTCTCAGGGGGTTGAAAGGAAAAAAAGGCACCACGGTGTTCACAGCTTTCTCCGTTCAGGTTTTTTGATTTAGCAGAAAATACAGAGGTTTTTTGCTAACTTCACTCTCAACTGTATCCAGACATCCAGCGGATATTGAGGACATTTTTCAACTTCTTTCCTCCCTACAGCCAAAGTCCCACGTGCTCGGGGTAAGAAAGAGTACGAAGAAAACAAAAGGAACAAAGAAAACATGAAAAAAATAAAATAAAAATATATAAAATAAAAATTAAAATATAACAAGAAAATATTGAAATCCAAGCTTGCCGGGAAAACAAGCTCAGGAATTGCTAACACTGAAAACTTTTGGAACAGTCGTGAAGTTGGTGGAAGTTCATGGAATGATGATTTAAAATCTGCTTCCTCTGCTCTGATTTTAAAGGGCAGTGGGAATTCAACAGGTCCAGTTACTCCTATCCAAGAATTATCTGTGTTTTGTGGGAGTAACAATCCAAAGAAACTCCAATCTTATTTGTATTTGACATCTGAAACTCTCAGCACAGTTGGGAGGTTTCAGTGGAACAAAAGAAACAGGCCATCGTTTGTGGTGGAAAGGCGACTTGGATCTTACAGAGGAGGGGTCTGAATATTTTGGAAAGGTGACTTGGATCTCACAGAGGAGGGGTCTGAATATTTTGGAAAGGTGACTGGGCTTTTACAGAGGAGCTGTCTGAATATTTATGTTTCCTTCTTTCACAGCAGCGTCAGAGAGGCTTTGAGGGTCTGTGCCCCCCATCTGCAGCAAGGCTGCTGTTCTTGGGGAGTTCAAGGATTTATTTGTTCCCAGAATCAGAGGGGTCAGGGCAGCACCTGAGGAATTCCCAGGAAAGGTGTCCCAGAGAAGACACGGGTGCTGCAGCAGCTCAGGGTCACCAGGTCCATCCCAGCATTAAAGGACTCGCACTGGAGCACGCCAGCCCTGCTGCCAACACAAGCTCGGGGCTTGGATTGATCCTCTCTTCCTCACTGGGTCACTGTCCCCTTGCACATTGCCTTAATTCACTGGCAACACCAAATATTCTTCCCTTAAAAGCGTGCCCTAGGGACTCGGATCCCAAGTTCTCATTAACTGTAATGAATCAAAATCCCTTGTGGGGGCTGAGGCTCAGCTGCCTGGTCCTGCTTTTAACCACAACTCAATGCAGCACCTGAGACTTCCAGCCCTGACAGAAACACCATCCTGGGATTGCCAAGTCTCAGGGGACAGCCTGACTAGCACAGTGTCAGGGCAAACAGACTGGTTTTCAGCAGGCTGGCACGGCCCACACTGATCAGAGAAAGAAAAAATCAGAATTAAAAAGCACATTTCCTCACGGCCAGACTGGTGCCACAAACGCACCATGGGCAGGGAAATCAAAGCACATGGTGGAGGCAGCAGAGGCAAAAAAAACCTTCACGAAGCAACCCCCAACCATCACATCCTTCCCCTCCAAGACAATTCAGAGTTTCCTCTCTCCTGCTTGCTCAAAGCAAACCTCAGCCTTCCTCTCAGAGTTTTGAGGCAGACACTGGCCAATCACAGTGTTTGTGCTTTGATGCCAGTGGGGACACATGACTGGGTGCAGCCAAATTCTGGAATGGTCTGCCCAGGGAGGTGGTGGAGTCACCACCCCTGGATGTGTTGAAGTCACCAACCACTGGATGTGGCCCTCGGTGCCAGGGTTTAGTTGAGGTGTCGGGGCTGGGTTGGGCTCGATGATCTTGGAGGTCTCTTCCAACCCACACCTTCTGTGGTTCTGTGATTCCTGCAGGATTTGGGAGACCCAGAGCAGCCTCTCGGCTGACGGGAAGCTGGGTGGCAAGAAGCATAAAGACGTGTCTGCTAGGATCAAAAAGTAATTCAGCCATTCTCCGGAGAGCAGAAGGAAATTCAGGAGGAGATGGAGAGCCCTGGGGGCCAGAACTCGTGGCAGGCTGGGCCAGAGCTCATCCCTTGCTTTGACTCCTAAAGGTTGTGGCAGCAGCAGGTCTGGCAGCCCGGAACAGCCTGGAACAATCACAATTATTTCCAGTGCTACGGCAGGTTATGGACCTTCCATGGAGGGAGCCGTGCCAAACCATCTCTGCATAGCTCCAGGGGATGCATCAAATATGGAAGGATGAATTCTTTTTGCTGGTATTACCCAGACTTGTGTTTCTGCTGCAGCTGGGCCCTGCTAGGCTTCGTTACATAAGCGCAGCCAGAGCTTTCCCAGAGGCTGAATTTCCCTTTTTAGAGGGGAAAAAAAAAAAAAGAAAAAAAAGGCAGATGCACTCCCAAGTCTGAGCAGGGGGGAAATGAAGTTCTATCACATCAGTGTAGTGAGAATCTGCATTACCTTGACATTTCTCCTTCAGCAAATCCGCGCCTCATCCGTGTTTGTTTATCTAGAACAAAAAAGGGAATAAACTTTGCTGCATTTTGCTCTGCAAAAAAAAACCTGGGGGGCAGGAGAGAAGCTTTGAATAACAGAGGGGAACAGCTGATCCCAAAATCTTAACATTAAACTGTGACTGAGGCAGAGATTCCCAGCAGGACAGAGCGGCCCAGCAGGGAGTTTGTGCTCCTCTCCAGGGGGACACAGAATTCTCCATCGTGAGCTGCCAGGTGTCACAGCACCCCGCCTTCAGAAGCTGATTAAAAAAATTAAGATGCTTCTACAAAGTGTTTTGGGGTTGCATTTGGGGGACAAGGTCTGTATAAATCTCAATTTAATGTCACCTCCTTCAAAATCCCTCCCTGGGATTTTTGCTGGGTCAGGCTCTGCGGATGCGTCTGCATCCAGACCTCACCCCACATCACAGGGGTGCTCAAATTCCTCTCATTTGTGCCCGAGTTCGGGTTTCCCAGGAAGCACAATTTTACTCCCTTGTAAAAAAAGCAGAAACCTTCCCTTTTCAGGAAAGAAAAAAAAGGCAGAAAAAGCAAAAAAGCAAAAAATAAAAGCAAAAAAAAAAGGCAAAAAAGGCGAAAGAAAAGGGCAAAAAAAGAGCAAAAAAGGCAAAAAGAAACTGGAGAAGCTGCTCAGACGTGAAGCAGAGAACACCAGGGATCAGGATGGGGCAGATGCTCTTTGCAGCAGTGCTGGACTTCCTTGAAGCCTTCTGCAATCGATTTAATTTGCGTGCAGGGACGTCTCCAGGGCAGGACCTGCACTCTGCTCCGTGTTTACACAGCACCTCACCACACACCTTGGCCGTGCTTGAGTCTCCTGAATGTTAAATGATAACAATTAAACAGTGAGGTGCGTTTTTAGCTCTCCCTGGGGGGTTAATGCAGCACCTCAGGGGAGTTGTAAATAAGTTTTAAGGCGTTCTGAGTGGCAGGAGTCAATCGGGCAACATTTCAACCCATTTTTTCCTCGAAAAGACAAACGGTAAATTGCCTGGCGATTCTTCCCGAACTTTTTGCTTCCCGGGTGTGCTCGGCAGGAGTGGAAATGAAAGGATCGGCAGGAGCTCGGTCTGCTGGGACACGGGACAGCCTCGGGCTGTTTGACATCCCAAAACAGGACTCGGGAGCTGAGCAGGAAAATCAGGAGCCTCTGAAAGTCACAGCATCCATGCAGACATTCCTTAAAAACTGGATGTCCTGTCTTTATTTGAACTCTGAGCTCTCCTAAATCTCATTTTTCATCCACGGAGTGATTTGTGCTTCGCAGGACATCCCCGAGCCTCTGGGAAGTCACAACATGGATGCAGGCATTCCTTATCCCACAGAGCTGCAGATCCACGGGGCACACACCTGCAGGAGACAAAACTTCCATGGCCTGTCCTTATTCAGGCGCTGAGCCTTTCTAAATCTCATTTTTTCCAAAAAGCCCCACAAAATAAAAAAAATTTAAAAATTTTTTTGAAAATAATGGCTGAGCAGAGAATTTTTTCAGGCCTTAAACTCAATTTGTAATGAGAACATTGGCAGCACAAAGGCATTTCCACTGATATCAATGGGTTCCTAAGAGACCAAAAGTGAGGAATAAAGGTGGAAAGATGAGAGGTTGCCCCTGCCACCTCTGCATTGAGGTTTGTCAAGCTGAGGGGCTTTGAGGAGTTAGTTCGTTAGTTAATTAATTCATTAATTAACGTTTATTTCTTTATTACTATATTTTCACAAGGATTAAAGATGTCTGATGAAAAATCACGGTGCTTTCACAAGGACGAAGAAATATCTGTTCATTCTTGTCACCAATTAAGGTTTTTTTTAAAGAACACAGAAAAACGCATTTTTAAGAGCACAGAAAAAATCAAATTATTTTGTTTTCCAAAGGCATCTCGTCAAACCTGAGGAGGGAAAGCACCACAGGACAGACCCAGATGTTGGGAACATCCGGGAGTTCCTTCTCCGTGCCTTGTTTTTATCCATTTTGGCTGGATGTGGGATTGAACGACATTGATTAAAGTAGTTAAAAAGCGCTTTGAAATCTTCAGCAAAGACCCGGTGCCCGGGAAATCCGCGTTATTAAAATTTCCTAATTAGCTGCGGTCGGCACTGCGTTTCTTTGATACGGATTTGACAGAATTGCCCAGAAACTGCTTTGAAAACTGAGAATTAAAATCTACCGAAGAGCTCGTCTCCCGCAGTGAGAAGCTGGAAAGAAGAGTAAGAAATAATTGTAAACGAGGAGATCGTTGCAAGGTGAGGCTGTAAAATGGGAATTAAAGAGCTGGGAGCATCCCCTGGATTTCAGCCCCTTCCTCCCGGCCGAGCCCACGAGGTGGCACCGTTACTAAAAGAATAAAGGCTCGGGAATTAATTATTTCCGAATCCATTAACCAGCGGTCAAACTCAACCCCCGAGCTTTGGTTGAAGTTGGGAGCTGGCTTTTCATCCAACAAAAAACTGCTTTCAAATTCCAATTTTTTTTTTTTGCCTTTAAACCAACACTGAGAAAAAAAAAATAAAAAGTCAGATTATCTGTTCTGCATTCTTAGAGCTCAGAGAAGCTCTCTCTAAAAATCAAATTACGCTCCTAGGGCCAGGATGAGCCTCACTTCAGTATCTATTATATAAATTTTTTTGTTTTAACAGCAGCTGCTGCCTGGACTCCAGCTTTAATAAACCTGTGCCTGCCGTGCCCCAGAGCTCTGCTCCTGTTGTGCATCTCCTCTCCAGCCCTAATTTTCATCACAATAACATCAACACAAGTGCCCTCGTCAGTTCCATTGCTTTTGACATCTGCCTCAATATTTAATGACTGGAACAGGCCCCTGTCTTCCATCTTCCTGTCCCTTGCTCCAAGTCTGAGATTTGTGCCTATTTCCATCTCCAAACGAGAAAAATTGCCCCTAGTTTTCTGTCCAACCACTGAGAAATGTTGCATTCCCGTTAAGCAAAACAATCCCATATTTTTTCCCCCTCTTCAGGAGCAGTTTAAGTGTCAACACCCACAGACCGTTTCCTGCAGGCCTCTAACGAAAATAAAACTCTCCCCACCACAAATGAACAGACAAGGAGGGAATTTAAAAGCCTGCATTAAGTACCTCTAATTAACACGGCCTAACTCCTGAAAATCCATCCATGATGCCACCCTTGAATTAACCTCACCTTCAAAACCTTCAGCTGACACGAAGCTGAGATCAAAGTTAAAATCAACCCTCGTCTTCACCTCATGTTCCTGAGCACAAGGGACCTTGTGATATTGGTGAATAAATCATCTATTTAGGATGATAACAGGAAAAGAGAATTTATCCCTAATTAACAAAATGTTTGTAATAAAAAAAAAAAACAAATGGTGTTATTTTATTTCAATTCCGCTGGGTATCTCCAGACAATTCCAAGGGTTTCCTGCGGAGCGTGGAAGCTGCAGGAATCCTGAGTTTGTGCTGCTAAAGATCACCCTGCCCTTCTCCAGGCCGACTGTAATCGATGTGACAGGGGAGAAGCTGAGACAAGGTGACATTTTCTCTCTCGCTGTGCACAACACGAGGCAGGAGTGGGTTTGCATTCCCAAATCACCACGAGCACCTTTCCAGCCGAGGGGAGAAGATCCCGAGGAGCCCCAGCGCTGCGGGAGGGATGTGGGCACAGGCACGGATGGCACAGCCCTGGGGAGGCTGCTGGCTGAGCTTTTCTTCCAGAGCAGTGACAAAAACCAGCCCCAAAACCTGCCCAGGTTTTCCCCTTCTCTGTCAAATTCATCTTTTTTAAGCACTAAAATCTTCTCTCACCTCTCATGTCCTTCCCCTGACTGCAAGGCAGGCTGTGGTCACCTTCTCATTCCTCCTCCCCATCATTTTCCAGTCTGGAGTAGCTTTTCCCTGAGCTCCTGTGGAAAAGAGTCCCCAGACAGCCCAAAAAGCTGTTCCAAGACAGGGCTATTGTGGGTTTTTATCTTCTTTTCTTCTGTTAGAGCTGGGATTAAATGCTCGAGACACGCAGGTTTTGTGTTTGGACTCAGATGTTTATTAATTCTTATCTATGTTACACTCTCACAAACTGTGAGTCCTGGCTAACAAAGTGAAAAATGGCTCCATCTCTATCTCTTTCCAAGGTCTTTCAAGCATAAATTGTCCAATTATGAGATGGCACCTAAATTGTTTCTACTTTTAACCCAATAACCAAACACCCGTGGCCCACAATGTGGATTTTTCCACCCAAATACAAAACACCACCCAATTATAAAACACCACCCAGATCCGTGAAGAGGAAGGTGAAAAAGGACTCAGCCTCTGCCCTAAATCCTCCATCTCAGTTTATATCTATATTACTATAATCTAAACCCTTAAACTCTAAGTTTTGCCCCCTGTGACATCACACACTTCTATTCAAACCCCACACCCACAATCCCAGTGCTGTCACTCAATTTTGGGAGCCTTTTCTCAGATTTCTCAGTGTTTGCTTGGGGGTCAGTGCCTGTGGGCACAGACAGGCTGGAATTCCCAGTGCCCAGGGCTCCAACAGGCCATCCCTTCTCCCCAAAATTGTCTTTTCTCACCAGGCAAAATGAGTTAATGCCAAGACACAGCTGGATAAAGCAGCTCCAAGTTCCATTCTCATGCCAGACTGGGAGGAATGAAAGAAAACGGGAGAAGACCTTCCCCTCTGGTCAGAATTAGAGGATTAACTTGTCAAAACTGGGAGTTCTAATTAACACAAGGAGCAGAACCTAACAATGTTCACGGGATCACAGAATCAATCACAGAACCACGGAGTGAATTAGGTGGGAAGAGACCTTTGAGATTCATCAAGTCAAAGCCATTCTTTGATGCTGCACTCATGGGTGGTTCCCCTGCAATTCTCAAATCCACGACCTGTTCATCAGAAGCTCTGGAAGACAAAGTAATTTCCTCTTTTATCTTTCTCTGGAAGATAAAGGAATTTTGTCTCTTTTATCTTTCACCGGAACAGCTCAGCTCCCTCAGAAATGAGGGACAGCGTGTTTGGTTCCTGACTGTTCTTGCACTGCTCCTCTACCTGATCCTGAAACTTAAATAAAAATTAACATCCAGAAAGCCAGATTGCAACAGAGGCTCCAGAAACAGCAACGCTGATGCTCCTTTGCCCAGTGAGAGGCACCAATCCTGCGGAGCACCAGCTGTGAATTATTCACCAAGCAACATTTTCCTTTCCTTTTCATGGACACTGAAAAAGCCACAGGATGCAGGAGATGATCTGTAACAATCTGCATAGCTGGCTGGAACACTTTTTTTCTCTTTTAACAGGCTTTTAGTTATGTTCAGTAGAGTGAGGAGCTTCATTCTGGCGCCAAGGGACAGCTCCCAAAAAGTCCTAAAAAACATCGAGAAACTCAATTTTTGAGGTGCATATCCAGCTTTAAATTCACATCGGCATCACAATTTTGATCAGCACAGGAGACATTCGGGTGAATCCCCTCCCCTGCCTCCTCCAGGACATAACCCCAACCCCCCTGCAGCCCCTCAGACACCCACTCACTCCTCTGCAGCCAGGTCCTGTCAGCTCTGCTGCCAAATTATTGCCAGGAAAGGCTGAAGCAAGGGCTGCAGAGCTGTCAGTGCAGAGCGTGGAGTGAACGGCCACTCTCAGGGCATCAATCAACACAACAAGCAACAAATCAATTGACCCTGAGCAGGACTGAGTCTCTGTTCCTGAGCTCTCTGATTCCCAGAGATGAGGGAGATTTGCTGCTCCATCCCTCCATCCTCGACCCCTCGACAACAGCAAAGTTTTCACTTGAAGGTGACTGAACAAAGCACAGGGCAGGGGAAGGGAGAGTGAGCTGCACAAAAGAGATTTTATTACATTTATGATCACCTGGATGGGTGGAAGTTGTCTCAGCAGAAGGCCCCACCATAGGCTACATTTCCCAGCAGATGTTAAAAAGCAAAGTTGTTGTTCTGCAACCTTTCTCTGCCCCGGCTTTGGGTGGAATTCAAAGTAAACTCTGACTCTCCTTCTGAAATCCAGAGGGTTCATAACTCCGGTTATTCGGTGAAGGGCTCAAAATCACCTGCCAAACTGTGGGTGCAGGAAAAGCTCACCAAAGGTTGGAAAAGACCCCAAGGATCATTAAATTTGTTCATTCGAACATCCTCTGATCAACCACCGAGTGCCACATCCATCCTGACTGAGAGTAAGAACAGCCGAGGAAATGTGATGGGAAAGTTGGAACAATATCCTTTTATTCTTAAAGGCTGAAATCAATTTAAACTCCAGGCTAGTATCAGGCAAAGGCCAGACCGTGGCCATCAGCAAAATCTTCAGGTATCCACAGCAACATCAGTGACACAGGGCCTCTCCCTTGCCCAGAAAATGAACTTCCTGGGGAATTTTCTCCCTGTTTGTCCTCTCTGTGTGAGGACGGGGACCCAGCAGTGGAGAGAGGCTCCATCTGCACACTCTGCAGTGCCAGACCTCACCTCCCCCGGGGAGACCCCCCAGCATTCCCCTGCTCACACACAGCAGGCCACAACTAACTACAATTTATCTCCCAGGGAGCTTTTCTGCTTCATCATCTCCCAGACATGTTATTTTGTCTTCAGCTCCAAAGAGACACACAGTGTTCTGGGGAAAGGTTTTGAAAGCATTTCCATTAACTGCCTTTTCCTCCTTTTTTTNCCTTTTCCTCCTTTTTTTTTTTTTTTAAATATCTTTTTCCCTTCACTTTTTGAAGGTCACTCATAAATAATTCAGAGCTACATGCTGGAAGAACATGCAAAGCTCAACTTATGACACAGACTGGAGCTAAAGGAGCAATTTCCATGAACAGAGGATCACAGATCATCGGAGGGCTGCTCCACACAGCATGGAAAGCTGTTCAAGCACAGCAACAATGCAGCACTGGGCACAAAAACACACTCGAGGTGCTTCCAGGGATTCAGTTGTGCACAGGAATCCTCGATCCCGTGGCACAGGCCGAGGGTGATAAGCCACCTTATCTAAATGCAGAGCTAGGAGCACACAGTGACAGATTAAAGCTCAGGACTTTGTTTGTGCTTTGTGAAATTCCTCAGGAGTGCTGGCGTGGGGTGGGAGATAAAAAATGGAGTCATGAATAGACCAGATCAAAATAATTTGGTTTATCTTTCATTTCCCCAGCTCTGTGGAGTGAAAATAGTTTATTTTTTCCCCAGTCTCTTTAGGCAGTGTGCAGAAATTAGCTGTAAACTCTGCTGGCCATTGAGCAAAGCAGCTCCCTCCAAAGCAATCAATACACAGGAGTTCTCCTGCGTACAGAGCCAGAAAAAATCCAGATTACACCTCAGCTTTATAGAGCTCTTAAATCAAAGGTTGAATGTTTGATTTTAGCCCTGTAAGGCAGCACTGGTGGGTGCTGGAGAAGGAAGAGCACTCCCTCCCAGGTGGGAATTTCCACACTCCTTCCAAGCGGAGCTGCCATCAGGCCTGACCTGCTTTGAGCAGCAGCTAATGGGGAGATTCCCCAGGGATTGGACATTCCCATTCACAACCCGAATTTTGCAGCCGCAGCACAGTCACCATCGCCCTGGTTACAGCACATCATCTTCATCACATGCCCCGAGTCCTCAAAGGCTCCATCTCACCCAAGCCGTGGTTTGCAGGGTTGATTAATTCCCTGAAATTCATTGCCATGACAAAAGACACGAGCGATGCCCCGGACGGATCTGTCAAGTATCTGTTGGAAGCAGGAAATGAGTCACCTAAATCTGGGATCCACTTTGCTGCAGCATCTGTTCCTCATCTGAGGGCAGGACAGTGATACCCAGCATCGCTTTACAGGCTGGCTACACGAGTCTGGCTCCAGCAGACACGGGAAGGTGCAGCCCGAGGGGTGAGCCAAAGGGCCTGCCTGGTGAGCAGCTTGCTCCGTGTGCTCCGCAGTGACAGGAGAAGGAAAATCCTGCTCCCAGCTCCGTGTTCCTGGCAAAGGCGCCGTGTTCTGAGTGACTGCCCCAGCAGCGAGCCTCTCCAGCTGGCTGCAGCCTACAAACCGCATTTCTCCCCCGCGCTGAACGATTTCCAGCCCGACCTCTCTGTCCTTTCCCCCTCCCCTCCACCTTTTAAAAATATTTTTGCATTTTAAGTCGGTGGCGAAAAATATTTTCAGTTTGGAGCTTTTCCAGGTTGGCGCCTTCACGTCCCTGTCAGCAGAAGCCTCTGAGTCAAGCAAGAGAAAGAAATTTGCAAAAATCTGACACCTGCCACTTTCCATTGAGCTTTGGGTGGAAAATGTCCCTGGCCTCTTCCATTTTTAATGTCAGAGCCAGCCTGGCGGAAAAGATTACCTCAGGTAAAGTCATTGGGAACAGGAGCCGCCTGCCAAAGCCCTCCCTCGTTTCTCCGAGGGAGCACCAGCGCAGCTCCGGCTTTTCCAGAGATGATCCCGCACGGGGGGAGCTGCCGCAGCCCCCACCGGCAGGATTCCTGCTCTCAGGGGCTGTTTGGGAGCCCAGGAACCATCCTGATTCTCCTGTGCCCCAAGAACAGCCAGCTCCTTTCAAGAGCTGGAAGAGAACGGAACAGGATTTTTGCCTCGTGTGTTTGGGAGCCCAGGGCCTAATCCTGACTGGATTCTCCTCGCCAGGAGTGGGGCAGGCTGTGCCCTCTCTGAAATTCCTTCCCAATAACAACCAGCTCTTTCAGTGGCTGAATGCAGGCCCCTCCACTTCACAGATATTTAACAGCTCTCAAATGTCCTTTTTAGTCTTCAAGGGGAGTTAGGGAAAAGTCTGGTTTGTTCCCAAATCTATAGGATTGTGTATTTTAGCCCTCCCCAACCTGGGGATGAACAGCCTCCTCCTCTACACATCAGCACTTCCAGGACTTTTTTTGTGCTGCAAACTGGGGGAAAAAAGTATTTAAGGATCTATTAAAGCTTCCTAGAGCCAGAAAATTATTGGGTATATCCCAAATTTGTACAGAGGCTGCTCAGCTTTAGGTTCAAATGCATTTGGATTAGAAGTGAATCGTAGAAAAACACTTGGATCCCCCCCTCACTTCCCTGGAGAGGCCAAGATCTGCAGCCCAACAGAGGAGACACTGAGTGAAGACCTGACAGGGCAGAATTCCTCCTCAGAATTCCCCCTCAGAATTCCTCCTCAGAATTCCTCCTGACCTACAAAATCATCGAGGTCGTACCACCAACCTACAAGAAAAGCAGACCACTCCAAATTAAAATCATGCTGCCTCGGAGGTGATCAGTCCAAAAGCCTGTAGCATGCTTAAATCTTCCTAGACAACCACCAGAGGCTCAGACATGGAAATGTGGGAGAAACAAGGAATTCTTGAAGGAAACCCAGTAACAGAACAGTTGGGAAATGGTTCCCTTGTCATCTCTACAAGGTAGAACAGTTGTGGCACGATTAGAGCAAGATTTTACCAGCCAGCACAGTAAATAAGGCTCATCTCCTCATTAGTGCTGGATTAATTACTTTTGGAAAAACGTTGATCCTTCTGAAAAAAATAAGATTTAAGTTCTGCCACAGCTCCCATCCCTGGGATGGAAAATGGAAAATCCACACATGGAAAATCCACCGGCTCGCTCTGCTTCCTGCCGTCCATGGGCTCACAGGGAATTCCTGCAGTCCCTGTTTCCCTGCAGGGCTCTGCAGCCTGCATTGAGCTGCCGGGCAGGTCTGGATGCCCTGAGTGAGGCACGGAAGAGCCCATGGAGAGGCTTCAGGGCAGCTCAGCCCCTTCTCAGCTTAATGAACTCCTTTAGCACAACACAAATTCCCTTCTTTAATCCAGTCCTCAGAACTGTGCTCCAGGTACCACTTGGAGCTGAATATTGTAACCCAAACGCTCCAAAATAGAAGGAAATAAAAGCAAAAGAGATGTTCTCTCCTCACTGATGTCATGGGATACTGATGCTCTTTATTTATTGATGGAGCGCTCTCACTCCAGTGGAGCAATCTCAACATCTTCATGAATATTTCTGTGCACAGGGGAAGGAGATCCTTCTGCTTCTTGCCTTTCTGCTGGGACCATGAAAAAATTGGTTTCCTTTGGGATGCAGGGCCATCGTCATTTGGCTGCCAAGAAATGGGAGCAAACTCATCGGAGTTATCTGCTCTAATTAGACTCCTTGTAATGCACAGAAATCCAGGTTCAAGTAGCCAGGAAGACCTTGGAGAAATATCCATTTAATAAGGATTAATTCACAGCATGGCAAGGACTTTTTCCAATCCTTGAATTAGGAATGGTCACAGGAAGTGGAAGGAGGAGAGGAACAGAACAGGAGTTCCTGGGGGTGATTTATCAGCTCCGTATTAAGAAGCCAAAAGAAGGAATGGGATTCTTTCAAAACGGGAATGGCACTGGATGGATCAGTCCAACACATTGATGGGAAATGAAAAAAAGCACCTGGCTCCAGTGCCTCAGAGACGAGGAGAGGAATAGATCTGGTGTCAGAATCCCAGGATCACAGAATCCCAGAATCCCAGAATCACACAATCACCAGGTTGGAAGAGACCTCCAAGATCATCAAGTCCAACCCAGCCCTGACACCTCAACTAACCCCTGGCACCGAGTGCCACATCCAGTCTTTCCTTCAACACACCCAGGGATGGTGACTGCACCACCTCCCCAGGTAGATAATTCCAGTATTTTATCGCTCTTTCCATGAAAAACTTCTTCCTAATATCCAACCTATATTTTCCTTGGTGCAGCTTAAGGCTGTGTCCTCTCATTCTGTCAGTTGCTGCCTGGAGAAAGAGACCAACCCCAGCTGAGCACAGCCGCCCCTCAGGGAGTTGTAGAGAGTGATAAAGTCACCCCGAGTCTCCTCTTCTCCAGAGGCCCTGGGCCATTTCCCCTGGGGTCTCTCAAATTTTGGAGGATGCAGCCTCCTATTTATCCCAATTTCCCATCCACATTTCCCTCTCTCTTTCCCCACTGGCTGGCGTTCCAGACATCCCAGAGTGCCTAATACCTAAAATTTCCCTTTAATGTATAATCCCCCTTTTAATTTTTAATATTTATGGAATTTATGGGTTTTCCCCGTTGTTTCTTTCATCTGTCAATATCCAATTTCATTTATCAGCAAACCCACAGTTTCTTTGTAAAGGCCAATATCTCCTTTTCCATTCATCAACCAGTGGAATCCTTCCCATTATTTATCTCTCAGCGCTGGTTTTATCCACCAGCCCACCCACTGCTCATTTGTAAAGACCAATCTGTCATTCCTCTCACCCCCTGTCCCTTGTGCTGATTCAGGATTTCCTCTCTGGTGCTCTTTGGGTTTAAATGGCTTTGATTGGTGCGACTGAGACTGTCAGGAGAGGTTTAGCAAACGAGCAGGAAACTCCCCAAGTGTCCTGCAGCCAGCCAGGGTCATTGTCACAGCCCCAGTGACCAGGCTGGCACCCTGAGAGGAGCTGGAGGAGCAGGCCTGGGAACCCTCACTCCTTCCAGCTGCCATTGAATTAGTCATACCCGTTAAACGATGATCTTAGAGGGCATGATTTAAACATAAACCTCGCAGGACATTTGCCTGGAGCGAGCTGCAGCACAGGAGCTGGGGGGTGATGTAGCTCAGCCATGCATGAGTGTGCAACAACATCTCTGCACCTGCAGCCGTGGCCAGGCCCTGCAGGAGCTCCTGGAGCACATGGACACCCAAACCCGTTAAAGACCAGGCTGAAAATCAGGATTTTATCACAGATACAACCGTTTTTAACAGCCTGGAGACCTCCCTCCTTAAATTTGTAGGTACCCTCCTTAAATATCCCAAATCTGAGTTTTGCTGGGTCAGGCACCCAAAAAATCTCAGCGATTTCAGGAAATCTTAAAAGAAATACCTCAGGTCACCTACACAGGGTTGTCCTCCTTTATTTATTAGTGCAACAGGACTCCAAAGCGTGGTTTGCAGTAATTAAATACAGCAGTTACACTGGTCCAATTAAACACAGACAGCAGAAGTGCAGAGATGTGGGAAATCACAGCCACCATTGGCACAGGGAAATGACCTCTGGATCCTCCCCTCCCTAAGGCTGAATAAATGGGAAATACAAGAGAAGCACCTGGATAAATTAGAAATATAAGAGAACCAGAGTGGGGCTCAAGACACTGACAGGAAAATTCATAAAGCTCTCCCTTTCATTTCTCTTTTTTTTAAAGACACTTCTTTCCAAAGTCAGCACTTCTAAATAAAATAATTTTCTAGCCAAAACATTTCACATTGTGTTAACCAAAGCAAAGGATTTACTTTTCCACAGGCAGCTGGCAAAACTGTGTCCCACGAACTGCGTCCTGTGATGGAAGTGGTCAGGAATGTAAACTTCAGTCTGGTGTTTACCAGAGCAGAGTGCAGAAGGGAGAAGTTGGACAAAAGTTACCTGAGAGCAATTCATAAGCACATTGTGGCTTTGCAGTTTTAAAGAATTGTTTTAATTTTGGTCGCAAGAAGCTTCAAATTTACATTTAAAGTATCAAAATATTGGTTTCATCCTGAAGACAACACTCAGAGTTCACTCTTCTACCTGCAACACTTTGATTTAAAAGACTTTAAACACATTTGCTCCTAGGGTAAAAAATAAAAATATCCCTAGTTGTTTTTAGGGGTTTTGTTGGTTTTTTTTTTGGGTCGATCAGATGTTATTAATCTTTAGTGAGGTGCTTTAAGAAATAAATTTCTATAGAGTGAAGACAATTCTCAGGAAAAACTAGTTTGTCCTCATTTCTTTGTTTTTGAAGCATTCAGAATGAAGTTAGAAGATTAAAAATGCCCTTTCTTTGTGTGAGGAACAATTTACTTTGACTCTACCCCCTCACAGAGGAAAATAAGACTATAAAAAAAAATAGGGGTGTTTTCCCCCTCAAACAAACAAAAATCAACCCTGGAGCTCAGCTCAACTGAGGCTCTGAACTGGAGCTTTAAAGAGCTTTTGAGTTGTTATCTTTTCCCCTCAAATACATTTGGTGACGCTGTGAGTGCTGAGCCTCATTGAGGGGATATTTTCCTACTGATACCAAATGACTGATTGTGCTTTTATAATCAATTATTGAAGCCTGGCTGGGAGAGGAGAACTCCAACAACAACAACTGCTTTACAAAGCACAAAACATAAAGCAGCCTTTCCTCCAGTGGCTGATTGTGAAAAGAAATCTGTGTGAAGGGTTTGATTTCTCCCCTAACTTTATTTGGTTGTCTGTTTTGAGCTTTGTTTGTGTCATTTGGGTTTTTTTTTTCCTTGCGCTCTTGGCGCTTTTTCTCAGTTGCAACCCCAAAAACAGAACAGAAAGGGATTTTTTTTGCTCAAGAGATTCAAAGTGATGAATGAGTTTTGTTCTTTTAGTGACTTTATCAAGAAGCTGCTCAGATGATTTAAACTGAGTGAGCAAAGTTGATATCAGGCCTCTTGGAGAAGAGACAACGAATAAGCACCAGCAGTAACAGTGGGAGTTTTTGGGGAGAAAACGCAGCTTTTAGATATGTTTTGAGTGATGGGGACATTAAAACACCTCTAAGAAGAGAATGAGCAGCTCTGCAGCATTGGGAGACAGCTCAGGCTCAAGGAGGTGCCTCCTTGGAGGAGGAAGGACAAAGTGAAAGGAATAAATTGATCAACAACAACAAAAAATCAGTTGAGATTAGAGCAAGAATCCCCACATATCCTAGGTGGGGTATAGACGTGCTGGGCAGGCTCTTGGGATGTGAGACCTTTTAAGATTCAAGATTTAAGATTTTAGATTTAAGGGAGTGTGTTTTCCGTAAGGTTTGATCATCCAAATGTCAAGGGGCTGAACCTGAGACAACTCCACAAAAACTGGTCTGTGGCCCAAGAGGATTTCTGCAGATTTTGTAGCCAGGTGTTTTAAGCTGAGCTTAAAAGTTGGGGTCTGTCAACAGCAGCACAGGAACTCTGAAACACTGAAAAACTAATTCAGTTTATCACAGGTTTTTTACAAGACTTTTTGCTTTAATGCTTATCTCCAACATCAGTTTCTCTTCTCCTGCTCTCCCTGGTGAGAATTCCTGATCCACCTCGCAGGGAACACGGGGTGAGAGCTGTCACAAACCTCCTGGAAGGAATTCCCCTCTCCAGGAAAAACAAAGTGCCGGAAAAACAAACAGACAGAAAAACCAACAGAACCAGAGGTGTGGGTGAGCAGCACCTCTGTCCTGCTTTTGCCCTCAATGCAGCTGCTGCAGGAACCAAAAATCAGAGGGAGAATCCCCAGAGCACCCCAGAGGAGGAGGTGATGTGGGAACAAGGAATGGGGTGAGGAAGAGGAGATTTTTGGAGAAGAAGAGGAGATTTTTGGAGAGGAAGAGGAGATTTTTGGAGAGGAAGAGGAGATTTTTGCAGAGGAAGAGGAGATTTTTGCAGAGGAAGAGGAGATTTTACAGCCCCTCCCTTTCCACCCTCCATCCTCCTCTCCCTGCACATCCCGGCCCCATGGGGCTGGGAGGGGCAAATAAAACTTTATTTTTAAATAAACTTTAAAAAACTTTAAGCCTTATTTTAAAACAAAGTTTTATTTGGGGGAGGCTGGGCAGGCAGTGCCAGAACTCCTCTCCGTCTCCCTGGGGAGGAATTGATCCCATTAAATCCATCAGGATGCCGGGAATTCACATCTTCTGTCACACTGGTAATGCACAGAGACAAGCTCAGTGCTGCCTGGCCTGCAGAGCATTCATTCAATTCATTAAATGAATTTTTGCCCATTGATTCACGTCCTCATCAAGGGAGTTTTAGGGTCCACTCCTTGGGGAAACCAGCAGCAGGTTTGGTGATGCACGTGGGGGAAGGTTCTGGAGGAATCCTGGGATTTGGTTGTGCGGGATGGGCAGAGCTGCTCTGTGGGAACTGTGATATTCACCCAGTGCAGGTTAGATTTGGATAATCAGTCTCTATTAGATAAAAATGCTGCTTAAAACATGGTGAGACACGGAGAAAATCACTTCTAGACAGGAGGAGCCAAATGCTGCCATTGTCTCCATCCGAGGCTGGGAGGGGGAACTAAAACTTCCATGAAAGTGGGTGCAGAAGGAAGATTTTTATCCCTTTTATTCTCTCGGGATCTATCCGAATCTAGGGTTTGATTTTGCCAGCCCTCTTTGCTGTCCTCCCATAAACACCTACAGAGCTCTGTCATGAGCACCAAAGGCACCAAATTCCTTCAGAGCTTGCAAGAGTTGTGCCCTCGCTGAGGGCTCCGTAAATATTTCTGTATTTCATAAAAAAAATAAAACATCCCGAACTGCAGGCGACCAAAAGGATCACGGAGCCCAGCTCCTGGCTCTGCACAGGGTTTGTTTTCACCCCTCTGGAGAGGCACAGCAGCATTTTATCCCTGATTTTTTAAGGGAAAGTACAGAGAAATTGTGTGTGGGTGGAGTTACACGGGGAAAGAAAAGAAAGATTGGAAAACTGAGTGTGATGTCCCAAACCACAGGCTGGCAGCCTTGCCCACGGTTTGCTGCTTTCCTCCAGGCTTTACAAACACTTTCATAACTGTTCTGAGGGGAAGAATTTTTTGCTCTGTATTCCAAGGCACCGAGGTGGGTAAATCTGCTTTCTTTCTCTTCTGCTGAATGTGCTGGGTATTTTTTTTTTGGGGGGGGGTACCTGAGGGGATTTTAAGAACTTGCTCCCCTCAATGAGGGTGAAGATGAAGATGGGCTGAAAATACCCTTTGGGAGCTAAAACTCACACCCCCAATTTCTGCTTGATTGAGCTTTCCCTTCATCAGTGAAGCACAGCTACGACCTGAAATTAAATCTGTTTTTGGGGGATTCCTTTCCCTCCTAAAAACGCAAAAAGAAAAGCACGCAACAGGCAGAACCAGTGTTCCAGCAAGCCTGAAATCCCCAGTTTCCAGTGCAGAAAAGAGCCCAAAGCTAATTCATCCAGAGGCATGTGTTTATGCTCCTGAGGAGCTTTTTTCAAGAGTCTCCCTCCAACCCCCGAGTGACAAATCTGATTTTTTTTTTTCCCATGCTGAATTTTTATTTTTTTTTTCCTGCCTCCAAACTTAACTGTTTTGCCACTGGAGAAATCCTCTGGTTTCTCTTCTAAATATCCGTGTTCTTGCTGGAAATCAGCTCTACCTCACCCACATGACTGGTCTTCACTATTAATCCCAGATGATGGCAGGGAGGGGCTCTGGTGGGAGGCAGCCATGTGGTGAACATTGAGCTCAGTGTTTTCCCCTTTGCTTCTCTCCTCTCCAGACAGGCAAAACTGTTCCGCGCTGCCTCTGTGGATGCGAAAGTCCTCGCCGTGCTGCCTCTGCCTCTTCTCTCCCAAAAAAAAACCTCTCAGGGCCCTGAATTTGCAGCCAAAAAATTCCCCCCCCCCAAAAAAAAAGCTCTGGCTGGATCTGGATGGAAGATGGAGCAGGGGATGAATAACAGGAGGGGAGAAAGAGTGAAGTTGGTTATTTTTCTGGCACATGGATGCAATTACGCTCAGCGCATTCCAGAGGCGTTCCTTTGAATCCTGTGCAGGTCTGCCTGCCGTCCTTGGGAGAGAGGAAGAAAAGAAAAAGGGAGGAGAAGTCGCTCTTGCTGGGAGACGGAATGTCTGCATTTTCAATCCTCTTCTTAGGTAGGTTGGCTTTTTTTGCTATCGCTCAGTTTTTATTTCGTCAAACTTCCACCAGCCTCCATGTGCTGGAAATTCAGCTCTGGTGAGTTGGAGAAAAGGGGTTTGTGAGGAGGAAACTTTTATAGAAAACGGTAATTTCAGTGGTGTTTGAGTTCTGAGCCTTTTCTGGTCGCTTCATGAGCAGGTTGACGGCCAGAGATCTCTGATTATTCGGATTAATTTAAAAAGGTGGTGTTCAAACAGACCCATTTGGGAGTGTGTGATTCTTGTTTGAAGAGGGGCAGCGCTTTTCAGGGATAAACGGGAGAGGGGCTCGCACCTCTGGGGCGAAACGAGGTGAATAAAATGTCTTTGTTCCAGGCAGAGTGTCAAATTTGTGTAAGTGCGTTGAACGGTTGGGCACTCGGCGCTCAGATGTTGAAAGTAAAAAGGGGTTATTGTTTGCAATGGGTGGCTAAGATTAGAAACAGATGTGTTGGAGTGCAGGAGGGAGGAGTTGGGGGAGAAAAGGATGGGAGAAGAGAGGAAGGCAAGGAAGGGCTGCTGAAAGGAGGGAAAGAAAAGGAAGAGAGGGGGATTTGTTGAGCAGGAGAGGAGCAGAGGATGGAAAAAGAGGAAGGGAAAGGAGAGTGAAGGAGAGCTGTGGGATATAGTGTTGGCAGCCCTGAGGTGTCTGAGGGGGCTCCTGCTCCTCCAGGGGTGAGCAGTGGGCTGTGTCTCCCTCCTGCTCACCCCGTCCTGCTGACAGGCACCAGCCCAGCCCTCTGCCCTGCCTGAGCAAAGCCTGGCAGTTCCAGGCAATTCCAGCCTTTGGGATTTCCTCCTGTGGGCTGGGAGCCTGGTCCAGGTGTGAGAACAGACCGTGGGCTGGTCTCTGCTGCCCTGGGAGGGGCTGAGCAGGGCATGGGGGACAGGCAGAACGGGAGCTCTGAACAGCTCTGAAGGATTGTGCCAAGAAAAACCCAGTTTAAGCCCCCCAGGTGTGGAATGTGGACTAGAGAGGGAGTTTTGGTGATCAAACACAACATCTGTCCAGCTGCCGATGAATGGAGAAGTGGCTTTTGCTCTGGGGATTGCTGTTAAAGGTTTTATCTGTAGGGACGTGCTGGAGGAGCTGGGCAGAGCAGGCAGCACTCTGTGCCCTGCACATCTGCACGTTTGTGCCTCTCTGTCCTGGGGAGTGTTTGAAGGGGACTCCAGGAGATGAGAGAGCAGGGTTAGGAACAGCTCAGCTCCTGCCAGGGGCTGCTCAGCCCTTCAGGAGGTGGCTCTGTGGGAAATGGGGGCACAGAGGGGTTGGCTGCTCACCTCGCTGATGGAGACAATGGTTATTGCAGCCTTTGATCCTGTTCAGCTGCTGAATATTCCAAAATGGTGAAGGTTTGGGGTGAAAGGATCAAACTGTTGCCACATAAAAGGTGGATTTGTCTGTAATGCAACAACTTACCTTTGCCGCTTTTGCCTATAAACCACAATTGGGTTTATCAATGTGCCCTCAGCACCTCCACCGTGACAGGAGCACAGGGATGCCCAACAAAAGACACTTTGCCCCCATCTGCAATCGGGTTTCTGAGCCTCTCCTGTCCAAGCACCGGTGAGGAGAGAATTGTCTTCAAACCTCAGAGCAAGACCTGGGATGTTTCGTTGCCTGGTCCTGCAGCGCTCACTGAGCTGCCCCCTGAGCTTTACCTGCCTTGCCAGCAGAGGACTTGGTCCTTCTGCTCCTTGGCCAGCTTAGAAGCAAGTCCAGGGAAAAGTAAGGAAATGTGGTTCCCTGTTCCAAGGTCCTCCTGAACACAAGGAGCATGGGGAGTCAGATTTGCTGCCTAAAGCCTGGATTTTCTGCAGTAAAAATCTACAGAACTGCCAGTGCCGCCTTGCTAATTTTTTTGCTGATAAAGTGAAGACTAACGTGGAAAAAATCTGGTTTTAGAGAAACTTTGAGAGGAAGGTTTGGGTTTTCATCATAAAACATCCCAATAACATGGCTAATATACAAAAGTCTTGTCTTTTCCACTGTTTACCTCTCCGGGGCACACGAGCAGCTGTGTGAGGAGACAGGAAACGGGAGGCAACGTGTTTGAATGAGACTTTATTAAAACAAGAGAAGATGAAAGACTTTGCTGAGTGTGGCCAAGAGCACGGCCAGGCTCACTCTGCCAGGAGAGGCTGATGCAGGGACATGCAGAGGGAAAGTGGCCCATGCTGTGCCTGTGAGTGTGACATGGTTGTGACCAGCTGAGGAGTGAGAATCAGGTGCCACAAACTCCCTTTGTAACACCCTGCACCCTCGAAAAGCAGAATTTTGAGGAGGTTCTTCACTTCTGAGTGGAAAAGGTTCATAACAGAACATTGCAGTGGCCAATGCTTTCACTGAAAGGTGTTCATGACTTGGTTTAAATTTTACAGGGTGGGAAATCTCTGCCTTTCCCCCACTCCAAGTAAACCATGAATGTTTTTTGGTGACCCTTCCATTCAAGGAAAAAGCTGATTTTCTCATGATCGAAACAGTTTGCAGGGGTGATTATTTCCGTGCACTGGTTTCATGTGCTTTTTCCTTAGTTGGTGGCTGGTGCGAGTGCTCTGCCCTGCAGGAACTGCAGGATTTGGGGATCAGAAGAGAAGATGTGTCAGCCCCAGCCACTCACCCACCTTCCTGACATGCTGCTGTGGGCAGTGACCCCTCCCAGAGCTGGTGGGGGTCATCCACCACAGTGCAGTAAAATAATCATCTTTTAGTGATTACCTGACCCAGATGTGCTCTGTGGGAGCTGGGATGTCATTCTGGAGTGGTGTTGAGAGCAAAAGTCCCTCCTGAGGGATGCCTTGAGTTTTATCTTTGATGTATTTCAGGTTCTGTGCTGCCCAGGGGTGCAGCTCTGAGCTCACAGTCAGTGTCACTCAGCTCTGCACACAGCAGGGACACAAAACAAATCCTTTTCCTGCTGCACACCAAGGACAACTTCCAGGCCCAAAAGCACAAACAAGGGTGGGCTGGAGGGAGGAACAAGAAGGATGGGACCTCACAGCCTGGAGCTGGAATTGGACAATTAAACCCCAAGATGTAAACGGACCAAAATTTAGAAAAGTGTGAGACCTCCTGGCCTGTTAGCCATTTTTGGGTCGGTTTTGGGTCCATTTTGTGTCTACTTTGGGTCCACCCTGGGTGTAGCCCTGGCCAGGCCCTGTCCTGCCCAAGGTATATCCTGAAGGCCTTTCAATAAATCTTTACTTTATTCCCCGTCTCTGCCCAGTCTGTTCCAGCTCAGCCTTGCCAAGGCATCTGTTTTTGGTGACCCAGGTGGGCTGTGGAGGCATCTGACAAAGCCCAGCCTTGCCCTCCACGCTCTGAGGTTGAGGAACCTTTCAGCGCTGTCCCAGGGCGCTGCGGCCGCTGCTCTGAGCACACCCAGCCTCTCCTGGCTCACTGCACCAAGGAAAAGGTTATGGAGCAGCTCCTTGCAGGGCCTGCTGGCGTGAGGAATTGCCTCTGACGGCCGGCATTTGCCCAGGAACCCACGGGCTGGTAGCTGGGAAATCCGAGATGATGCAGGCCCTGAGCAGCCCCGGGGCCGTGCTCTGGTGTCAAACCCTCCCCGTTCCTGCTCCGGGAGCCCCGGCTTGGCCATCCTGCTCCCTAAACCTTCTGCCCCGCGCCACAGAAAAGCAAAACCCCCTGGAATTGCTGGTTGTTTTTTTTTTAAAGTGTCCCTGCTCTCAGGGAGCGCGCTGGGAACTGTGGGTTTAAGGGGATCTGCTCCCCAGGAGGAGTGGAAACCAAAGGAGACGTTGCAGGGTGCTGAAAACAAAGCTCATGGACCTTTATTTCCCAGGAAACAAAGGAGACAGATTTCAGGTTGTGAGATCCTCTTTTAACAAATCTTTTGTTTTGTTAAAACAAACATTGCGGGCCTTTATTTCCCAGAAACCAAAGGAGACAGATTTCAGGGTGCTTAAAGCTTGTGGGTCTCTATTCCTGCTGATTTTCCAGGAGTAAAAACCAGAGGAGAGAGGTTTTAGCTTACTTAAAACAAAGCTTGTGGACCTTTATTTCCCAGAATACAAAGGAGACAGACTTCAGGTTGTGAAATCCTCATTTTAACAGATCTTTGTTTTGTTGAAACAAAGCTTGTGGACCTTAATTCCTGCTGATTTTCCAGAAGTAGTTAAAAAACCAAAGGAGAGTTTTCAGGTTGCTTGAAACAAAGCTTGTGGATCTCTATTCCTGCTGATTTTCCAGGAGTTAATAACCCAGGAGACAGTTTTTAGGTTGTTTAAAACAAAGCTTGTGGACCTTAATTCCTACTGATTTCTCAGGAGTAAAAATCAAAGGAGACAATTCTCAGGTTGCCTAAAACAAAGGTTATGGACCCCTATTTCTTCAGATTTTCCAGATATTTCCAAAATTTCTCGGTGATAACTAAAATATAAAACATATTTGCCATTTTCCAGTTTTCCTTGGCTCCTTCTCTTGCCTTTGACGGTTCCATGGTGTTGGAGGTTGATGGCACAAAGGCTTTGCTTTATTTTCTTATAAAATTTAGCACAAACCTTGCCTCAGGAGTGGTGTAAAAACCCAACCTGCAGCTGGAAAAAGGAGTTTTCTGTGTGACTTCTGTGTCTTGATTTCACCTCCCCTTTGTCACCGGCTCCTGAGGGAATGCAGGGAACTTGGTGGTGTATTTTAGCTTTGAAAAGGGACTTTTCTCCCCAGGACAGCCTCGTGGAATTGATGATTTATCTCAAATTCCAAGAGCAGGCAACAAAACATGGGCTGTGTGAGATATTCAGGCTGTCAGAGGAGTGTGGATTTAATTCCAAGTCTTCATTAGAAGGCTGCTCTGGGAATACCTGAGGAAAGGGAATAAAGGAAAGCACAGGATCTGTTTGGAGCTCCAGGGGGAATTCAAAGGAGTCAGATGTAATTGAGTTGCTCTCTGGCAGAATATCAGGGTTAACACTCCTCCTGAGACACTCCAATTCTTCCAAAGCCAGGGATGGTTTGCATCAAACATTTGCTGTCGAGACACTCGATGATAAATTGCCTGTTTTTTCCTCTTGTGGTGCTTTGTTTTATATGAAATAGTTGGGATTTTTAACATCTAAAAAAATCCAAAGAAGTTTATTTTTTTTTTTTTTTTCTATCCTTTCTGCTTTTTCCATTTTACCACAAGGAAGAAAAGGGAGAAAAGAGTGAGGAGAACTGTGGAGAAGGATTCATTTTTATGGGAAGTAGAGCCAGAGGGAAGGCAACTTCTCTGAATTTCCCGTGGAAAACAAGTGGTGTTTTGCCTTTGTACCCACCCTAGCCTCGTCTCCTCCACACAGAATTCGTGGTTTGTTTTTTGGGGGGGGCTGGCCCACTTCAGAAGGATATTTTGTGTAAGAGCAGCACAAGCTTCTTCCCAGAAATGCCATTGCACAACTGGCAAAGAGATATCCCGGTGTTTGTCCTCAGGATCGCTGCGAACACCCCTGTTCTCCTCCAGGCAAACACAGTTTTGTGGGGTTTTCAGCAGGTTTGCAGGCTGGGATTTGTTCTCAGCACTGGAAAGAGATGCAAACAGTCCCTCTGCCAGTCTTAAATGGATTTGGAAAAGCTTTTATGTCTAAGCCTTTGTTACATTGGACTAAAAATTGTGTGCAACACCAAGAAAATGAGGGGCTGAAAGCTGCTTTCTGTGTATTTTCCCCACAAGTTTGGTCAAAATACACCTTAAATTTCTAATTAAACGATGCCCTGTGCTGGCCCGGGCTGCAGGCAGTGTTTGTGCCTCTGAAATGTGTTTTATTGTGCACATCTTGTGTGCTGCAGGAGAGGCTGCTCTGGGTGCACAAGGAGCTTGGTGGTGCCTTGTTGAAAAGATGAATGGATCTGGTTTGGTTGTTTTTTTGGGTTTTTGGGTTGTTTTTCTTTTCCCCAAAGCTGTGTCTTCGTCTGTTTTTAGCAATCTTTGGTTTACAGAAGCAGCCCAGCAAAAAGTCAAGGGTGAAGTCAGGTCAGGGAGGTCTGTGGATGGAGCCTCCCATGACAGGACAGGAAGAATAACAATGGAAAATGTGTGAGGAGTCACCAGGCAGGAGCCTGAATTCCAACCTGATCATCTCCTGGGCTCTCTCCTCCCCTCGGCATTGCTGGGGGCAGTGACAGCCACATCTGCCAGCCTGGGATCAAATTTTCCTTGGCCAGAGTGCAGGGGAGGCGAGTTCAACCGGAGCCTGGAGCCCTGCACGGGGTTATCCACCCAGCATAAAGCTGCTCCCTCTTCCCAGAAGTATCCCAGCCCTAGAAAAGGAGGGTGGGATCCAGGCCAGGCTCTCCTCAGTCACACCCTGGCACCTTGGTCTGTTATCTGACTCCTTAAGAGCTCCGTCTCTTCTTTGTGACAAGTTGTAAAGAGGACAGAGCAGCTCTAAGGTGCTGGATGTGACAGAAGCCCACAAACCCCATCCTCTCCTCATCTGCTCCTTCCCTTTCTCCAGGAAATCATTTGGCAGCTGAAAAAAGGCAAATGTTTAACTCAGGATTTCCCAGGACCAGCCCCACGGTGTCCGATTTGCTGTCCCACAAGGATCAATCACAGCACACTCCCAGCCCCTCTCTCCTCCTGGGGACGAGCCACGTTTTTCACAGAATCACCAGGTGGGAAGAGACCTCCAAGGCCATCGAGTCCAACCCAGCCCCGACACCTCAACTAAACCCTGGCACCGAGTGCCACATCCAGCCTTTCCTTCAACACATCCAGGGATGGTGACTCCACCACCTTCCTGAGCAGATCATTCCAGCACTTTATCACCCTTTCCCCGAAAAACTTCTCCCGAATATCCAGCCTATATTTTCCTTTTTTGTGGCAGGAAAAGGAGGCTGGGTGGGAAGGCTGGAGTTCAGCTTAGCGCTGGCAGTGGAATTCCCTTTGCAGGGAAAAGGCCAGCGAGGATTGGGGTGTGCTGGTGACATTCCCTGGCAGGGGAGGCTGCTCTCCTGGGAATGCTCTGAGGTGGAGCGTGCAGGGTTAGAGGCACCAACCACCACGGCTGGGCTGGGCTGGGGCTGCCCCAGCTCTGCTGCTGCCAAGGGTCACTCTGAGAGGGAGCTTTGATTCACCCCAGCAGGGCCACATTGCTCAGAAAACACCTAAATCACGTCTGAGAAAAGAGGAACCTCGGGCACAGCTGATGGAAGACGTCTGAAACCTCTGCAGCTCTGACTTAAAGTCGTTTTCCTCCTCCCCAAATGTGGACACAGCAGTGATGTGCAGGTCACTAACAAACAGCTGAAATACCTCACCTCGAGAGACTTATCTTTATTTTCTAGTAAGATATTCCTTATCTTTTATTTTCTAGTAAGATATTTATCCCTTATTTAATGGTGATACTTATCCCTTATTAACGGTGATATTTATCCCTTATTAATGGTGATATTTATCCCTTATTAATGGTGATATTTATCACCATTTATCACATATTAACAGCTTTTTTTTGGTTCCACTGTGCTGAGGAACTCCACTCGTGGTGTCGACTGCTGCTGTTCTCTCAGAGAAACCTCACAGAAAGGAAATCCCGGGCTCTGGGTGTTGGCTCTCTAAATTACTTTGTGCTGCATATGAAAAAAGGAAAATTGAGTTTTTCTATTTGGAGTGTATTGTGGCTGTGAGGTCTTTTGAATGGATTCTTTCCCAAAGTGCCTGGATGGGCTGTTGGGAGGCCTTTTTAGAAATGTAAAAAATTAAGAATTACTCCATTCCATTCCCTTTGTGCTTCAGCAAAATATCGGAATTAGGTGGTTTTCCAGTATTTGGAATATTTGAGGTGGGTGCTGGATGAGTCTCACAGCTCAGATTACTCAGGCTGTTGTTTTCCTTAAAGACTAGACAGAATTTGAAAGGTCACAGGAGCGTTTAATACAGATTTGGACCTTTATTGGCCAGGTAGGGCCAGAAATCACGGGGTGTCTTTGTGTGTGTTTTGTACTTTCATCTAACACAGCAAGCCTGGAATATTGAACTGAACCAGAGTCAGGCACTCCTTTTTTATTATTATTATTATTTTTAAAAAAAATTGCAGGGTTTTCAACCTTGAAGGCAAATCACTTTATGACTTCATTGTTTAAATTTAGGTTTTGTTTTGCGGGGGGATCGTTAGACTCGAAGCAAAAGCCTTGTAGCCCAGGGACTGTCACTTCTGATTACTTCCAGTGACACTTCCAATTATTTCCAATCACAATTCCAGGGACAAGAGGAAAAAAAGGAGCCACGTTCTCCAACATCAGGGCATTNCCCCCCCCCTTTTTTTTTTTCCTTTCCCCTGTTCCTGAACAAAGCAGCGTTTCTCAGAGCTGTGCAGGGAGAAGCGCAGAGCCAGATTTGGAGCAGGGTGATTCCAGAATGGATCTGCTGGAGTGAGGCTGGAGGGTTCTGGGAATCCTGCTGAGGATCCTGCCTTGTTGAGCAACACTGAGGAAATTGCTTCATCCTCCCCAGGCACTGCCTGGCACGGAGTTCAGGGCAGCAGCAGCAGCAGCAGCAGGCTGCTGAACCTCCTGCCCCTGCTGAGACAGCCACGGGCACAGGGGCTGCTCCGGGGAGCCACAGCTCAAAACGGGCCTCAGGAATCTGTGAGGGCTTGAGGGACTTCCAGGGACGCCAAACCCAGGATGTGGTGAAGTGAGTTTGGCCCAGGCACACAAGAATTCTGTTGGGGGAGCTTGAGTGACCTCCAGGAAGACCAAAACACAGGATTTGGTGCAGTGAGTTTGGCCCAGGGACACAAAAAATCTGCTGGGGGAGCTTGAGAGATTTCCAGAGACACCAAACGCAGGATCTGTGGCCCAGGGAGACAAAAAAATCAGGGGGACCTTGAGTGGCACAGGAATCTACTGGGGGAACTTGAGTGATTTCCAGGGACACCAAACCCAGGATTTGGTGCAGTGTGTTTTTGCCCAGGGACACAAAAAAATCTGCTAGAGAAGCTTGAGGCACACAAGAATCTCCTGGGGGAGCCTGAGTGGCTTCCAGGGACACCAAACCCAGGATTTGGTGCAGGAGTTTTGCCCAGGGACACAAGAATCTCCTGAGGAAGCTTGAGAGATTTCCACAGGCTGTAAACCCAGGATTTGGTGCAGGAGTTTTGCCCAGGGACACAAGAATCTCCTGGGGGAGCTTGAGGGACACAGGAATTTGCTGGAGGAGATCGAGTGACTTCCAGGGACACCAAACCCAGGATTTGGTGCAGCGAGTTTAGCTCAGATGAGCTGCACCCTTCAACAAGCGAAGCGGGAGCACTGTCCAATTTCCAGGCATCTCTGGGAGCCTCACTTGGAACTCCTCGAGCATAAAAAGAGCCTGAAAATGGTGTCAGAGCTTTCAGCCCCACTCGGTGAAGCCCCTCACTCCCCCGGTGATGCTGCTCTGGGCTCTGAGGCTCTGCTCACTGCTGCTGGCAGCTCTTTGCTTCATTTGCTTCAGTGTCGGGCTCTGCAAAAAGGGGATTTTGTGCTGTGCGAATGCACATTTACAATTTGGATACCGTATCCATGTTTATTTACTGCTTGTAGATTGCATTTTGTGTTTATTTACTAATTGTACATTGAACTGTTGTTTATTTACTAATTGTATATTGCATTATTGTTTATTTACTCTTTGTACACCCTGCAAAGGGATGAGGAGCAAACCTGGTGTGGAGTTTAGAGCCAGATTTGAAGAACCTGAGTTAATTTAGGATTCTGGGCCTGGACATTTCCAAAACAGCAGCAAATGGAATTTAGCTTTACATGGTGACTGACAACCTTTTACTTTTAAAGTAGGAATTATATTTAACGTTTATATTATATTATATTATATTATATTATATTATATTATATTATATTATATTACCTAGCTGAGTGATGTTTCTGGTGATTGCTTCTCACCGTCTTCACCCCCTGAGTGCCGGGAGAGGCTTTTGTTGTGTTCACTGAGATCTGCAGGTGTTGGATGTCACTGGGCACCTGTGCCAGCTCCATCCCTTCCTGCCAGGAAAGCCAGCGTGTCTTTGCAGGGTGGATGCTGCTGTGACATTCAAACACGGGTTATTTGTCACTTGAGCACCAAGCGCACCACAAATCTTTTCTCAGAGATGTTCAGAAGCTCAATTCCACCTGAGCAATTTGACATGGTGTTCGTGTGAGACCTTCCAAGAATTCCAGGCCACCAGCTCTGGCGCTTTTGTGGCATTTTGTGTTTGGGTGTCTGGAGGGGGTCGGTTCCAGTGTCACTGAGGTGGCACTTTGGGGCAGCTGGTGCTGCCCCAGGAGCTCAGCATCCCACAGAAGGAGCTCTTTGAATCCATCCAGGGTGCTGGCGATGTTCCCACAGTGCAGCTCTGTCTGTGGTCTCTGCTCTGGGCAAAACCTCTCCTCTTTCCATTGTTTCAAGCTCTTGCTGGGAGACAAAGGGAATTTTAGCCAGACAAAGCAGAGCTTTTGTGGTGACAAATGCCATGTTTATTTTTTTTTTCTTTTTTTTTTTTTCTTTCCTATTCAAAAGGGATTTGAAGCAATGGTTGAGTGTCTTCTGGTCAAAGAAGCATTCAGGATGTCGAGGTTCCAGCCTGGATTTTGCCAGTGATTCACGATTTAGTGATTCAGGCTTCATTTTTAAGTTTTGAGTGTCTCCATTTCCAGTCATATAAAGGATGAGAATTCTGGAATTTGTGGGGACACACAGGTCACACCAAAGGAGGTGTCCTTTAATCATCCCAAGTTTTGGGGAACTGAAAATGCTGAGTTTGACAGAGGGAGACCACCCAGTCCGTGCCAACCTTTCCCTCCTGCTATAAATGCATATTGTAAAGTTGGCTCGTCGCAAATATTAAAACGAATACTATAGGTACAATTATACTGGATTATGTTTTATTATTAGAGTTTAGAAGAGTGATAGATTCATATTTTCCGATTGCAACATAGTGTTAACAGTAGAAAGACTAGGGTTGTTCTCTTTGTAATATCCAAACTGACCAAACCAGGAGGTGTGAAGGGTCACCTCGCATTCCTGCATAAAGACCGCTGGCTTTCTGTTTCTTATCCAAACGAAGATAACCAAAAACCTCAGGGGAAGGATTGATGAGACCCATGTCACCAGATGGAGTGGAGCCACCCACAGAGGGATCTACCAGATAAAATGATCAGGGGGGGTGGAATTGAAGCTGATCAAACCCAAAGAGAATGTTTGAATCATGCATTAGGATCTATTGAATATGCAACACAGCGATCCTTAAAACATTGAAATGTAAAAGGGTGAAGGTGTGCTGCTGGCTGGCTTGATGGCAGGCACCCTCAGCTGAGAAACTTTTCCTTTTCTGTCTCCTAATTGTCTATTTTTAATTTTTTTATTAAACTTATAATGTTTTCTAAGAAAGTGAACGCCGCTTTTCACACTCAGGGTGCTCAGAAGTCGCTGCAGAAACGGGGCTGCAGGGCCCGGCCAGTGTGTTCCCCCCGGGTTAACGGGGGAAGAGCCTTCCCAGGCTGTGCCAGTCACATCCCGGCTTTTCTGCCTCTGTCAGCTCCTTCGCTCTTAGCCCGAGGCCACCCCTGGAGCCAACAAAACCCACAATTCTGCAGCTGGAGCCAACAAAACCCCCAATTCTGCAGCTGTCAGTTCGCTGGGGCCTGGCGTGACCTGCTGGGAGGAGGCCGCCAACTCCAGGGCTGCTGAATCCCGCCGGGCTCCCTCCTCTGATGCCTTTTCACATTTTTCCCTTTGGGGCACAGCCCCGGGCAGTGCTGCCTCCATCGTGGGGCAGCAAGGAACTCATTCCCCTTAGGAAAAGGCAACAAATGCCGTGAAAACTGCGGGGGGTTGTCACAGGCACCCTCCCCTCTCCATTCCCTCCACGGGAGAGGCCAAAAGCAGGATGTGAATGCAGGAATTGCACCAGCCAGGAGTGTTTAGGGAGATATTTATCTGGAATACATTGGTATTTTTCTGGATAGACTGATAATTTTTCTGGATCCCCCCCCCCGGATATAGTGATACTTTTCTGGACATAGTGACACTCCTGTGGATACAGCGATATCTTTCTGGATACATTGACATTTTTCTGGAAATATATATATTCTTTCTGGATACACTGATAATTTTTCTGGATGCAATGATAACTTCCTGGACGTATTGATAGTTTTTTTCTGGGTGTATTGATAGTTTTCTGGATATATTGATAGTT
The DNA here is from genome assembly GCA_008694505.1 of Cyanoderma ruficeps. Classification (NCBI taxonomy): domain Eukaryota; kingdom Metazoa; phylum Chordata; class Aves; order Passeriformes; family Timaliidae; genus Cyanoderma; species Cyanoderma ruficeps. Next base: position 1,253,438 of record VZDJ01000063.1, on the reverse strand, counting down.
TTCTGGATTTTAAGCGCTCTGAGGCAGGGATTGTTTCTTTGCCTATTTGCCACTGTCCCTCAAACTCTGCAGCCTCCCAGCTTTGCATGGGAATCTGAAGTTTTAGCCAGGCTTAAACCTGGTTTTTGACCCTGCCTGCTGTCCAAAGAAGCCAGGCATGTGGTTAGCATCTCTCTGTGTCATCCCAGAGCATAAATTCCTGCAGAAAAGCTGGAATATAGAACTGGAGACATCCTGCTTCAATGAATTCTTCACTTCCTTCTCTTCCCCCTGACAAACACCTTCAAGAAAAAAAAAAAAGAGAGGGAAAAAAATGCGTGGGGTAAAACAAAGCTGATAACAAAAGCTGATTATTGATGCATGCAGAATGGTTTTAACTCACCAGTTAGGCAATATTGACATTTTCCTGCCTTGGTGGTGGTTTTCTGAGCGCTGCTGGACGCTGCTCTTTGTTCACAGGCACCAATGCTCTGATAAAACACAACCTGCTGGGTTTTAAGGGTGGCTTTAAGGGTTATCATGGTGGTGCAGGGCACGTCCTGCCCCACCTCAGTGATAAGTGAAATAAAAAATCAGATTATTTCCTATGAGCGATTTACTCCCGTGCTTTCACACCCTTTTAACCATCACCTAAGGGAGGCTGTGCTGGGCAGAAGAACATCCTTAATTTTGCCCAATAAAATTTGCTTTCCCTGAGGAGAACTCTGAGGATGCAAACCCTTTTTATCACTTCGTAATGTGATAAAAATTTGGCACAGAACATATGCGGGGACCTTTTTCCTTCCAGTGCCTTTCCTGCCTGCCTTCCCCACTGCCAGAGCAGCCTCGGAGCCTCTCCCCCACCCTGTGCTGCATCCCCACGTGTGCAGCATCCCTTGGCTGCTGGCTGGAGCTTTTCCTTCCAGTTCCTGGCCTCGGGCTTGTCCTCTCAATATTCTCCTTTTCTGCAGCGTGGAAAACCCAGCCTGCCCAGAACAAAAAAAAAAAAAGGAAAGAAACGCAGGTCCTGGCAGCCTTGGTGCTGATGAGACAGGCTGAGAGTGTGCTGGAGCTCTGTTAACTCTGTGCTCATCTTCTCTGGGAGGTTTGGGGCTTTTAGAAGCCTTAGGGATTCTCTGAGTCTCACAGTGTTTCTCTGTCATCTCTCCACGCTGAAAGCTCCTGGTTTAGCAAGTCGAGCTCAGGAACAGCTTCAGCCCGTGGAAGGCAAATTCATTTGCAGTTCCCGCAAGGAGGGAGCTGATCCAGGCAGGAATTTAGGGCTGCTCTTCCACCCTTGCTGCTGATTTAAACGCTGCTTCATTTTTTATGATCATCTGGTAAAAGCTGAGCACAGGGGAGAAAACACTCCGAAGAGTAAAAAGCAAATAAATTCTGGCTTTTTTTCTGAAATACCCGTGTGGCGATTGGGACAGAGCTCACTCAATACTCTCTCCTAGAAAAGATGTCTTTACCTGGAAGTAGGATCTGCCTGGCAGTGAGAGTGAATTCCCTGGATTTAGGAGGTTTGTGATATCCAGTTCCCTTCTCCCCTGGCCGATTTAATGTCCCAGCTTTGTTGTAACTTCTGCTGTGACACCGAAAGCTTTAATTCACAGAGGGGACACCATATGTGGTCTCCAAAACTCCATCATCTCCTCAGCAAGTGAGGGAGAGGCTGTCAGAGGCTCTGGGATTGCTCTGGGTGAGGTGTAGCCCTGGTTCCGTGCCTGAGGTGTTTTAGTTTTCTGAAATTCCTTTCCCAGGGAATTTTCTGTAAACAAGAGACATGTATTTGTAACTGTAAACTTGGTTTACATTCTTTTCCCTAGGAGGGATTTCTTCTTGATGTCCCTCTGCTCTGACCAACGTGAGTGAAGAGGTTTTGCCTTTGTTTCACTAAACTGGTCTGTGTAAAATAGTTTATGAAAGAAACACATCCCAAAAATAAAAGAGTCATTTTCAGCCTTCTGAAGCTCGAGTCTCTGTGTTGTTGTAAAACAGCACCAGGTGAGGAGAAGGAACTGGCTTTAGGGGTTTAGGCTGGGTCTGGGCTCTGGGAGGAAAGGGCAGGAGCAGCTCTGCGTTTCTGCTCTGGAGAGAACATCCCTGCTCATGGTCTGAAATCATTCTGGGGCTTTATTTTTTCTGTGTCAGCACTGTCAGAGCTGATAATCCTCAAGCAAAAGAGGCCATCCTACCCCAGCAAGAGAAGGACCTAAAGTGAGGAATCCCCTTCAGCAAGGATGTGACAAGCAGACTGACAATGTAGAGGAAACGGGAAAAAAAATATCCTGAGCCAATATGCATAAAATTAGGGCCTGATTATGAGGCAGAATTAAAAATAAACCGGGAAGAATTCCCCTGGTGGAGGGAGCTGGTGGAGCAGCAGGACGGGCAGCTCCTGGTGCCAGCCGTGCATTCCAACAGCACTAATTGAGAAGGTAATGATGATGATGAGAGCGCCTAAAGAGCCTCCCCCGCCGCCGGAGCCGCTCGGGCAGAGCTGGATGGAACAGATAAATGTTATCCGCTTGAAACAGCAGCCACTGCTCATCTCCTCCTGGCCTCTCTGATGCCGGAGTTGTGCATAATGGATGAACGTGCCAGGGAAAACGTCCTGGGCAGCCGGGAGAGAGGAGAGGAGAGATCCTGGAGCAGCCTTGGGCAGCCGGGAGAGAGGAGAGATCCTGGGGCAGCCTCGGGCAGCCGGGAGAGAGGAGAGGAGAGATCCTGGGGCAGCCTGGGCTGTGCCCTGAGGGTTCCTGCAGGTTCTCCTGGTGGGTCCAGCAGCTCTGATCAGGATCTGCTCTGGAAAAGTGAACAGAACGTTTCCCTCCAGCTTCAGGTGGAGGTGGAGGCTTCCTGCAGGAACAGCAGTGACTAAAGCATGGAAAATGGTACTTGAAATGTGGTGTCTTTATAGCAAAGAAAGCCAAAATTCTTTGTAAGGAGATGAGAAGACAGAAATCTGTGGGTTTTCTTTCCGTCCCAGTGGTGACCCTGTCATCTCCTAGAATGAGAATTTTCACTGCTAAAATTTAATTGTCCAACTGATAAACTCATCTCATCTCCAGTCCCAGGAGGTGCTTTTAACAAATCCTGTTGGAGCCTCAGCTTCCCCAGCTTTTAAAAGAAAAGAGAATTATATACATTCCATTCCATTATATAAAGGAATTTACGGTCTTGAGACAAAACGGGGAGTATTGGTAAATAATTTGATTATGGCTTTTATCGGGCAGCCCTTTCCAAAGAGCTCATAGCTGCTGTCTGCTTGCATTTGTATTTCGTGTCACTGGGATGGAGCTGTGCCCTGACAGAGGCAGCTCTTTCAGCATTTTGGGAGGAAGGGTTTGAAATCTTAAGGAGCCACACAAGCCCTTGCCTGAATTCTTTATAAATTTTGTAGGAAATACACTCAGCCATACTTCCTAAAAGAGGAAATGCTTGAGTCCTGTCTCCTGTGTTTAGAATAAACAGAGTCCAGATAATTTAATCTAAAAGGAAAACACTCTTTTGAGGATAAACAGCCTGAATAAAACATTTCTGAACAAACCCACAGCCACATCCTCCCCCTTGCACAGCCCCTGGAGCAGCTTGGATCCTGCAGGACTCCAGGAGCAGCTCTGAGCAGGGGAATTGGCCTCACAACAACCCCAAATCCTGCCCAGGACCCCCTGTCCCACCTGTCCCAGCCATGCTGGTACCTAAACCCACCCCAAAAATCCCCCTGGAGCAACCAGGACCCTGCAGTCGGGTCCTGCATTTGGCTTGTTCTCGAGAAACGTCAAACATTGCCTGGCAGACACTTTGGGGCTCCTGCTGGATGTTAATACGACCAGGTGGAGGCTGGGCCAGTCTGGGCTGCTCTGATCTGCAGTGTGCAGCTCTTTGATTGTTTTTATTTAGATTTTTTTATTTTATTTTTTATCCCTTCTCTGCTAAGCAAGAATAACAAACCGTTTCCAGAGCGATGAAGCTGTTGTTGCTTTCTGCTGAGCTGGCTGGGCTGGAGGAGCACAGGGGGGTAAATCCAGGCTGGAAAGGGGGAAATGAAGGATTCCTGTCACTCCAGATCCAGCAGGAAGAGCCATCAGGGATGTTAATTGGCAGAGCCAGAGTCACTCATTAAAGTGCCCTGCCCTGGGTGCCAGGAGGGGGTGGGCATGTGGAGCAGAAAAGCAGGGACAGCCAGGGCTGGGATACCCGCTGGATTCCAGCTCTTTGGGATGCCCTCTTGGAATGTCAGCTGGTTTCCAGTTATTTAAAACATTCACTTTGCCTCTTAGACTGTCTCCAGCTATTTGGGATGCCCATTTAGCTCAGTTCCCAGTTATTAAAAATATTTACTTTAACCTGTTAGTTTGCTTCTAGTTATTTAAAATTTTCACTTTGCCTGTTAGATGGTCTTCAGCTATTTGGGATGCCCACTTAGGCTGTTAGCTGGTTTCCAGTTATTTCAAATATTCACTTTACCTGTTAGCTGCTTTCCAGTTATTTTAAATATTCTTTAGCATCTTATCTTTTTTCTATTTATTTAAGGTGCTCGCTTAAGCTGTTAGCTTGTTTCCAGATATTTAAAATATTCCTTAGCATGTTCTTTTGTTTCCAGTTATTAAAGACACTTCACCCGTCCTTTTGTTTCCAGTTATTAACAGGAGGTGGTTTGAGGAAAAGAACACAGCCACAGGGTGAGAAATTAAACCCCTGGCTTTTCCTGAGCTGCTTTTTCCCCATCAGCGAGAGCCAACACGCTCCTTTAGCCAGAATTCCTCCTCCCGGGGCTCCCCAGGTTTGGCTCAGCTATCCCGGCCCTGATTCAGCTCCGGGAGCTCTCCCGGCTCATCGGGGAAACTCTCTGGGCAGCCCGGGGAGAATTTATCCTTCTCTCACTGCAGGGATCCAGGCAGTGAGGCTGAGTTCACGCTCCTGCCCGGCAGGAACCATGGGAATAAGGAGCTGGGAGCTCCGGGATTAGAGGAGAACAATGACTAATGATTGTTGCACTCTGAAATAATCCGGCATCAGGCGGAGGTGGAAGAAAACCCCTCAGTGGAATCACATAGAAATGTGGGGAATTTCTTGCTGGTTATTAGGCAGTTGGGGAGAAGCATGTATTGGTATTCTGGAAGAAATAAATTGAATTTCAGCCTTCTAAACAGTCTCAATAGACAGAAATACATTTCTGAACAGAAGTTAAAGACTTTGAATCAGTTTTCCAGCAGCTGGATGTTCCATTTCTTCCTATAATTTCCTCAATTCCTGAGGAAAATGGGTCCAGTTCTGCCTTTGTCAATGCTTGCCATCACATCTTCTGCCCAATGCCACCATTCAGGCCAGTTTTGGAAACAACGCCTGCCCTGTAGGAGTAGAAATCTCCAGAAAGGAAAGGTGGGGATCTTTAAAATATTTTAAAATCAGTTTCAAAAAACTGCAAAGTCAAGTTTTGCTCCTGCTGTTCTTGGGCTGTGGGAAAGGAAAATGTTTCAGGTTTTGCTGATATTGTTTTATTTAACTCCGAGTCTGTCTTGTAAAGGATTTTAAGGACTGAGTGCACAGAATAAAAATCAGGATGCTGGACTCAGCTTGCCACGGGAAAAAGGGAACCAAAGTGGGGAGGAAAGTGGAGCTGAATGAGATTTTTGGTGTTTCATGGCCAACATCTGAGTGTAAATGAAAAGCACAGACACTGGTGTGTTTATAGACCTGAACAGCTGGATTTGAGCGGATCTGATGTTGGCTGTGATAAAGAAAAGAGGTTATTTTAAAGTGATGGAGGAGCTGAAACAAAAATAGTCCTGAGGAACCTTTTGAGGGGGCTGAGCTTTGGCTTTGGGAGAGTTTTGTGCAGTCTGGGGTGAAGAGCTGCCCTCAGCTGTCCCTGCAGCCTCCCAGCCACGCTCTCTGTCCCTGCCTGGCTCAGCACAGGAGAAATGTGGAAATAATCGGGATGTGGGGCTTTGTTTAGGAGCCGGTGCCTGGAGAGCCTTTGCTCAGTCTGGGTCAGGGTAAAGGTCCCTGCAGCGCTCCCGGGGCACAGGCTGCTCTCTGCAGCTCCAGGACTGTCAGCTCTGGGAGGCTGGAGGTGACTCCAGGCTGTGTTTGCTGTCACACACACGGAATTTGGTCAGGTTGTGCCGTCTGGCACCTCTTGCTTTACCTGCTCACCTTGGAGAATAAATCTTCCCGGCTGGGTCCAGGTGAATGCCAGGCTGGGTCACACCCAGCCCAGATGGAGCGTGCTGGGATAATCCTCCCTCTTTTCAGGGAATCGAAACTCATCGAGTCATGCAAATCCCAGCCTCGGTTCTTAATGAGCCCTGGATGCTAACAGCATCTGACAGCGGAGGCTGGTTCATGCTCAGCCTCCCCGGGATCAGGACAGCCCCCGCCGCCTCTGCAGAGCCCTCTGAGGACTCTGCACGATGGGCTGTGAGCTCTGCCGGCTGCAACTTTAACCCTAATGCGGGATAGAAACTGAATTTCAAGCAGGATTGTTTCACCAAAATAAAAAAAAGGTGCTGCTGGAGCTGCAGGCTGTCAGGCTGCAAACACTGTGGTGATGTTGTGTGGCCTCTGCTGCACTAAAAACTGCTGGAACTCCATCCAAATCACCTGTTCTGTTTTGACAGATCTGCTGCTGAATGGTGCATTCCGTTTTTGCATTGCTTGAGACTGGAACTGTGGATTCGAGCAGTTATGGGCTTAAAAATCCTTGTTCTGAGATAAAGCTGCTTCATGCACCACCATTAAATGCAAATATAGGGGGAGGAATTTAGATGCACCATTAAATGCAAACGTAGGTGCAGAAATTTATTTTAATGATAGTTTTTGGACTCTAAAAAAGGCCACGCAGGTGTCTGAGTCACTTTCCTGTTTTACTTTAGTTTGGCTGTTCAAACATCTTTTGTGACCCGTCTCAGTTTCATATTAGAGGCCTGACTTCTCCTCAGTCTTATAATTTGTTCTAAAGATACCCACAAGGCTGCTTTTGTCCTCGTGAGAAACCCCAGGGAGTTTGAGGCTTTGTCAACCTCGCCAGTTCTTTAAAATAACATTTAGCAAACAGAAGTTCAGGGGGGGGAAATATAAAGCTGGAGGAATTGGAATGTGAGTCCAGGCTGCTAAATGGATGGCATTTAAATGGGTTTGAAATTGTCAGGAGTTGCAGTGCAAAAAAACCTTCAGCTCTTTTGCTTTTTCCCCCCGCCCAGCCCTTGATAACCTAAAGGTTTTCAGTCTCAAACACTCTTTTATGAGTTTCTTCATCAGTCTTAACTCGCCTGGTGTCTCTCTTTGCACACGAACTTTAAGAACCCACAATCACAACTTTGTTATTCTTTCTGCAGCACCTAAAATAAAAAGATATCTTTGGGCTAATGCAAACAACACCAAGCCACGTCTCCTGCCGGCATCTGGAATTTGCCGAATTTATAGCCAGAAAAAAAGGGCAGAAGAGAATTCTTACTGAGTAGTAATTTAGCCTTGAATGTGAAAGCCTCAGCTGCTCCATCTCTCAGTGCCTTTGGAATAGATTCCCTTTCCAAAAAGCAGGGAGGCTGCTGCTTGTTTGTAGCATTTATCCTGAATTGTTTATTTATTTGATCTTAAAAGTTCTTTTGGGGGGGAATCAGCTATCAGCACGGGAATGTGGCCGCCGTAGTAAATAGCAAGCCGTGACATTAAAAGTAATTGACATTAAAATGTTGTGACATTAAAATTAATCACGTTTGATGGATGTTAGAGACTGAAGCCACAAGGCTCCCGGGTTCGTGTTGCAGCAAGCTTTGACATTCACTCTCCCCCTCGGTTCCTGCAGCACTTATGTAACTGCTTTCCCCACCACTGGGCTCCAAACTGGGAGCTCCTGGGAGGGAGGGGCGGCTGGTGGGGAAGGAGAAGGGATTTCCTTGGAATTCTCCACCTGGGAATGGCAGGTAGAAGAGTTCCTTCATTCCCCATCCGGTAAATCCGTGTCAGATATTCAGGATTGGCACGGAAAGGGCCACGTTGGGCTCTTAATCAGCACCATGAGATAAAAACCAAAAAGGATCATTTCGGGTTTTTAATCAGCACCATGAGATGAAGATAAAAGGGATCATTTGGGGATCTTAATCAGGACCATGAGATGAAGATAAAAAGGATCATTTTGGGCTCTTAACCAACACCACCAGATGAAGACAAAAGGGATCATTTTGCTCCATCTGTCCTTGGGATGTTGGAGCAGAGCTGATGGGGTTGGTGCGGAGCCTTTTTTCCCTGTGCTGTGACAATCCCAGACAGAAAAAAACCCTTGTAAAAAAACCCCCAAACCCCAACAAATTCCCCCTTGGCTCTTGCAGTGTAAATACTGCCGGGTTCTGTTGCCATTTTTAGTAATAATGGGAAAACCTTTTGCTCCTGTAACATCAGTGCCGGGTTCAGGAGGAAACGTTCCCAGCTGCCAGCTGGGCTCCCGTGGCACCAGCACGGAGTGAAAAAGGAATTGAGTGTTTTTCTTCGGGGCCTGGAGTTCCTCGGAGCTGCAGGGGTAACCTCACACCTGGATTTTACAGCCAGGAAACACGAGGAGTGCCAGGAATATCATTAATTCCATATTTTTGGGGGGCAAGGACTGTGTGAAAACTCTTCCAAAGTGGGAAGAGCTCACCCAGAGCTCACCTAGAGCTGCTCCCCCCAGGCAGGCGGGCGGGGAGAGAGGGAGAGATGCAGCATTTTGTGCTTCAGGACGTTTCCCAGCTGCCTTTTTTAGCCATGTGGAGCTGGAGGGGCCTCAGAAGAAGGAAGGGATGTTTTGGGCAGGCAGCCAGGTATCTCCTCACAGCCTGAGCTCAGGGCTGGCTCCACTCGCTCTCCTAGCTGGAAACCAGAAGTAATGAGCTGATTTTGGGGTTTTTTTTCCCTTCCCACTGTGGGCTGTGTAAGGTTTCAATCTCTGGAAGTCAGCACAGTGCGGGTAGGGGTTTATTTCCACGGGTACCTTGCATGAAACTCCGTACAATTAATATTTTTAAGCAGAAATGAATGAATTTAATTTAATACATTTAATGTAATAAATTTAATTAATAATATAATTAACACCGAATCAATAATTACTTAAATTTACTCGATTAATTAAATAATAATTTAATAATTTTTTTTATGTGCCATAAAATAATCTGGACTTCAAGCTTGGCCTCGTGGTTAGGGGACTGAAATCTGCCTCCTGCAAGGAGCCAGGTGAGAGAGTTCCTTTGTGGATTGTAGATTTACCCCAAAATCTGCCACTGATAATAATTCCTCCCGGCCTTGGTCAGTCTTGTTGCACCCTGAGTCCCACTGTGTTTTCAGGGTCTGCAAATTTCATTTTGCAAAATGCAAAGAGTGGAGTTGGGAGCTTCAGTGAGGAGAACACAGAGGTTTTAGCAGGGGGAGTTGTGGTTTTTTTGGGGTTTTTTTTGTCCTTTTTTATTGTCCACTGTGCCCAGGCGGCCCTGTGGGATGTCTCTGCTTCTGCAAGTAGGAAAAATGAAAATAAGAAGGTTTAAAGCAGTAAATAATGACACTGCTGAACACAGTGTTTCCTTTCCTGGGCAATTTTCTACTTCTCTTCAGTGTTCCCCACATCCCTGAGAGAGGCTTAGAATTGGAAGGAGACCCATGAGGAGCACCAAATCCAACTCCTGGCCCTACACAGGACACCCCGACAATATCCCCTGAGGGATTATCCTCAATTCCCAGATTCAGGAAGTAAAAACCAGTTAGAGATGAGCTTTTTTTGGGGGCTGTTTTGCAGAGGACTGGAAATTTCCAGCTGGGGATGCCCCTGGATGAAGGGGGTGAGGATGAACAGCAGAGCCCAGAGTGCTCAGAGCTTTTCTCTGGGATTTCTTCTCCCTGAAAATGCCTTTTTAAAGCAAGGGGGAGAAGCTGTGTCAGCTCCTATTACAGAAAATGGGTTTTCCTAGAGAATGCAAGCCAGCAAAAAAAACCTCCCACGAGTGCTGCAGAGAGCAGCCAAAGATTCTGGTGGCTTCTCCTGGCAATTCTGGCTCCAGAACTTTGGGAATTTTCAAAGCCAAAATGAACCCGTTAGAACAGTAAATTGCAGCAATTCGAATTCCTTGCAGGAAAGCAGATTTTGTGGGGTTTGCAGATGTGAACCTGGGGGTTGTTTGCATTTCCAGGATCACAAGAGGGAGCAGAGCCAAAGGAAGCAAACTGGGGTGGTTGAGCTCCCCAGTTCTCGCCTCAATTCCCCAAATTAAAGCTTCCAATAATATCAGATACTCTGCTAAGGTAAAACCATAATATCTGCATGTTCTGGGCCCCCTTTTTTGTGCTGCTTTGTGGCCAGTTCATGATTTATTAACAGTCATTTTTCTGTCACCTTGGAATTTCAGTGCTGCCCAAGTAAATATTGGGAAAACCCCGACACTCCATGGCTGTTTGTGCCTGCAGAATCACAAAACAATATTAGGTGAAGGATCTGATCACTCACTCGTTTATTTTTCTTTCCATGTGATGGGGAAAAGCTGGTCCTGGAGCGCAAGTGGAGACAGCTGGGGCCTGTCCACAGATACTGTCAGCACAGAATGAAGATGAATTCATCGAATTTCAGGAGGGAGAGAGGATGAATTCCTCACATTGTGAGCTCAGCTATCCCACAGACCACCCAGGCTGGGGTTTGCAGCCTCCTCCTGTCTGGTGCCACTGGCTGAGAGCAGCTGGGGCACTCCAGGGACTTCTCTGCCGTGGCAGAAGGGCTGCCTGTGCTTCTTCGGGGCAGTTTAGAAGCTGCAGTGAAAGCTGAAGGTTTAAAGAGTGGGATTTGACTCGCACAGATCCATCTCTGACTCCAGCCTTGGAGCTTGTCACAGGACAGTGGAAATTGAAAGGGATTTCTGAGGGTGTCTGGCTCAAGGCACACCAGCTCAGCCAGCCCAGTTTGGAACAATCCAGGGATGCTGATCCCACACCCTGCGAGCCTCATTCCAGTGCTCGACTCTTCTTATTGTGATTTTTTTTCCCCTCTAAAATCTGTCTGGGATTCCCCTGGTTAGGATTTCTCTCATCCACCTCTGAGCAGCCTGCCTCTGATTCCTTTAATTTTCTTGTTCCCTCTGTCAGCTTTACACATCCCCCCCGGAGGCACTGCAGCTTCTCTTACACAGATTGGAAAGGACAGAAGTGAGAGCAGAGAAGCTGCAGCTTGTCCAGGAAACCCAAGAGCTTAAAGTTCTCTCACAACTTGAGCTAAAATATTGCCCAGTTTGGGGCTCCCCAGTGTGAGACAAACCCTGGAATGAGCCCAGCTAAAGGCCACGGAGGTGATCAAGGGACTGAGTGTCTGCCTGGGGCAGGGCTTTGGATTGGGAAGTTCCTTCTGACCTCCTCTGTCCTGAGGTTTCCTGGTAAAACAGATCTCACTCGATGGCAGGTGTCCTCAAAAAGTGGCTCTGAAAGATGATGTTTGGGTCAAACAAAATCCAAAAGAGCTGTTCCCGAGGAGGGAACAGTGTAGGGCAGTCTGGGTTTTGTTTTCTCCAATGCTTTCTAATATTTATTCAGCCTCAGCTTCGTGCTAAAACCCTTCTCGGTGGTGAGGGGTAGCCCTGACTTTGTGCCTGAGGTGTTTTGGTTTTGTGAATTTCTTTTCCCCGGGGAATTTTCTGTAAACAGGAGAAATGTTTTTGTAAACTTTACCTTTGTTATTCATTCCTTTTCCTGGAAGGGATTTCTCCTTGCTGTCCCTCTGCTCTGACCAGTGTGAGTGAAGAGGTTTTGTCTTTGTGTCACCAATCCAATTGGTCTGTGTGAAACAGTATAAAAATGAGACACATCCCCAAAATAAAAGAGTCATTTTCAGCCTCCTGAATCTCGGAGTCTGTGTCGTTGTGGCGTGAAACAGCCCCAGTGAGGAAATCAGGTGGGTCAAGCCGTGGTGGGTCCTCGGTCTGACTCAGGACACGGGGAAAGTTCAGTGATGGTCTCAAGGCCTGGGAGATGGGCTGGGAAGGAGGATGGTGGTGCTGGAGCTGGCCCTGAGAGTCCCTCATTCCTCCTGGCCTCTCTCCTCCCCTGACCTTTCCAGCGTGGTTCCCCATCAGCCGCCTGACCTTTTCACATCCAATCACAGAATGGTTCAACTGCTGCCTGAATCCCATTTCCACTCCCCTCCTCCTCCCCTCCCAGCCCTGCCCAGCACCCTGGAAGCTCCGTGCTGGCTCCGTGACCTGCTCTAGCTCTCAGCCAGGGGTTTTTTAGGCCGATCCTCAACTCCTGCCCTTCCAAAGGGCTCTGCCTGTCCAGCCTCACTCGGGGCATCCCTCTGTGCAGGGAGGGCCCTGTGCCAGGGAGCTGCTTTGCTCTTTTCCCAGCAAAGGTCACAGGAATTTGGCAGGAGCGATGCACAGGCTCTTCTCGCTCGGGGTCCCCCCCGGCCATGGCCCTGGGCTCTCACACATCCAGTGGCTCTGCGGGACCCTTGGTATTTGCAAACATGAAAAATCCGTGTAACATCTCAGCTGCTGGCAGGGGAGCCCGCGGTGGGCAGGGAGGAACATCTGCTTCCTTCCCAACCTCATCCCTAAAACAGAACCAGTCGGATGTGGCCGTCAGGAATGGGCTCGGTGATTGTGAAAAACGAGTTCCACTCTCTTGCGAAAAGCCAACTTTATAATGTGCATTTATAACAGCGACGGACTGAGCTCTCTGCCTCTGGAATATCTTCCCTCTCTGTCCCCTCCAACAGTTTTGCAGGTTTGATTTTACCTCAAGGAATACCAAAGCTTTATTTTCGGTCATCCCACCTGTGCTTTTTGACAGGCTGCTAAAATTGGAGTTGAAAAGTTGTAATTTGAGCGTCTTTCGGAGGAAATGGAGCTGCTCTCTGCTTTAGTCCTTTTGCCTTCCCCAAACATCTTCCTTGGTGACTCAACCCACGCTTTGAGTTCTGACACTGAAGCAGGGGAAGAAGTTGTTTTGAAAAACAGCATTTGCTTTTTTTGTATTTTTTATTTTATTTTCAGGACAGTGTGTTTGTTGGATGCACGGGCAGTGACCAGAGAGAAGTTTTGGTTTTTTTTTTTTTTTTTTTTTGCAAAGAAGCTTTTTGGACTTTCTTTTTTTCTTGGGACTCCTGGGACTGTTCAAATCTGTTCTGGACTGAAAAACCTACAAGAAGACTGGGATTTTGTGTTTGTGGCTTATTGGGTTTAGATTTTGGTATTTTTTAGCACTGGAAGGATTGGGACTGATAAAAGACTGAAAAAGCTGAGTTAACTTTTGGCAAAGACTTTGAGTTTGCTCTCCAAAAGAACCCCACTCGGAGTTTTCCTCCCAAATTTGCCCTAAACCAGGACACTCAGTAATCCCCACTGGCTGTGCTGATCCACAAACTGCATTTAGAGCTCCACCTCCATTCCAAGAGCTCCGTGTGATGTCCAGATGCTGCAAACCCTGTTAAAAGTGGAAAAAGTGAGAGAAAAGCTGTTCATGTTCTCAGAGTCTGCTCGCAGCTGGTACGGGGCTGTGCCAAACTCCAGGGGAAGTGCAGGGAGGGAGCTGAACCTCGGTGATGGGAATTAAAAACTCCTTTGTTTGAATTTCTGCGTCACACTAAACCAGGGAAGGATGAGGATTAAAGAATGAGGTTCCTTTAATTTTCTTACTTCTGGATAAATACAAAAAATTGATCCTGCCCACAGCAGAATTGAGGAGAAAGAGCCTGTGAGCAGTGGATTGACAGTGCTGATGCCTTAGTTTAGCTTTTAGATTTTAAATTTTTAAAATATTTTTATAGCTTTTATGTTTTAAAATTTTAAAAAATATTTTATATTTTAAAAGTTTAGCTTTTATGTTTTCCATCTATTTGTAATCCTGCAGTTCTTTAGTGCAGGACTCTGAACTCCACACACAGTGGGAGCTGCTGCTTCCCCAGTTTGGGCAGACACAACAATTCCTCTCCAGGCCTGGCAGTCAGGGACACCTCACGGCCTCAGGGCCCAGAGATGGGAACAAAAGGAGTTGGGGGGAGAAAACTGGGGGTAAATGATTCATTACCTGGAGCTGGAATTGGAAGATGAACCCCCAATGTGCAAATGGACCAAACTGATCCAAGTGTGCAAACCCGTCCCCATTGTCCATTTTGGGTGCAGCCCCTGGGGGGCTTTGTCTGCCCCAAATGTACCTGAAGGCCCTTCAATAAATAGGATTATAAATAGAATTTATTCTCTTAATTCTGTCTGGCCTCTGTTTTTAGGTAGCCAGCCCAGGCAGGGGAATGATGCCGTGACATCAGATGAGCTGGTGACCACCAAGCCCTGCTGCCATCCCCTCCATTCCCCCCTTCTCCCAATCCTGACCATCTCTGTCCTTCACCAGGGAGCATCTCCTGCATCCTCAGGGCTCAGCTGAGCACTGGGATGATCTGCCCTCTGTGTTTAGGTAGCCCAAGAAGCATCAGTGTGACCATCACCACCCCGAGTGAAGCTGCTGCTGCTCAGCCCCTGCAGATTTGTACTTCGGCTCCATCTCTGAAGTCTTGCAGAGTTCAATATCTCCCTTACAAGACTTCGGGGGCTGATGGGGAGGAGCTGCTGCTGTTCATTTTGTGCCCTTAGGGCAGCGGTGGCCGAGGCTTTGAGGCTGAGTGGAGATGAAAAGTGACAGAGTGTTAATACATTAGGCATTCATTTTGTATCATATTAGCGGCGCTTGCAGTGGGTAAGTGAGATGTCAGGGCCTGTTATGTGCAATTAGGAGCCCACAGCTGAACGTCCCGTGGAGGGAGCGGGGATGGGCTGGGCAGGGAGTGAAGGCTGGGCCTTAAAACTGCATCCAGCCCTACTGGGGAAGGCATCTGAGGGAGAGCTCCAGAGAGCAGCCAAATATTCTGGTGGCTTCCCCCGGCAATTCTGGCTCCAGAACACTGGGAGTTTTCGAAGCCAGAATGAACTCCTTGGAGCAGTTAATTGTAATAATACAAATTCCTTGCAGGAAAGCAGGTTTTGTGGGGTTTGCAGATGTGAACCTGGGGGTTATTTGCATTTCCAGGATCACAAGAGGGAATTGAGGCAAGAATTTGGGAGGAGGCTCCCAAGTTTGCCTCCTTTGCCTCCTGCAGGGAGGGATGAAGCTCATCTGTGAATACCTTGAGTTTCCTGGTCCCTTTTTGGGCAAGTTTAGAACAAGCTGAATTTCCAGGACACCAAGCAGCAGAAAAGCACCATCAGCTCGCTGCCTTCCGATTAAAACCTCACACCTTGATGCAAAGGGATAAAAAAGGGAGAGGGAACCCTCAGCACAATAACACTTTTATTGGGAGTCCTTCTCAATCTCGCAAGTCTCTTCCAATCTCCTCAGTTTTCGGAGTTAGCTGATGCAACCTCCTCTTCGGATTTCAGAATGGGTGAGGAAAGGTCTGATGGACAAACACTGCTCTGAAAACAGCTTTGTTGCTGTCTCTTTGGGTTTGTATTCTGGATTCTGCTCCGTGTCTGCCTTGGGCAGAGAACTTCATTTCTGTGTGTCTTCATTTGTGTGTCCCTGAACTGACAGCAACAAGAGATTCCCTGGGAGACTGAGGCCTAAGAATATTCCTCAGACAAAAGAAATCCTAGAAATTCTCGCTGAAACCATCTTCCTCCTCTTGATCTTTTTGAAACCAAAGGGCAAAATTTCTGATGCTTAGGGATGGATTGTTTAGGTTTCCTTGCCTTCAAATCTTTAAGGGACATAAAGCAACCCAAAGATGTCTGGGGAAAAAAAAAAAAAAAGAGGGAATATCAGACAGCCATTGGTGCTTCTTCCCTCCAGGAGTGCGAGATGTGCACTGACAAACTCCCAGCTGCATCACTGAAAGGCTTGGCTGAAAACACCTGGACAAATTCCCTGATAAAACTGCCTGGACCAAAGGCAAAGGCATTTCACACATTCCTGTGCACAGGCATGCTGTGAACCATTAAATTGGAATATGCAGTGCCGGTGCCTTGTCTTCTGTTCTGGAGTCTCCAGGGATGGAAAGCTAGAATCTCCTGCTTGCACTGGATTTTTTAAAAGTGCAATGAGAGAAAGGAAAGCACATCCAGAGCTGCCTGGGAAGCTCCTCGGCTTCAGTGCTTTTTTTCTGATATTCCCAAGCCTCTCCAGCCTTTGGGTTCGATGTGGGTTGGTGCTGAAAGTTAACTCTGGCGTTTCCAGGGACAGGATTTTGCCTTTTTATTGCAGGGAAGATTTCTAGTTGCATGTGGTTGCAGGATTGGTTTTGCACTTGTCTTTAGTCCGCAAAGTAATCCTCAAGATTTCCCTGAGGAATACTGAACCCTTTCTGCTGGGGACATTTGATGAACCACCACTAGACACCAGGAATAGTGAATTTGCTCACACAGGGTGTGCACTGATGCTGTGCTGGTAAAGCCATCCCACATCCCTTCCCTGGCGTATCCAAGATCTCCCAAGGAAGGATTCCTGGGCACTGTTGATATTCCTGCTGCTAAAGCATCACCAGCACAATTCCAGCCCCACTCCTGCTCAGCAAACCTCCAAAAACCAGAGGCTTTGCTCTGTGAAACATGAGTTTTTCTGCTCTCCCTGGGCCTTGCTTGCTCCTCTGCAGCCTCAATTCCAAACCCTTCACGTCACCGCTTGGAAACCCTTGGAAAAACTTGGAAACTGCGGCGTGCAGGACTGTGTGTTTGCACAGCCTCCCCCAGGCTCGGCACATGTGGTTCCAATTGCAGAGGCTCTGCAGGATCGGGATGGGGCTGGCCTGACCCTTCTCTTCCACCACAGCCTGTTCCAAGGAGGGGGAGCTGCCCCTCTCCTGCCTCTCTCCCAGGTGACACTGTGGTCACCGGTGCTGTGACACCCACCTCGGGCCAGCCCCCTCACTCAGGTGCACACCTTGAACGAATCTTCCTTGTAAGTTGCTCAGTCTCTCTATTTTTCGCTTAATAACAAAGGAGTGTGTAGATTCACGTATCTCAGAAGTGCTGGCAAACGAGTAATGAAATGAAATTAAATTTATTCAGCTGTCTTTATGATCCAGCACAGGTCTATGTTCTGTGGGGAGATTTGTATTAAAAACTATCTCAAAACACAGCAGGGAAAGCCCCAGAGTAATTTGTTGCAGGGTGAAAACAATCTCTCATACAACAGGCTCACTGAGACTTTTCAAAGAAAATTTTGAAAAAAATTACTGCATAAAGACAAGTTTCTCCACCTGCACGCCTGCCTCTGCAGGCCAAGGTTGGGTCCCCAAAACCTTCCTCTTGTGAAAAACAGAGTTCACTTTCCTGGTAAATTTTAAAAAATAGGTTTAATATTAAAAAAATAAGACAATTAGGAAACAGATTAAGCAAAAGGAAGTACTTGACATTTAGCCAAGTCCACACCCTGCTAGATCAGAGACATCCTTTAAATACCCTTTCTATTGTATCAATCTGTTGAATATTCATATTTTTCCACCAACTAGTTTCCATATTCCAGGAGCTGTTTAGCATGGCCCCTCCTTGGGTCTGCCTGTTTAGAGTGTGTGTGTTTCTTGGCTGTGTCTTCATCGTCACCTTCATCATCACCTCCAGCTCAGGCCTTGGTCCGTACTTTCTTCAGATGGTGGATGCTGATAGTTGGAATATCAATAGCAGGGTCTTCTTTCCATGTCCACTGGATGTTATTTTGGTTAAACAGGCAGTTTAAGGATATTTTATCAATAGCAGGGTCTTCTTTCCATGTTCACTGGATGTTATCCCTGCCAAACAGGCAGTTTAAGCATATTTTATCAATACAACATAACTTTCCAATATAACACATATAGCACTCATTTCAATATTTGCGAAAAGCCGATCATATAATGTTATGGATGCCGGGAGACCAGCTCCTCAGTGATTTCAGCCTTATTGGAAACAGCCTGGGAAAGGGGGCCCGTAAGGTGTGCCCACACCACCGCTGCTCCCGATACGGCGTGGAGAGGAGGAGGAGGAGGATGTCAGCTCTGTCGTCTGGCAGATCTGGGCCTTCCTTCCTCACGGGAGTCCACACGAAGACGGCTGCTGGTTCCAGGTTCAGGGTCCCCATGTCACTCCCGACTCACTTCGGCTGGTGACGAAGGCGAGGAGTCCTGACTAGAGCCTTGATGTTGCCCACTGTCCCTTCAAGTGTTCCTTCGGCTCTTTACCTGCACAGGGGTCATGGCTCGTTGTTTTTAGGGGTCTCCAGTAGATGAATTCCCTCTCCCCTAAGTCCCATGGGAATCTGACATTTGAATAGCAGGTGATGCCATCCTCCTCCTCATGGTCTGGGCTGATTCACTGTCTCAGAGGGCACCAGACCCGACAGAAAGGGAATTTACACAACTCACCCAAACAACCCACCATCCTCATTAACTTACAACATAACTTTGCATCAACTTTCTAACAACTTATTCTCTACGTATAATATATTTATAACACTCTTGTCGTTGTTTTCGCTTCCCAAATTCCCGCAGCCCGAGGCAGGGGAGGGGAGGCAGCGTGCCGGGGCCAGGCTGGGCTCACTGGGAGCGCTGGAGCCCTGGGGACAAGGCGACCCTTGGCCTGTGTGTGTGTGCCAGCACCTCCAGCAGACGTCCCAGGGCACAGCCTGCGCTCCCTTAATGACCCCCGGGGGACCGCGGCCGCCTCCAGCCTCTCCTCCCCGGGGCGAGGAATGCAGCGGAGCTGTCTGCGAGGAGACGCTGCCTGCTGTTTATTTTGGCCTCGAACGCTGTCAGGGTAACTGGTGCGGTCTGAGCATGAGAGCTGTCGACCTTTCTGGGTTCTCCTCATAACTCTGGGATAAAACAACACAACTTGCCCTCGTCCTGCTTTGCCCGCAGCAAAAAACAACAGGGAAGAGAGTCGGAGAGGACAGAAAAGCCCTCGTGTGCCTGTGTCTGTCATCACGGCTGAGCAGCACCACTGGGGGAACATGTTTGGTCTCTCCAGAGTTTAATTTTGAGGCTCACTGAGCCTTAAATACTTGAGTGTGGAGCTCGTCCGTGGTGTCTCCAGCACTTCACCGCCTTGACTCCCGAGTCACGCAAGCAGCCCTGCAAGTTTGACTCGGGATGTAATTCCTTGGCCATAAAAGTCCTTGTCAGCTCCTGCTCCAGCAGCTAAAATCCTGAATCTGCTGCTTGCAAAACACTCAGGGCTTTTCTCATTAGCACTGGACGGGGGGCAAGCTCTTGCTTTTTTTTTTTTCATAGAGGAACTCAGTAAATCATTTCCTATAAGACTCCAGCAAAATGAGGCTCCAACAGATGTGAAACATCCCAAATTCCTGGCATGAGGGAGTGTTTCAGAGCTGCAACATGGCAGGCTGTCCTTTTTAACTCCCAAACACATTATTCCTGCACATGCCTAATTTAGACACACTGTGTTTCCAGATCCTTCGATTTTAGCACAAAACAGTGAGGCAAATGAAGGATTATCCAGCCAAAGGAACACTCTGGTGTTGTTCCGTGGAGGTTTATTATCTCTGGGCTGGTTTAAGTAGGAAGTTCTTGCTTATTTGGGTTGTTTTTAGTAAAATGAAGTATTTCAGCAGCTCGGGTCCGGCTGAGAGCAGCTACAGGATGGGATTCCTGCATACACTGAGGTGCTTTTTCCAACAGACTTGCTGGATTTTGGGAAAAATGGGTGAGTCAGGACCACAGGGCCAAAGCTTCCTTCTTGGAAAGATGCCATTGTTCCCTCCGAGGAGTCCCAGGGATGTGAGGATGACTTTCAGGAGGATCCCAGAGAACAATGCAGGGGAGAGAGCTCGTCTGCAGGGGACAGTTCCTGCTGTGGGGAGGACGAGCTGTGCCCTGGCACCGGGGTTTGCTCACTGCTCCTGTCACACCTGCACCCAGGAAAGGGTTTGATCCTAATGAACAAAAGCAGGCAGAGCTCCCATCACAGGTGAGCTGGGAATTGTTCAGACAGGGCACAAACTCTGTGTGTGTGTGTATGCCACTGGAATTCCTGCTCTTGCTGGTGTGTGGAGGGAAGTTTTCCTCAGCAGCAGATTCCTGAGTCACTCCCGACGTCTGGAGCTGCAGGAAAATCACAGGTTGCATTCCTGCCCCTCCGTGGACATCAGGAATGTTCTGTTGCAAATCTCACCTTTGCTAAAAAGCCAAAATAAATCACAAAAAGCATTCCTGATGGACAAACTGTACAGATGTTCCCGAAGAAGCTGAAATTGTTGAAAACCTCTTCTGGACTTTCACATTTTAAGTGAGCTTGGTGTGGGTATGGTTTGGGCTCAGCTTACGAAGGATTGCTGTGCATTTCTTTTCTCTTGATTCTCTGAATCTTTTCTAGGCTGTTCCTCCTAATTCCAGCAGTTAAATGATACAGCACAACTTATTACTTTTTAAATAGCAGAATCTATTTTTAGCACTGCTCCCTAATTCAAACCTTCTGAACCTAATGAAAGATTTAAGTCTGGAAGCTCTTTAGCTTTTAGGCTGGGGACTTGCCTACAAATAAAAACATCAGCAAAGCATTTATTTCCCCTTTGATTCTGCTTGTCTGGCGATGTATATTTGATGTTGGGATATGCGGATGGTGTGTACATACAAATAACGGTAACAGGCATGGAAATGCTCTGGGCTTCGGAAAATGTGGGATCCTGGAAGGATTCAGGCATGAAAACGCTGCTGTGGGGGGACAGAATCTGTGATAAGGCCAAACACGGTCTGGGTTTACTCAGCATTTGCTGTTGGCCGTGTGTTGCACAGGCCCCTTCGCTCCGCACCCATTTCAAAGGGCTGATTCTGCTGAAATTCAAACCCTTCTATGACACACACTCACCATGAGAAGTCCTTAAAACGCTGAAATGAGATCTGAGGAATTCCTCGAGCCTGACATCTTTGCTGAGGGATCCAGCCTGTTGTCCATATTTTATTTTTTTTAAAAATTAAACTCTGCCACGTGTGCAAGGCAGAAAGGGCTGAGAGGGCTAAAAACCCCTTGGAGTCCTTCTCCTGGTCAAGCTGGGCACTGTGTGGATGGCTTTGGGCTTGATTAAAACCTTTGTTGTGTTTTCCTTGGAGATTTCAGCAGGGGGAGGGATGAGGGGATGGCCGGCTGTGGTCTGCAGGCTGTGGGGTGAGTTATTGTCCCGGGAACAATGCAGGGAACAGTCACACAGGGTCACCGCTCCTCCTCTCTGCTGTGCCACCCACAGCCCGCGGGACAACGCTTCCAAAAGCATCTAAATCAAAATAAAAATAATTTTAAAAAGGAGTTGGGATAAGCAGGAAAACCAATCCCACCTCCTGCTGGAGTCACGGGACGGGAGGTGAGTAAAGCCAAAAGCAGATTCCCGAATTCCTGACAGCGCACGGAGCTGCCCACAGGATGTGGAAGGGGGAAGAGGGTTTGTTGGGCAAGAACTGCGGAGCCTGCAGAAATGTCCCGTTCCTTTTCGGATGTGATTTCTGGGAAAATCATCCCTTTTTTCATCTATTGTGTGCAGGATCCAGCCCCTGAGGCCACCCGGGGCTTTGTGAGGGAAGGTTTGGAAGAGCAAAGGGATAAATAAATCAATCCCTTCGCAGTGCAGCCCCTGTGTCCTGGGCAGTGCTGCTGGAAGGGGCAGTCGTTCCTCTTTTACATGAAACTTCAACTGGGGAGGGGGGAAAAATTTATTTTTCTTTGGACAATAAAACCTAGAAGGGGCCGGCATCTGTTTCTAGCTCCTTTTTCTCTCATGTGCCATAAATTCCTGCACATATCTACACCTAAATCACCATTTCATCTCTGTTTGCTGCAGAAAGAGCCTATCCAAAATGTGGAAAATGGGAGATTTGTTCATCTTGAGGTCTCTTGGGATTTTTTTGTGGGTTATTTTCCTACCTGGCTCTTATGTTGGGTTGTTATAAGAGGCTGTTTTATCTTTCTTTTCACATATGGGTGACTGGAAGGAAATAAAGTGAGACTTCTGCCTAGAGAACCTGCGAAACTTCCAACTCCTGTGGGAGTTTTCAGGCATTGGTAAAGCATTAATAAGAGTTAAAGAGACAAATCAGGGGGTTTAAAATGAGACTTTTTCCCCCCTAATAATGTCATGGAAAAGTTCGTACAGTGCGTCAATTTGGTTACTGGCTCAGTGATGAATCAGCTCCAAATTATTTTGGATTCCTTGAAAAAAAACAAAGGTTGCTCTAGGAATTTGTCACTATTCCACTGGATGTCTCCCTGGATTTTCTCCCTGTTTAGATGATGAGTGTAGACAATGAGTTCTTCCTCAAATCCACAGATATTTCCTGGGAGCAGCAAGAATCCCTCTAAGGTGTGAGCTCTGCTAAGCCCAGCCTGTGCAAACCAGAAAGGAATGAAAACTCTGCCACAGCCTCGCAAAAGATTCATCATTTTAGTTTATATTTTACATATATATATATAATTTATATTTATATATCTATACAAACAAATAAATAAAAACTAAAATTATAAATCGGACTTATTATATAGATAGATAGAATTTCCTTAAAGCTTTAAGGAAAAACCTGGAGCAGGATGAAGTTTTAAAAGGCAGAACAACTGCGAGGTTGAGGTGGTTTGGGAACCCTCAGAGCTCCACAGGGCTCGGGAAACGTCGCGAATGTCGTGTGAATGTCCCTGCTGTGGCGCCCAAATTAAGGTTATTGATCAGTGATGGAGGAGTGTCGGCGCTAATGAGGGCAGCCCGCAGCCACGCGGGGCTCCAGGGAAACGCTGGATCCGTCCCGGGCAGGAATTCTAATTGTATTTGGCAGCCGGAGCTTTGAGAGCAGCGAATCCGGTGATAAACTGGATTAGTTTTCCCTTTAAAGAAAGCAGCTGATGCGGCTGGAAAGGAGCTTTCACTGCCAGCAGCTCCGGGGAGAGCTGGAGCTTTGGCAGGGCTGCACCTGTCCTAAAATTCTGGTATTTAATGTGGTAGGATGGCAATTCCTGATGAAGTGCTTGGGAAGGATAAATCAAATATGCAAATTCTGGGTCTTTTAATGCGGTAGATGGTCATTCTTGAGAAAGGGTTTGGGAAGGATAAATCAAATATTCAAATCCAAATCCGGGCTATTTAATGCGGTAGATGGTCATTCTTGATGAAGGGTTTGGGAAGGATAAATCAAATATCCAAATCCTTATCCTGGGTGTTTAATGTGGTAGATGGTAATTCCTGATAAAGAGTTTGGGATGGATAAATCAAATATCCAAATTCTGGGTATTGAATGCAGTAGATGGTCATTCCTGATAAAGAGTTTGGGATGGATAAATCAAATATCCAGATTTCAGCAGCTGAGGGATGGTGGGGGGAACTCAGGCAGATCTGAGAATGGCAGCAGGAAGAAAAAGAATTCTCTAAAAGTTGGTTCTGAAGAAACGGAAAAAATAAGGGACCGTCATGTTGGATGTAAATTTTCTGCCTGTTTTTCACTTGAAGGTTCAGGATCCACTGTTTAAATGGCATAAAAGTATACAAATAGTATATGAAAATATTTAAAGTTTAGGAATAAATCCAGCCTGTGGAACTGGAGCCTCTCGTGCCCCTGCTCTGTCCTCCCAGGACTGTGTGCCCAGTCACACGTGGGACTTCCCAGCGCTCTGAACTTCCCCAGTTTTCAGCAGTTTCGCAATATTTGGCCCAGGAAGCAAAATATTTCCTCCCGCTTCATTTCACAGGGGAAAAAAAAAAAAAAANAAAACTGCAGAACAGCTCAAGTGCCCTGTGAAGATTCACAGCCCAAAGGCAAACGGCGTCGGTGCCCCACGGGAACTGGGCTGGGAAATTTTTGATTTTGATTTGGGGGACCCCTGACCCCAATGCCTGTGACTTTCCCTCCCTCTGGTCTTGTGGGTCAGCTTTAATCGGGTTTGAACTTTCCATGGCGAGTCCGCTTTCCTGAGCTGGAGACGGGCAGAGCCAAGGATTGATCACAGATTTTTGCTCAGTTTTCACACAAATGCAGAATAAAACCTCGAGCAGACAGTGCCGAAGGCAGCGCTGGCTGACCATCCCATTTCCCTGCGGTGCTTCATCTCCGGGACCAGGTTTTGGGGCGTTCGCACCCGTTTTGGGGGACTCGGTCTCACATTCCAAGGGCTCTGCTTCCCTCTAGTGGGTTCGCTCGGCACTTCCCGTTTTTATTTCTTTTCTAGATCCTGGCGAACCATTTTTGACAACTCACACTTTGTTTTTGGCGTTGCTATACAAAGTTCCTTCCCAATCCTACTTGTCCCACACTTCTCTTAAGCTTAACCCTCTCCTTCCCAGGCCGGTTTCTTCTTTCCGAAATACATAAACATAATTCGCTGTTAGGGAAGAGACCTCCAAAGCCTTTGTCACACTTGGGATAAATCCAAGTTTTTCTGGGTGGAAATACTGCTTTTAAAATCAGGTAATAAGAGGTGAGGGGGGGTTATGTGAATTTTGGAGCGTGCAGAGGGTGTGGGTGCCTCTGGAGCACTGCCAGCTCAGGAGTGTGAAGCCATCTGCTCCTGCTTCAGCATCGGTGTGAAAATGCCTGGATTTGCAGAGATGTCTCCTTAAATCAGCTGCAACCCGTGCAGGGAGCTGAGCTGGGGGCTTTGCTTGGATGCTGTGACGAAAATGAGGAAGAATCCAGCAAAATAGAATAGTCTTTGGGAAAAAATTGGGATAGTCTGCCCGGGGAGGAGGTGGAGTCACCATCCCTGGATGTGTTTAAGGAAAGACTGGATGTGGCACTGGGTGACGTGGTCTAGTTGAAGTGTTGGGGCTGGGTTGGACTCGATGATCTTGAAGGTCTCTTCTGATGCTGTTTTACACCACAACAACACAGACTCTGAGATTCAGAAGGCTGAAAGTGACTCCTTGATTTTTGGGATGTGTCTCCCTTACATACTGTTCTACACAGACCAACTGGGTTGGTGACACAAAGACAAAACCTCTTCACTCACATGGTCAGAGCAGAGGGACAGCAACAAGAAGTCCCTCCTAGGGAAAGGAATGTAAACAATTTGCCGTTACTGAAACATGTCTCTTGTTTACAGAAAATTCCCTGGGAAAGGAATTTCAGAAACCAAAACACCGCAGGCACAAACCAGGGCTACAGTCTCTTCCAACCTACACATTCTGTGACTCTGATTCTGTGAAAAAAAACCCAAAAAACCAAAAGAAACAGAGATTCACCTTGGCCTCTGAGCATTGACATTTGTCTTGCAGCTTCCTGTTCTGTTTGGCTCTGCAAGGCTCAGACTGAATTCAAGCGAGTGGCTGAGGAGAACGTGACCCTGCCCTGCCACCACCGCCTGGGGCTGCTGGAGCAGGGCGGCCTGGACATCGAGTGGCTGCTGCACATCTCCGAGACCGTGCAGAAAGCGGTGGGTTTGCCCCCAAAAAAATCACCTTATTTCTGCCCAGCACTCCTGTGATGAGCTGTGCAGGTTTCTCTCGATGATGAGAGCGGTGTTGAGGAAACAGAGCTGATTTAGAGGGGTTTGGAAGGTGGAGAAGTTGATATCCACACGTGCTGTGTTGGAACAGGTCGTGTTACAATGGATTTTTTTTTTTTTTTTAATGTGGTCAGTCTTCATTAGATCAAGTTCAGAAGAGCCCTTCAGGCTTTCAAAATAACCTTGGATTTTGCAGGCCCAGTTTTCAAATCCTCGGTTTCAGTACCAAACACAGCAGTTTAGTCCTTATAAAAATTAGGTCTGCAGCGACTTGAATTAGCACAGCCAAACCTCCAGACTGCTTTGATGTGTTGTGCTGCCTGTTTTGACACCTGTGTTAGGCTCCAATACAAATGTCCACCAGAAATAAATCCACTTTTTGCATCATCCTCAGGCCAGAAACCCCGGTTTGCTTTCCCACCTTGCCCCAGGCTTCCTGTGTGACCCTTGACAATTCACTTAACTGGGCTGTGCAGCTCCTGGGAACACTCGGGTTTGTTGTTCCACGAGAAAATAAAACAATTCAGGGTCTGCTCTGCTCCTCAGGTGATCACCTACTCTGGGGGCCGTGTTTATGATGACCTGAATGAGGAGCAGAAGGGCCGAGTTTCCTTCACCTCCAACTTCCTGGCTGGAGATGCTTCCCTACAAATCATCTCCCTGCAGTCCAGCGATGCAGGGAAATACATCTGCAAGGTCAAGAACGCTGGGCAGTATGAGTGGGCTCGCATCACCCTCAAGGTCGTAGGTAAGGACAATTCATTGTTCTCCCAGAAGGGAAAAAAAAGAAATCCAGGCTGATTTGCTGGGGAGAGATTTGTTTCAGCAGCGTAGGAACACACAAAGACACCTCCAGGTCGGGTTTCAGTGCCCAACCGACGCTGATGGACACCACAGCGACACAGACTCCGAGATTCAGGAGGCTGAAAATGACTCTTCTATTTCTGGGATGTGTCTCCCTGTTATACTATTTCACACAGACCAATTGGATCAGGGACACAAAGACAAAACCTCTTCACTCACATTGGTCAGAGCAGAGGGACAGCAAGAAGATTTTCCCTCCTAGGGAAAAGAATGAAAACAAAGTTACAGTTTACAAAAACATTTCTCCTGTTTACAGAAAATTTCCCGGGAAAAGAATTTCACAAAACCAAAACCCCTCAGGCACGGAACCAGAGCTACACCCAACTTTCTATCTGCCTTTGCAATTTTTGCCTTTGCCATTTTTGGCAAAGGACAGGCCACGGAAAGAGCCTTAAGAAAGGGTTTGAGGTTGGTGTGATTAAATCCAAGCCCATTCTTTCCAAACGATGGCTGTGATCTCATCACCCACAGCAGGCTGATATTCTATCCCAGCGCCCATCACCTCCTGCTGGGCACTGGCACTTGGTGTCCCAACACCCCGACCTGATCCCAGCCCGGGGAGGTGACAAATGAGCAGCTGGGGTTGGCATTTCCCTTCCCTGATTTCAGTTCATTGCTCAGCCTTTCACACTCTGTGATCCCCTGGAAGAATCCTGCCAGGTGCTGTGGGCAGAAGGAAGGACTGGGGAAGTAAAAGGGAGGGGAAAACGCTCTGGAAAGTGTGCCTGGACGAGGAAAGGGGTGATAAAACTCGGAGAGGAGAGGAGAGGAGAGGAGAGGAGAGGAGAGGAGAGGAGAGCTGAAGGGCAAGGCAGAAGAACACGTTGCAGTCAGGAATCGATGATGTTTCTCTTTTTTTCCCAGACAAGTATNGAGCAGACTCGGCTGTGCTCTCATGATCTGTCCTCTGCCCCTTCCAGAGAAACCGTCCAAGCCCAAGTGCTGGCTGGAGGGGGAGCTGCTGGAAGGGAAGGAACTGTCCCTGCAGTGCCGCTCCGCCTCGGGCACGGCCCCCATCTCCTACCGCTGGCAGCGCCTCAGCGAGGAGGACGAGAGGGCCGAGCACCTCCCGCCCAACTCCAGAGTCAGTGAGTTCATCCCCTCCCTGCGAGCTCCGGGACCGCGGGGTGGAGGGGACAGAGATGCTCCAACACTCCTCCCGCTGCTGCGGCCGCGCCTGGGGGGACGCTCCACCTTTCCTCCCTTCTTTCCCCCTCCTTTCTTCTTTTTTTCTTCCTTTTCCTTCCTTCCTTCTTCCTTCTTTCCCCTTCTTTTTTCCTTCTGTCCCCCTTGTTTCTCCCTTCTTTCCCCTTATTTTTTCCTGCTTTCTTCCTTCTTTCTCCCTTTTTTCCTTTCCCCCTCCTTTCCCCTTCTTCTCCCCTTCTTTTTCCCTCCTTTCCCCCTTCTTTTTTCCTTCTTTCACCCTTTCTTTCCCCCTTTTCTTTCCCCCTTCTTTCCCTCTTCTTCCCCTTCTTTCCCTCTTCTTTCTCCTTTTTCCTTTCCCCCTCTTTTCCCCTTCTTTCTCCCTTCTTCTCCCCTTCTTTTTCCTTCCTTTCCCCCTTCTTTTTTCCTTCTTTCACCCTTTCTTTCCCCCTTTTCTTTCCCTCTTCTTCCCCCTTTCTCTCCCTCTTCTTTCTCCCTCCTTTCCTCTCCCCTTCGCACGCTCTGGCGTTGACCTGACCCCACAGGTCATTTTGTCCCTCAGTGCCGAAGTTTCTGGCTGTGTTTGACTCCCCCCCGGTGCCGTTTCTCCCCCCGCAGACATCTCCAACCCCGGGCAGGTGCTGCTGAAGAACCTGACCCAGCTGAGCACGGGGCTGTACCAGTGCGTGGCCACCAACGAGGCGGGGCAGGAGAGCTGCGAGGTGCAGGTGACGGTGCAGCGTAAGTGTCGCCGCGATTTTTCCGGCCTCCCGATCGTTTCGCGTTTCTGCCGCGGCTTCCTCAGGCTTGTGACAAAAAACCAAGAGCGATATTTTGTAAACAACATTCCTTCCAGGGGGAAGGGCAGATTGATAGACTTCTGTCTAAGTTGGTGGTCTAAGTTGACCGCTGGGGTCAGAGAGGTGTTGCTCTCGTCCCCCAATCCCTGAACAAATTCCAAACCCTATATAAATCCCAAGTCATAATAAACTTCCTCTTTCTCTGCTCGCTTCTCAACCTGACGGGCGAGTGTAGCTCTTTCTAGCGACACAAAAGTGCCGCCCTTGGCAGGGGAATTAACCCACAAACATCAGAAATTTATGTCCAAAAAGGAGACAGAGGAGTACTGGAACTTTATTCCAACAAAGGGAGAGCGATGCTGTTTTACACCACAACGACACAGACTCTGAGATTCAGAAGGCTGAAAATGACTCCTTTATTCCTGGGATGTGTCTCCCTTTTATACTATTTCACACAGACCAGTTGGATCGGTGACACAAAGGCAAAACCTCTTCCCTCACATTGGTCAGAGCAGAGGGACAGCAAGGAGAAGTCCCTCCTAGGGAAAGGAATGAAAACAAAATACAGTTTACCGAAACACGTCTCTTGTTTACAGAAAATTCCCTGGGAAAAGAATTTCACAAAACCAAAACACCTCAGGCACAGAACCAGGGCTACAGGAGCGGCCATGGGGCATTTCCCCTGGGGTCTCAGATTTTTAGAGGATGCAGCCTCCTTTTTATCCCAATTTCCCGGCCACATTTCCCTCTCTCTTTCCCCACTGGCTGAGGTACTTGAGAGGTGCAGACTTCCCGAATCACCTAATACAGAATGTGTATCCCCCTTCTTCTTTTCCCCGTGTCACTCAGTGGAATTCCCATGGAATTCATGCTTCTTCCCATTGTTCATCTCTCAGTATCTATTTATTAGCAGACCCACAGTTTGTCTGTAAAGACAAATCTCTCATTCCTTTCATCAATCAGCGGGTTCCTTCTCATTGTTTCTCTCTCAGGGCTGGTTTCACCTCCCAGCAGCCCCACAGTTTGTTTGGAAGGACAAACCTTCACTCCTTTCATTCCTTTCACCCGGAACCGTGTCCCTGTTCCATGGGGAGAGCTGCCCTCCCTGCTCTCCCACCTGGAAAATCCTGTGCTGCTCCTTTGCCCTTTCACACCTCAATCACATGAAACACTTTGCATTTACTGCACTTTTGATTGGCACAGCAACCCCTCACCCAAAATGATAACATCCCCACCCGAGCCCAAATGATGGGTTTGTCACTTTAGATGCCTGGGTCTGTTAGAAACGTTGGTTTTTCAGAATGACTCATGAAATACAAGCAGAGGAAATGGTAATTTAGAGGTTCTTCTGGCTGGAGTGATTGCACGAGGTGATTCTCAGGTATGAATTCTCTCTGTGGATATTCCATCGCTTCAAATTATGTATTCGTTGCACTCGGGACAGCAAAATATCTACGGGCAGCCTTTCAGGCATGGAATAATTTGCAGGATAAAAAGTAACTTTTGACATAGCCGGGTTTTAATCGGGTTTAGCCATTTGTGTCCTGAACAGCAGAGGTGAAAATCCCCTGATTAATCCCAAGGAGGGCGGGCGCAGCTCCCGGCGGGGTGTCCTTTACATCTGAGTACCAGGAAAAGGGTAGAATTTATCACCCAAACCCAAACAATGGAGTTCAGCAGCTCTCAGAGGCGGGGCCTGCTGAGATAAGGCTCCCAACAAAGAAGTCTCCTCTTGGAGATTCCAGAGCTTTGGGATTTTTTTTTTCTGCCCAGCCAAGCCTGAAATAACTGGAATATGGAATAAGGAAAACCGGTTTGCCTCAGGCGTGTGAAGTAAGAGCGCCCAGGCAGCTTTTATGGCAATTGACCTGAACTGGTTTAAAACCTCACTTGGCTTTGCTAAACCCTCCGGAGGGACTGAGCCTAAGGAAACAACTTTCAGCCAAGCCCGACCTGACCACTTTTATCACAAAGGTTGATATAAACTGTCAGCGAAGGGCCCACGATCCACGGGAAATATTCCCTCATTACCTTAGCTGGTATGGATGAAAAATGCCCTGCAGGTTTCCTTCCCTTCTTTGTCTGCCTCAGTCAGGTAAATTTTCTCCACATTTGAATAATTCATTCTGGAGGTTGGGTTGTAATCGCTCAAGGGGAATTAATGGAGGAAAAAAAAAATCTTCACGGGGAAACATGAATTGATCAAACATTCCTCTGTGTCTGGAGCGCTGCCTGGCGCCGTGTTTCACATGTGCGCTGCCCTGTCTTTGTATTTTCTGTATTTTTGTGCTCCTGGAAGGGGATTTTCCCTCCTGATTTCAACTCTTTCCCAGAGCTGGAGGCACAGCCCTTGGGGTTTCACCTTTGCAGAGGTGATTGCTCCGCTCCCTGTCAGCTCAGCTTTAGCTCAGGACAAACTGGTTCAACTTCTGCCTGGAGACACACCTAAAATAAAATTAAACTCCACCGTTCTGGGAGTAAAAAAAATAAACTCCAGCTCAGCACCCTGAGCTATACCCAGCGCTGGGATTTGTAGTGACCACACCAACATGGGTTCACCGCGAAATTTGGTGTTTTTTGGACAACAGATGCACAAAATATCAGCATGATCGCCGGGGCGGTGTGTGGAGTGGTGGTGGGGCTCTCCCTCCTTTTCCTGGTGGTGAGGCTGACGATAAGGAGGAAAGAGAAGAAGAGATACGAGGAAGAGGAGGCACCGAATGAAATCAGGTAAAGTCTTTTATTTAATCCCACCTCCCACACTCCCTTCTCGCCGTTCCCCACGTCTTTGCACCACGGTTTTCACGAACTATAAGCAGCTTTAAGTGCCTTCAAAGGTTGTTCTAAAAAGCTTGTAAAGTCTCAGGTGAAAAAATTCTTGACTGAGAATCTTTGGGAAGACTTTCCAGTAAATCAGATTGAAGTCCCCCCTCCTCTCCCCTGGCAAATTAGCACAGAACTCAACCAACTGTTTTCTCTCACATTTGCAATTTCGGCATTTTGAAGTATTTGCATATTATTTTATGGTGTTAAATTGAAGCTGCTTGTCCGTTGTCGTTCTGAGAGGGTTTGGGAGTGGTTTTCTTTCCTTCTTTCTTTCTATTTCTTTTTCTTTCATTTCTTTTCCACTCTCCTTCCCCCCTTCTTTT
>VZDJ01000063.1:1206720-1221183 GCA_008694505.1 Cyanoderma ruficeps | reverse complement strand
CTTTCCCCGCTCCTTTCCCCCGTTCCTGGCGATTCCCAGCATTAACCCCGAGGGGCGACACGAGCGTTTCCCGCGGTGTTCGATCCCCGAGCGCGTCCGTTCTCTCGCAGGGAGGATGCCGAGGCGCCCAAGGCGCACCTGGTCAAACCCAGCTCGTCCTCCTCCGGCTCCAGGAGCTCCCGCTCGGGTTCCTCCTCCACCCGCTCCACAGCCAACAGTGCCTCCCGCAGCCAGCGGACTTTGTCCACCGAAGCCACTCCTCACCTGACCCCTCCCCAGTACAGCCAGCGGCAGCCGGACAGGAAAGAGCCGGAGGCCAAGAAAGTGGATTACAACAACCCGGTGAGGATGGGAGCGCCCGCGGTGATGGTGCCCGCGCAGAGCCGCGCCTTCCAGACCGTGTGAGCATCCTCCGCAGCCGCACTTCGCACCGCACCAGCCACTCCGCATCCTTAGGGTAGGCTAGTTCTCTCCCTGGTCAGCTTAACCTTAAATCACTCGGGATTATTCACTCCCCACTCAATTCTTTCTGAACATCTCCCAGCACTGAGGTTCTCATACAGATTGAAGAAAGAGACGTCGGAGGGAAAAGGGAGCTTTTTTTTTTAAATTATCTTTTTTTTTTTCTTTTCCCTTTGCAAACGGAAAACTGAGCATTTAAGATTTCACGACGGCAAAGCGCTGTATGAGTGAAAAGAAGCCAAACCTCAGGATTTTTAGAAAGGGATCAAGAGACTTAAAGGTGCAGAATATTCCAGAGAGGTTTTGTGTGGAGGGAGAAGTCTCTTGGACTGGTTTTGGAGAAGTTTCTCAAAGATGAGAGTTGTCTTAAGGGAAGATTTTGAGGCTGAGCATGTCCAGCCTCAAAGGGAACTGACAGGTGCTTCACACTTTCAGCATTCAGTGAAATTCTGGAGGCTGCAACTAAAGTGGAAATTAAAGGATCACTCCCAAAGAACAAGAGATGCAGTATTTAAGGAAAAAAAAGGACCTTTTTCTGCCAAGAAAACAGAGGTGCTTTAAATTGCCAGAATGAACTTAGGGCCAGGAGCCTGACTCTGCTTCCATGGGCAGCACTGCAGAGCCACGGGAGCCCCAGCGCAGGGGTGGCTGTGGCTGATGAGCCTTAGAGAGAGGAGAAATGGGCACTGAACCC
Organism: Cyanoderma ruficeps; assembly: GCA_008694505.1. Lineage (NCBI taxonomy): Eukaryota > Metazoa > Chordata > Aves > Passeriformes > Timaliidae > Cyanoderma > Cyanoderma ruficeps. The sequence goes on along the minus strand of VZDJ01000063.1, from coordinate 1,220,027 downwards.
AGCAGGGAGGCAGTGCCCCAACGGGGAGGGCCACAAATGTACCAAAAAATCCTGGATGGAGCATTTGGAAGAGCTCTCGGTTATTGCCAGCTGAAGAATTGGCCAGGTTTGGGGGGAGCCGTGCTGGAGAGGCCCCATGGCAAGTTCTTCCCCAGACTGAACAAACAGCACCCCCGAGGTGACCCCCGGGAAAAGCCTGGAGGATTCCCTGGCAGAGGAAAACACACCTGGGACAGGTAAACAAGCACCAAACGCTGCTCCCATTGGGAAATCGTGGTGTGTGTTGTCCCACACCAAATTCTGGCCCAGGCGCCACAGCCGAGGCTTAAACCTTTAGCAACACTCTTCAAAAATGGCAAGAATTGTAAAAAAATACTTTTTTGTGAGCAACCAGGTTAAGCATTTCCACGGAATATGAAGTTAGGAAAGGATGGGAGGCAGGGACAGATGCAGAATTCTGTCGTTGATGTTTTCCTCTGAAGGACTTGGCTCTGACCACTGCTACACACAAGACACTGAGCTTGTAGGTTCTAGATTCCTCTATTCCTAGACTGGTGATTTTCTATTTAAAAATATGAGGCTGTTTGGAGTTGTTTTCTTCCCCCCCACTTGAGGGAGGGAAAGGGTTTCTCCAGTTTGTGGAAAGAGCCTACAGAAGATGGATGAGCACAGAAGGAGCACAGATCTATAATTCTTTCACTCCAGGATTGTCATTAATCTCCTTTTCTGACTGCGACCCAGAATTCTAATTTCTTTACTTGAGATCTTTGACAACCTGATCAAAGCCAAGCCCTGCTCAGGCTATTTCCATATGGGAAAGAGTTCCCAAAGTTACCCTGCACTATGTGAGAACTCCTAGGAGCAGTCACCCAAAATGCCATTGCTTTCTCTAGCCCAGATTTAACCCTTGGCAGGACAAGTCACCGATGCTGTGCAGGGAAAACAACCCCAGATTTAAAGAAGGGAGACCTGCTATGAGGTAAGCTGCTCCTTCCATGGCAGCTGCTGGTGGTGGATCCTCTCTCATTTCACCCTGGATGCTCCAGGAGCACATCCCTGCGTCAGCTGTGTGTCTGTCATTCCTCTGCAGTTGTTTTTTTTTTTTCCTGAGCCCTGAAGGCTCAGACACTCCAAAGCACTCCCAAGCCGTTCCAGAGCTGGGAAACCCCAAAAGCAGGAATGGATGGTGAAAGCAGCTTGTGGTGAGTGCTCATTGTGCTGCACCTGAGGATCTTCACCCCAAGCACAGACACGGGAGTGTTTTTGCTGTGCCTGAGCCTCCGGGAGCTCCTCAGCACAAACCCAGGGTGACAATTCCAGCAGCTGAGCCGGCCACGGCCTGAGAGCCAAAGGCTCTGGGGCAGTTTTGAGTCACAGCCCAGACTGGTAATTAGCAGAGAGGAGGCTCTGCAGCCTGGAGGGAGGAGAATTCACCCTGGCAGGTTTTCCTGGAGCCTTGGGGCAGCCCTGGCAGCCTGTCCTGCTGTGAAACCACTCCTCGTGCTGTGAGCTGCCTGGTGGCACGGCCCGAGAGCTTTGGGAGCCTTGGGGAATGTCAGGCAGAGGTGTAACCTGGGCTGGGGGATCAATCCTGGCTGCTCCAAGCCCTGGTGGATTGGAATTTCCAAGCCCTGTTGGGATGCAGGCGCTGCCCAGGTATCTGCTGCAGCCCACACATCAGTGATTCACGGGGAAGGGAAAAGTTCACCACCCAAAGGGAACAGGAGAAAGGGATCATTCCACAGGAATTCTGTTTTCCAAGCTCCAGCCCATCAGGAGTTGCACAAGGGAAGCAAAGAAGCCAACCCCTGTTTTGTAAAATAGTGTATTAAAGCATTTACTGTCATATACCAGCTATTACTTGTGTGATAAATGCCTACCATGTTATGTAGCTTTTTTGTTTCTCAGCAGCTAAACTAAGCTTCCATCTCTGCTACCTGCTAAGATTGGTGTACTTGTACTGTGTCTGAACAACTCAGAGGAAAGCAAATATTTATTATTGATTCCTTTGAATCAATGATTTCATAATTTTTTTTTTTTTTGGTTGGTTGTTTTATAAATAAAGGTGCTGCAGCTGAAGTGCTGCAGCTCAACTCGACTCGTACCATTTTCTGCGGTGTGATGTGTTTCGTGCTGTCAAGCTGAATCCAAGGGGGAAAAAAAAAAAGATGGAGTTAAAAATACCATTTTTTTAAGCTAAGCAGGCCTATGTGCCTATTTGCATGGGAAGCGTGGGGAAGCTGGGCTTTTTTCTCCTGGGTACTTTTCAGTCTAAATTAGGTGACATTTCGCAAAAGATGCGAAACCCTGGGCGAGACGTGGAAGTAAATGTGGTTTTATCTTCCATGAGGTCATTTCACCTGGGATATTTTGGCTGAGGATGCAGGTGCTGGAAGCCAACCTGGTAAATAAATAATGCCAGCAGCACAACAACCCTCGGTGGCTTCACCCTCGCCCTGCTGTGACCTTCCTGCTGAAGCTGCCCACGTGCTCGGCTTTCCTCATGAGCTCTGAGGTGAGGAGGAAACCTTGAGCTGCTGTTCAGCCAGTTCAGATCTCCCTTGCAGATAAAACTTTGGAGGCAGCTCACAGGAATGACAGCCAGGGGAGCTGGGGGTGGGATTTAGGGTAGCCAAAGGTGCTGTTGGGTTGGTTTTTCTCAGCCTTCTTTCCCCCTCGGGGTGTTTTGCAGAGGTGTCTCCAGACGTCAGCAATCCTCCTTGCTGAAATCTGGGAGCAAAAGTTGCGACATAACTGGGCAGCATTTAAAGCAAAAGGGGGTGACCACACAGTGGTCTCACAGGTGTGCCCTGCCTGCCCCTCATTCAAGAGCAAACGCTGTTCCTGGTCCCACTGGAGTTGGTGACATTAAAAACCCTGAGTAGGTGACACGTTTTAAGAGGAGTTGTGCAACTGCAGACTTTTGTACGGGATCGGGAATTTGGGGTTATTTTTAACCCGGAGCAGTTTGTCCTGACACACTGAGAGAGGGGGGAAAGCCCGTGGGAAAGGGAAGGGAGGGCCTTGGAAATGTGTGATTTTCAAACCTCAGCAGATGCAAGTGTTATATAAATAAGTGTATTTGCTGTGGTGAGCAGGAGGAATGCCTTTGATAATCTCCCTTCTCCTCCCAATTCTGTTTTAAACACTGAAAGGAGAAGCAGTGTCAGATCCTTGATACACTAAACCCATTCCCAAAAATAACGTTTCAATCCATATTTTGAAAAAAAAACCCCAAAAAAACCACTCCACACTAAATAATTAAACTAAATACTTAAACCCGTCAAGCTTGCCAAGCTCGAATTGTTGTGATAGGGAGTAAATGAGCTCCTTTTGTCCAGTTTAACAGCCTCTAATTTCTGCTGGAATGAGTCATTTGCAAACTGCCCTCCTCCCTGCACTGACTCACTGCAGTTTCAGGCTGCCTCCCCTTGCTCTCAGCCTGCTCTGCGAAGTGTGCTCGCACATCTAAATGTCACTGTGGCACCCCAAGGTGCTATTCTTAGGTCCTACAGAAGTCCTGCCCATGGTTTAAAAAAAAAAACACAAAAAACCCCCAACAAATAAAACACCACCCCAAAGGCAAACAGTAAGGGCTTGGTGGTGAGTTTAGTGTGAATTACGCTGAGGAGCATCTCTGGAGTAACCCTGGAGCAGAAGAGCACAGCAGCCTGTACTCTGGACAGGGCGGGGTGTGCTTTGCTCGCCTTATCTGGCCAGGTGTAAGGTTTGTACGGAGTGAGTGCCCTTATCTCACGCTTGGTGCTCCATGACACAGCCCCTTCCCCTCTCCTGCCTTTAACTCCGTGCACCCAAACTCCAGCTCCAAACCCTGCCCTGGATGTCACCCCAAACTCCCCGTGCAGGTCCCAGCCCTGCGCGTGGCAGGGCGAGAACAGGAGCCACAAACAGGCTGGACACCAGTGACTTCCCGTGGGTCCAGCACTTCTGGTGCTGTGGGACAGGGTCACCAACTGAGCCCGGGGATTGTGTCACATCCGCTCCCCGAGGTCACCCCAAATGGCCACAAAAAGTGATATCGCCACCCTTGTCTCAGGATGTGGCTTGCACACAGCAAATAATCACAGGCGGACACCAGGAGCAGGCTGAGGGATCTGTTCCTGTGTCCCTATATTGGATTTTTAAGTGCCACCAAGAGCGTTTTTGTCTAAAGCCAACCTGGGAGAACCTGAAACACTTTTTTCTTTGTGCAGTTTTTACCACTTTGAATGGAAGTTCCTTTGCCTGTTTTCCCAGTTTGCCGCGTCCCAGAGCCTGGCCAGGAGTCAGTGTTTGTGTTCCCTGCTCCCAGTGCCTCCCTGGCTTTTCCACTTGGCCTTTATTCCGTGTAAACACGGGATGCACGGGACGCAGGTCACAGCCCTGAGCGTGACCTCAGGTGAATCTTGAGCTGTGCCCAGCTCCCTTCATCCCAGGGGACGCCAGAAAGTCACCAGTTTTCCACCATTTCCCTTTGCACAGAAATCAATCCATGCTGGGAGCTGGATTATCTGTGCGGCGAGCAGCACCAACACGCCAAGGGGTGACAGCCTGTCCTTGGCTTGGGCTCAGGCCGATGACGGATGGGAACATTTAGGATGGATTATAAAGCCTGGAGGTGCTGAGACAGCTTTTGCTCTGTGGGATAAGCAGTTCCAGTGTCTAAAACATCACAAAAACGGCTTCCTGCGAGAGAAACGGGACGCGGGGGTAAAACTGGGAACGTTCCTTTGCCTTGCAGAAGGGAACATGGAGGGCGCTGGTTATTGTACTTGGGAGATTTACTGAGCACACGCGGGAAGCGCAGGGGAGACGCCAGGCAATGCCTGCGAGCATGAGAGCGGGGAATGCCGCCATTCCTGAGGGGAAGGAGGGGTCTCGGCGGGCGCAGCGGAATCGGGAGGGACAGCGGGACCCCCGAGGGCTGTGCCCAGGGTCGCCCCGCATGGCGCCGCCATCTTGCACTTCCCCTTCCCCGCCGCTCTCCTTCCCCACCGCCCTCTATGCAAATCACCCGCCATTCCCGCGCGCCCATTGGCCCCTCCCGCCCCGTTGCGAAATATGCTAATGAAGCACTGGCGCGCCGCGCAGCGATTGGCTGAGCCTCCCGCCCTCTCCCCGCGCCCCTCCCGCCTTGCGTGATGTCACCGCCATTGCGGCATCTGATTGGCGGAGGCTCGAAGAAAGCCGCGCCCGCCGCGGGGTTGGGGGGGCGCGGGGAAAGCGCATGAAGGTTCGAGAACGCGGGGCCGGCCGGCGCGCAACGCCCCCTTCCGGCGCGCGTCACGCACGGCGCAGACCAATCACTGGCGGGCGGGAAGGCGGGATCCAGGCGCTGACTGGTCAGAACAGTGCGAGAGAGGCGTGGCCTTCTGGAAGGTTCTGGGCGGGTATAAAAGGGCGCCCCGGCGGGCGCGGGGCATTGAGCGAGCCGGAGCTGAGCTGAGACGGTGCCCAGTGTGTGAACGAGAGGCCGGGCCGGACTGCGGGTAACGGGGCTGGGCGGGGGACCGTGCGGCACGGGCAGGGCGTGAGGGGACGCAGACGCCATAGAATGGCCTAGGGAGGGTGCTGGAGGCAGCTCTGGGGTGGCCTGAAAAAGGCGGGGTGCATTCCGGGGTAGTTCTGTGTCCTGAAGGACCGTTCTGCTGCGGCGGTGGGGAGGGAATGGCGGGTACAGGCCCATTTTGCGCCACCGTGATGCTTTTATTTTTTTCTAAGCCCTGGGATTGTCCCTTTTCCTCCTAAATGGGATATGCCGCGGGGGGGGGAAGGAGCGGGGACTCCGTTTTCTTCCCCCGTCCCCATTAGTTATTGCGGAGCCGGGAGGGGGAGGGCTCCAGGAGAAGCAGCGCCTATCTTCCTCGCTTCGGGGCGGCTTGGGGCGGTGCCGGGACATACCGGCTGCTGCAGTGCCCGGCGGTGAGAAGGGAAGGAGCCGCGTGGGTGGAGAACAGCCACGTGTGGGATGCGGGGGGGGGATGGATCAAAGGGGGGGGTCGGTGTCGCACGGGGCTGGGGCTGTGCCAGCGCACGCGGCCCGCCCGGCGGCGACTCAGTTTCCCGGCAGCCCCCGGGCACGCCCCTGCCGTGGTCACGTTGCGCGGGAAGCGCGGGGCACGCCGGGATCTGGAGTCCTACGCCACGTGGTGCGGGGGACGCCAAGCGGCGGAGGCGGGGAATACACCCGGTGTGCCCTGCCGGGGGGGCCACATGGGATAAAGGGCCCGGAATTCCAGGGATCGTCCGGGATTCACACAGCGGTTTAGCTGGGAGGAAATCCAGTTACATTTCCTTCCATTGAGATACATTCCACTAGACCGGGTTTCTCCCAGCCGCACCAGCCTGCTGTTGAATACTTAAACGATGGGTAGCTACAGTTCTCCCGGGCAGCTTATGTACCAGTTTCACTTTTAGCTAAATTTTTCCTTTTTTTTTTTTTTTCAGACAAGATGTCGAAGGGACCAGCTGTCGGGATTGATCTTGGCACCACCTACTCCTGTGTTGGTGTGTTCCAGCATGGGAAGGTGGAGATCATTGCCAACGACCAGGGCAACCGCACCACACCGAGCTACGTGGCCTTCACAGACACAGAGAGGCTCATCGGGGATGCTGCCAAGAACCAGGTGGCCATGAACCCAACCAACACAGTCTTCGGTAAGGATTGGCCCACGGGTAGTAATGAAAGAGATTTTTCTTTTAAGAATTCTTAACACCAAGGCTAAAGCTTTCTCATAGGAACTGAAGCACCTAAGTTACTCTTAACCTGGATACAGCTGTGTTATTAGAAGTTGAAGATTATTAGTGATGAAGTATTTGCTGTGCAGGAAAATTTTCATGGTAGCTGGTCTTGAGTATTCTTAATCAGGTGCCTCAACCTGCTTTATGGCAGAGCATTTGCAGTAATTTTGAGGTAAAAGCAGTGAGGTGAAATTCAGTGTCTGAGTCTTATTAATGCAGTAATAATATTAGGTTAAGAATAGTGATCTAGGATTTTCTAAATTTTTAGTGAGAATTTCAGGTTTTTCCTTAGAAATGACCAGTATTAAAGTGGCAAAATGATCTTTCCCAGATGCAAAGCGGTTGATTGGGCGCAGGTTCGATGACTCTGTGGTGCAGTCTGACATGAAGCACTGGCCCTTCACCGTGGTCAACGATGCTGGCAGGCCCAAGGTCCAGGTCGAGTACAAAGGCGAGACAAAGAGTTTCTACCCAGAAGAAATCTCTTCCATGGTTTTAACCAAAATGAAGGAAATTGCAGAAGCGTATCTTGGAAAGGTGAGTCTGGGACTAAAGCAAAACGTGGTGAGTAGTTCTGGGTGAAGATTTATCCCTAACCGAGCTGTTTGCTCTGTTTGCAGACTGTTACCAATGCAGTAGTGACTGTCCCAGCCTATTTCAACGACTCCCAGCGCCAGGCAACAAAAGATGCCGGAACTATCGCAGGGCTCAACGTTCTGCGGATCATCAACGAGCCCACAGCAGCTGCCATTGCCTATGGGCTGGACAAGAAGGTAGGGAGGGGTCACAGTGTCTGCCCAGCGGGTAAACTCTTCAGTAGTGGTAGGAATTGAGTAATGAAAACCAATGTTTTCTTCACCCAGGTTGGTGCTGAAAGGAACGTCCTCATCTTTGACCTGGGCGGCGGCACCTTCGACGTGTCCATCCTGACCATCGAGGACGGCATCTTCGAGGTGAAATCCACGGCAGGGGACACCCACTTGGGCGGGGAGGACTTCGACAACCGCATGGTGAACCACTTCATCGCCGAGTTCAAGCGCAAGCACAAGAAGGACATCAGCGAGAACAAGCGCGCCGTGCGCCGGCTGCGCACCGCCTGCGAGCGCGCCAAGCGCACCCTGTCCTCCTCCACCCAGGCCAGCATCGAGATCGACTCCCTCTACGAGGGCATCGACTTCTACACCTCCATTACCAGGGCTCGCTTCGAGGAGCTCAACGCCGACCTGTTCCGGGGCACCCTGGACCCCGTGGAGAAGGCCCTGAGGGACGCCAAGCTGGACAAGTCTCAGATCCACGACATCGTGCTGGTGGGAGGCTCCACTCGCATCCCCAAGATCCAGAAGCTGCTGCAGGACTTCTTCAACGGCAAAGAGCTCAACAAGAGCATCAACCCTGATGAGGCCGTGGCGTATGGGGCAGGTAATTATTCTCTCACTGTGCAGCTCTTGGTGGTACAAAGTGGCCTGGGCCCTGGGTTTTCCACCTGAATCACTAAAGCTGTAGGAATTTCCCTTGGACTTGCTATGATGAATCAGATTCCAAAGCCATTCGTAGTTTCCACCAGAAGTCGAAAGGCTCGTGATGGTGCAAGTACCTTCCTTGGATGTCTGAGCGAGCCCTGGGCACCCTCACAGTTTGCAGTGTGTATTTTGCAGGGTTTTTAACGCTGTGTCTCTCCTCCCAGCTGTGCAGGCTGCTATCCTGTCTGGAGATAAGTCTGAGAACGTGCAGGACCTGCTGCTGCTGGATGTGACTCCCCTGTCCCTGGGTATTGAGACAGCTGGAGGGGTCATGACAGTCCTGATCAAGCGTAACACCACCATCCCCACCAAGCAGACCCAGACCTTCACAACTTACTCTGACAACCAGCCCGGGGTGCTGATCCAGGTGAGCACAGAGCTCTGGGGGAATAACAGGACGCTGTCAGTGCTTGCACTGGCTGATACTCCAAGTAATTTTTAGGCCAGAGGTGTTAAATTCCTGTGATTTGTAAATTCCTGGTTGCTGTGATGAAAGTGACTCCAAAGCCATTCGTAGTTTCCACCAGAAGTCGAAAGACTGCTGTTGGTCCAAGTTCCTTCCTTGGATGTCTGAGCGACCACATCCCTTCAGGGATAGTAATTAAATAATCCATTATGACTTTAATGACATAATGTGATGGTTTCTTCTCCTGTAGGTGTATGAAGGAGAACGTGCTATGACCAAGGACAACAACTTGCTGGGCAAGTTTGAGCTGACTGGCATTCCCCCTGCCCCCAGAGGGGTCCCTCAGATCGAGGTCACCTTCGACATCGATGCCAACGGCATCCTGAACGTGTCTGCTGTGGACAAGAGCACTGGCAAGGAGAACAAGATCACCATCACAAATGACAAGGGTGAGTGAGGATCCACTGTCCTGAGGGTGGGAGAGCACTGACAATCAGGCTTGTGGGGCTCTGCTTTCTGTTTGAATCAGAACGTGGCTGTAATCAGCATTTTTGCACAGATTTGCTTGTGTGAGTCTTTTGACATTGCAGTAATTAAAATATTCATAACAAGGCACGTTTTTGCCATCTTCTGCTCCTGCAGATTCAAAGTGTGTAATGTTTGGGAATTTGAAATCATGCCCTAAAAAGGACCGAGTCCTAACTCGTGACTTGTGTTCTCTGCAGGCCGACTGAGCAAGGAGGACATTGAGAGGATGGTGCAGGAGGCAGAGAAGTACAAGGCAGAGGATGAGAAGCAGAGGGATAAGGTGTCTTCCAAGAACTCCCTGGAGTCCTATGCCTTCAACATGAAAGCCACCGTGGAAGATGAGAAGCTGCAGGGCAAGATCTCTGACGATGACAAACAGAAAATCCTGGACAAATGCAACGAGATCATCAACTGGCTGGACAAGAACCAGGTATGGCAGATCCGTGTGCAGTGCCCGGGCTCTGCCTGAGCCGCGGGGGCAGTCGGGGCTGCAGGAGAAGCGCTGGTTGCTGTGATGAAAGTGACTCCAAAGCCATTCGTAGTTNGCCATTCGTAGTTTCCACCAGAAGTCGGAAGACTGCTGTTGGTCCAAGTTCCTTCCTTGGATGTCTGAGCGACCACAGAGAGTTTCCCATGCCTCCTGTTCCCCTGCCTGCCTTGCAGGAATGTGTTAGAGGAGATGACACAGCTGTTATCCTCCTGTTGTTCCTGGAGGAGGGGGAGATGCTAAACCAAGCAGGAATAGACTTGAATTAGAGGCAGTACTGGTGTGGTGGGGCTAAACCAGCCTGGATTGTTAAAATGTGTAATCCAGGCAGGGCTGGGTCACTCCTGGGTGGGTGATGTGGTGGTTTCATGTCAGCTGAATATTGTTTGCTAACTGGGAGGTAAGGGTTTGGGGGGGAAAAAAGACAAAACAGGCTCAACTTAAAAGTAAGATTTTACTGACACAGCGAGGAAAAAGTAAAGGAAAATGTAACTACCAAACAGAAGCCCCTGAGCTGTTGTTTCCTCTTGCAGACGGCCGAGAAGGATGAGTTTGAGCACCAGCAGAAGGAGCTGGAGAAGGTTTGCAACCCCATCATCACCAAGCTGTACCAGAGCGCAGGAGGGATGCCCGGGGGGATGCCTGGAGGATTCCCTGGGGGTGGAGCTCCTCCTTCGGGGGGAGCCTCCTCTGGCCCCACCATCGAGGAGGTGGACTAAGGAGGCGGGGAAATGCATTCCACTAGCAGTTAGTGTTGGAGGAGACCCCCGGCTTGGGGGTGGGAGCGAAGGACCCAATCCTGTAGGCACATCTGGGTTTATTTTGCCAGATATAAAAACTCCATAACTGAGCTGCTGTTTGAAACAAAAACAAAAAAAAAGAAAAAGCAAATGTAAGCGAAGCAAAACATTTTTTTTCTGGGCATTTTAAATACTTGAAAATGTGCACAGGTGGGAGATGAATACCATTGCACTTTACAGTACTGTAAATGAGTGGAAATGCAATTCATGTCCTAAAGAATAAAAACTATTTAATGGGCATCACACTGTCTCTGCCTTCACTTGTTTGTACCAGCTGTCCAGTGTAAATAAAGGAAAAAAACCAAACCCTAAATACAGGTAATTGCTGCTTAATTAACATCATCCGGGTGGGTGTTGCCATGGGAGGAGGTTTGGAACCAGCTGCTGCTGGAGCACTTGAGGGTGGATTTTTGAGAGGAGAACTTAAAGCAGGTTATTACTGACCTGTGACAGGAATTCTCAGAATGAACTGGGTTGGAAAAGGCCTTGTAGATGGAGTCCAACTTACAGATTGCATCTTGCAAGTACAAAAAGGCTGGAAATTAAGTTACTTTTAGAAGAATTACTAACAGAAGGATCTCAGCTTGCAGGAGTCTTCAGAGGTGATTGGAGTTTGAGAATTTGCTGCCTTGGGTGGCTTTGGGTGATGTTTTCAGCAATAATTGGCAATATTTCATAATACTTCATGAAAAAACACTGCTTTATGTTTAAATACAGTACCTGTCGAGGAACAATTAATTAAATTGCAATTACAGTCAGTTCCTCAATCAGTACCAGGGGGAAGGAATTTAAAAGATTATCCAGTCCAGGGCTGAAAAATATTTTGGGTTAGAGACCCTGTGAAATGACCAAACCTACCTCCAAAGAAGCGATTTTACCCATTCCCCTGAATCCTGCCCCAGGATCCCCGCAGGAATCCTCCCCTGCTTCCCCCGAGTTCTAAATGTTTCACATCGTTTTTGGGTTGTGCCAGAGCTGGGTGTGGTACCAGAGCGCTGTAGGTCCACAGGAAGAGAATTTAATGGGTGAAATAAAATCCAAAGCAATCAGGGAATTCTTTCCTGGCTTCCTTTCACAGACGGGTTCAGCCATTCATTCCTAGGAAAGCTGGGATCCATCACCAAAACTCCCCTTCCTCAGCTCCAAACACTGAGCAGGAGCCCCACTGTGCTCTGGGACATCCCTGGGGTCAAAACTGGGGGAATTGGGGTCAAAACCATCCCAGAGTGTCATCCCTGTCTGATCCCAAACCCCAAACAGCCCTGGGCAAAACTGGGGAGAAAATTCCCCTGTCCCAGCCCAATCCGGGTGACTTGGGCTCAGGACAGAGCGGCAGGGCTGTCCCTCGGTGTCCCCATGCTGCCCGTGCCCTGCCAGCTCTGACAATTCCCTAATAACAACCCGGGAGTGCTGAGAAATTAATTAACCACACCAAACGGGGAGGGAAATCAGAAGGGTTTAAATACATCTTTCGTTTGAGGGCCGTGCTGGCACTGCTGGTGCGGGGCCAGCAGATAGCAGCACCTGCCCAGGGAACGGCACAGAGGTCCCTCTTTCGGTTGGCCCTCTGGGTTTGAGTTACATCCCCCCAAAATGTTGGTGGTGTTCAACAGGACCTGCAGCAGCCCCTCCCGTTAGCAGCGTGCGAGGGTTTTGTTGCCTTGAGGGCCACGAAATGGAAATGGGGTTTGGGGAGTGATGGTTTAGGGTGTTTTGTGGGTTTAGGGGGTGCTGGGGGCTCTGGTGTGGCTCAGGGAGGAGAGTTCAGGGGGTAAATGCTACAAACACAGGACAGGCCAAGGGTCTGGGGCAAGTGGGACCCAGAGGGGACAGCAGCACCTGAATGAGGGCACCAGGCACTTCCCGTGAATAAATGAGGGAAAACAATATCACTTCTACGGGATTTTTGCATTGATCACAACAAGGAAACCCAAAGAGTTGTCTGCAAAAGAGGGGAGCTGGTTTTAGTTTACATCACGGGTGAATTGGAGTTCTTGACTTAGAGATATTTCCACTCCTTTTCTTTATAATCTTAAATTAGGGGAGGTTTTTCTTTCTTTTTTTTTCCTTTGTTAATAAAATTCAATTCAAGATTTTTCTTTTTTTTGGGGGTTAAAATTGGGTCAGGTTGGGTTGGAAACTCCCAGAGCTGTCCCTGGCGAGGTGAAGCTCAAGGTCCCAGCGCTGCCCTGGGGGCCAGAACAAAGAACCCAGGGCAGGTAACACCCCCACGGCTTTTATTTCATGTGTCTTTTGAGGATCCTTTTTTGAGGATTCTTGGTTTTATCGGGGCTACAGCTCAAGTTTGGGATTGAAGGAGATTCCTGCTGGCCTGGGGAAGAAGGAAAAACTTCACTCCTGCTCAGTGTTGGGAAGCCAAAGCAGATTTTCCAAGCAGCTTCTTGGAAAAGCTGAGGGTTACCCGGGGAATCCAGGAGCAAAGAAAAGAAAAATAACTCCAAGTTCCATTTCCATCTTTATCATAAAACCTTCAGCGCTCTGCTCTGGAGGAAGGGAAATCCAGGTGTGCGCTGGGATCAGACTGGGTTTGTTCCCATCACATCCTTAACAATGCAAGGAGAAGCTTTTGCAGTTTCTTGAGGAAAAACAATTTACTGGGATTAACCAGCTCGTGTTTGGTGGATAACCCCAAATTTATAAATATCTGCCGTGGCCTGAAGGATAATTAACCAGGCTGGGTATCCTAATTATCCTTTTCCTGCTGTGGAGCAGTGGGAACTCCTTAACCCCCAGCAACTGCAAAGGTAAAAACCCATTCCGACAAAAAAACCCCCAAAAAACCAAAAGAACACCCCCCCCCAAAA
>VZDJ01000063.1:1093728-1188826 GCA_008694505.1 Cyanoderma ruficeps | reverse complement strand
AAAAAAAAAAAAGTTTATTTATTTCTTCTCATCGTGGTTTGTTTTTTTTTTTTTTTATTTCTTCCCCTCTGCCGGCCCGGGGGCGCAGCCGGCCGCCCCCTCTCTCTGTAGCCGCCGCTCCGAGGGGCTCCGAGCCGCGATGAACATCAACTTCACGGCGCCCGTGCACCCCGTCCCCACGGGCAGGCCCACGTCCTTCTTCATCGAGGACATCCTGCTGCACAAGCCCAAAGCCCTGCGGGAGCTGCCCCCCGAGCCCTTCCCCGGCCCCTTGGCCTCCCGCGTGCCCCTGCTGGACTATGGGTACCCCCTGATGCCCACCCCGACCCTGCTGGCTCCTCACCCGCACCCCGCCCTGCACAAGCCGGAGCATCATCACCACCACCAGCCCTATTTCCTCACCGCCTCGGGTAAGTGCGGCAGCGCCCGCCGGCCTGGGGACCCGGGCGGGGACTCGGGTGGGGACTCGGGCGGGGACAGCAGTGAAGGAGCCGCTCCGGGGCCGCCAGGCATCTCTGCATCCCGCGCCGCCACCCCGGGCCAGGAGCCGCTCGGGCCGGGGCAGTCACCGAGCGGGTGCCCGAAACCTTGAGGGTTTCCCTCTCTTTGCCTTTAGTTTTATTTATTTTATTTTTAATCGCTTTTATTTTGGGACCGATAATCTCGCTTTTCCCTCTCGTTGTCCGAGCGGGCTTCCCTTTCCCAGCCGGGGCTGTGCCGCTCCTCTCCCGCATCCCGTCCCCGGGCCCGTTCCTTGCTCTGCAAGGACAAAACCTCCCAAGTTTCCCAAGCCGCGTGTCCGCGGGGCCGTGCGGGATCGCTTCCCCCATCCCAGACTTTTCCAGGGCTCTCCCGTTTTTTCCCATTCCCGTTTCGTTGTGGTTTCACCGCCGGGAGGGTTCAGGTGTCGGCGCCAGCCTCGAGTCCCCTTCGCTGGCAGCTCTGCCCGGGCTCCCTTCACCTTCCCGGGGTGAAAATCCCCCCGTTTTCCGCACAGCAAAACCCCCAAACCCAAACCGATCGTCCGACCTCCAAAACGAAATAAAGGAAAAAATAACGAACAATTAACAGAGGCCGAGGGAGAGCCCGCCGCGAGCCGGGTCGGGAGAGCTCCGACATCCCGGGGGGGTTTGCCGGCTCCCTGCCCCTCCGCAGCGGGGTCTCCGCCCTGTGTCCCCCCAGGAATGCCGGTGCCGGCGCTGTTCCAGCACCACGCTCACGCCGAGCTGCCCGGGAAGCATTGCCGCCGCCGCAAAGCCCGCACCGTCTTCTCCGACTCGCAGCTCTCGGGCCTGGAGAAGAGGTTCGAGATCCAGCGGTACCTGTCCACGCCCGAGCGGGTGGAGCTGGCCACGGCCCTCAGCCTCTCCGAGACGCAGGTACGGGCAGCCAGGACTGGCTGTGGCACAGGTCAGCGCCTCTCATCCCTCCAGCGTCCCCACAGCCCGAGGGGAATCCCCGCATCCCATTCAGCATCCCCACATCCCATTCAGCATCCCCACAGCCCGAGGAGGATCCCTGCATCCCATTCAGCATCCCCACATCCCATTCAGCATCCCCACATCCCATTCAGCGTCCCCACAGCCCGAGGAGAATCCCTACATCCCATCCTGTCGGCGTCCTCCGGATCAATTCCAGCATCCCCGCATCCCCTCCAGCATCCTTCATAGCACATCCCCTCTGAATCCCGACATCCCATCCACTCAGCATCCCCCGGCTCACTTCCAGCATCCCCCGGCTCACTTCCAGCATCCTCACATCCCCTTCAGCAGCCTCACATCCCCTTCAGATCCCCACATTCCATCCTCCACCATGCCCACATCCACCATCCTTCTCCCTTTCATTTTTATCACTTTCCCCCCCCCCTTCCTTTTTTTTTAGCCTCAGTCTTTCTCCGCTTTCCCTCCTCTCCGCAGGTGAAAACCTGGTTCCAGAACCGCCGCATGAAGCACAAAAAGCAGCTGAGGAAGTCTCAGGACGACCCGAAGCAGGCGGGCGGGGAGGAGAGCCGGGAGCAGAGCTCCCCCGAGCCCGAGCTGCCCGAGCCCACGGGCGCCGAGCCCCGCAAGGGTCCCGCCGGTCCCTTCGTGCTGCAGGACCCCGAGGACGAGGTGGACATCCTGGAGGACGGGGACATGTGCCCCCACCGCCTCTAGGACAGCCGGGGGGCTCTGCTGCCTCTCCTTGGCTCTGCCCCGGCCCCGCGGGTCGCCCCCGGCCCCCCCACCTTGGGCACGGCTCGGGAAGGGGGAAAAGGGGCTGTGGATGCGGGGGGAGCCCCCTCCCCTCCCCGGGGAGAAGGGGGCGATGTCCCCGAGGGGGCCGGGACCCCGCGGTGCCCCCACAGCATCACCCCGAGGCTGGGCTTTGCTCGGAAATTTGGGGCGGGGGGAAGTAAAACGAGCCGGGTTTGCTTTAGGTTCCCCCTTCCCTCTCAAGTGTCGGACTATTCCTCCTTCCCCGAACTTTCCTCGGGTGTCAAATAAATGTCTCCTCGTGGCAGCATGTTGTGGTTCCTGGGAGCGGCAGGCAGGGCGGATTTCACCCTTTATTCCATGAATCCCAAATCCTCGGCGCTCTTTCGGCGCTCGCCCTCTCCATCCCCAGCGCGGGAGGTCGGGCGGAGCGTCCAAGACTGGCATAAATAAAAAAGAACGGTAAGAAAAGCCCTCCGAAGAAACAGGTAAGGCAACAAACAATTCCGCTTTATTTCCTTCGCCCCGGGGAAGGGAAGGGGGACCATCGCCAGGAACTCCATCCTACCACGGCAAACGGCGCTCCCAGCCAGCCAAAAGGGATTTTCTACAGCTCGGAGAAGTGTCGGCAGCCTGATTCCCGCTCCGCTGGATCCCGGGGAAATCCCTCTTCCTCTGAAATAGCCCCGGAGCGGGTCCCGGTTTGGTTTCTGTCCCCCCGCCTGCGTCCTCTCCCTTCTCCCCGCTGAGCCGGAGCATCCCCGGCCGCGCTCGCTTTGCCTTTGCCTCCCTGCCAGGGAAACGGGCTTCATTCCCAGGTAAATTCAGGTGTTTTTTTTTTTTTAGAATTTGTTTATTTATTTTGGTTTTGGGCTGAGCTGCTGGCTGGGAAACGCGGCGGGAGCGCGGCGGAGGCTCAGCATCTCCTCCTCGGAGATGCTGGGATTGGGAATTTCCCCGGGAAAAGCCTGGAGCGGGGGCTGTGCTGGCTCAGATATTTATCCCCTGCTGCAGCAGCAACACGGCGGCGTGGCGGGGTCTCGTTGGGTTGTTTAATTTATTTCCTTTTTTTTGTTTGTTCTGTTTTTATCGGGAATGTCATTCGGCTGTCTGGCGTTCTTAGCACTTTCAGGGCGTTTTGGATTACGGGACATGTCGTTTTGTGAGAGGAAAACGTTTAATTTTCCTGTTTAATATATAAAATATAGATGATTGAAATGTGTGTGTTTGCTTCCTTTTTTTGCGAGTCTGCCTTTCTGGTTTTTTCCCATTGGAAATAAAGACCGCACACTGTGTGCAGAGGAAAACCTCCAATATCCATCCAATATCCAGGAAAAGCCGCTCGTCTCTAATAAATCCTTTCAGGACAACCATTTCCACCCACAAAATGCCACTCACCTCTCTAAAAATCAGGATTCAGGAGGCAAAGCGATTCCTTTGCTCCTGAATCCTCGGCGAGGTTCGAAGCGGCGCCGGCTGGAGATGCCGCTCCCAGCTCGGGCTCTCCCCTTCTCCCAAATCCCGGGGCAGGGATGCGATGAGAACAGAAAAACCCGGAATTTTCACGCTTTTTCTGTGTCACCCACAAGGTGTTTTCCGCTGTGATTATTGCCAGCCTCGCCCGAGCACGCGTTTCTTTAGGAATTATTAAAAATAATCTCAGAGAAAAGCTCCGCATGGTATTTATGGGATAATGTGGTTTTTCTGACCGCGCCTGTCGCTGCTGTTCCCAGGGTCGGGAATGGCTCGGGGCTGGCCTGGCTCTGCTCTGAGCTGCCAGATCTGTGAGAAGAAGTCAAAACATGACTCAAAGAACCCTCCAACCTCTGCTGTTTCTCCCCTGCCACTTCAGGAACTCCATTCCCGGAGTATTTCTGCCGATCATAAAACAAACCCCACAACCTTCTTCACCTCCGGGCGGTTTTAGGCACCTTGGGTGACAATTCAAACTACAAATGAGATTAAAACCCGATCCCTCAGTGACAAACTCCGGCAGAGTTGTGACTATTCCCAGCCCGGGGATGTCCCCACCACAGCGCCCTGCACGGAGCCCTGCAGGGAACAGGAAGATTCTGGGAATCTGCTCATCCCACAAAGTTTGGTGCAAAAAAATCTCCGGAACTGGGAGAGCTGAAGGAAGGACTCACAGCCAGAGAAATCTCCTGTGCCACCTGCCCGGCTCCTGCCCAGCTGGAGATGGAAAAATGGAATTTCCAGACTCTGGGCAACGTTTTGGGGACGGGTTATTGGAGAATGGAGATGGTCCTGGGGAAAAGGAAAGGGCTTGGCAGGCGGGTTTTTGTTTCTGTCAGAGATTTTGCATTTGGAATAAATGAAATGGGGTTTTATTTGTGGGTCCTGCCTCAGCCCGTGACAGCAGCCGACTTCTCCCTGCTCATCCAAGGAGCTTGAGGGGTAGGGGAGAGATTTAAACCTCCTCTCTCTCTCTTTTTTAATATTTAACCTGTTCATTTGGGGAATGAGTGGAAGCGATTTGCAGGAAATAATCGCTGAAAACTGGAAATGTAGGTGGATTTCCTATTTTTTCAAGAAGACTGATTTTCATCAAAAGCCTTCAGTGAGTTTATCTGAAATGAAATTGTGTTCTGGTGACTATTTTATGACCCAAGTTGTTAACGCTTTTTTGTTGTTGTTTTCATTATAGAAAATCAAAAAAACAATCTATGAAATCCAGCCATGAACCTTTGCTTTCTGTTTTGACTTTGAGCATTTCCCTGCACGCTGCCTTAAACATTTTGAATTTTATGGGCTTGGAAAGTAGTTCCAACCCCAATTCTTTCACTCTATGGCAAGACCTCCATAAAGTCAGATCAGACCTAGGTTGTAAGGGCAGTGATAGAGCAAATAATTTGAATTTCTTGCTGTTACACACCCATGGAGGGCCAGCACTGTGGGGAAGGTGGGAATAACCCACGGGCGAGCCCAGCAATGACCTGGGCATGATGTAAAATCCTTTCTATGATTCCTCCCCTCATTCCTCTCTGCTGCTGGCTGGACTCAGTGCAGTTTTTGTCCCTAAAGTGAAGCTCCTGTGGGTGTGAGCAATGCTGTGGGTGTGAGCCATGCTGAGGAGCTTTTCCTCTCTTCTCACAACAACAAACAGCATCGCCTTCATCACCTGCAAACTCCTGCTTGGATGGTCTTGGCTTAAAAAGTGACCGATTTTGGTCTTGGATACATCCCGTTTCCAGGGTGTGTCCCACTTTAGGGACAGAAAGGGAGCAGGCAGACACAGCAGCAGTGAGGGGATCAAACTCTCTTCTACTTTATTTACAATTTTCTACTTTTATGCATTTGTACAGAGGTCCAGAGATTGGCTAGAGAGGTCACCACCTCTCAACCTGTGTGGTGGACATGACCATCAATCAATTCTTCTCTCAGAGGAGAAGAACGCAAACATTCCAAGAATAAACATTGTTTACATGAAGAAGGCTCCGTGAGAAACTTCTGCACAGAGGCAGAAAGGCAGAAAACAGAGCAACACTCTTGTTCCTTGGATTCATCCTGTTCCTAGATTTCTTGTTTCTTGGATTTACCCTGTTTATAGAGCCCTTGTTTCTTGGATTCATCTTCTTTTCAGATTTCTTGTTTCTTGGATTCGTCTTGTTTCTAGAGTTCCTGTTTCTTGTATTTATCCTGTTCCTAGATTTCTCATTTCCTGGATTTCTCCTGTTTCCAGATTTCTCGTGTCTTGGCTTCAGCCTGTTTGCGGAGGCTGGCAGAGGCAGTGGTGGCCGCAGTGCAGGGTGGGGACAGCAGCCCCCAGCATTGACGCCTGGCGAGGCAGGAGGGTGTCAGGGTGACATCCTGGTCCCACGGGGGCTTTTCCACCTCTGAGGGTGCCTTTTTCAAGGAAGGAGTTGGTTTGAGGTTTTATGGCCCAGGTTTGGGATGGCAGGAGAGAAGAGGAGCTGCCCCCACATTTCAGCTGAGCCCGCTCCAGGTGCTGCCCCAGGGCAGCCCCTCCCTCAATACTTAATTCATCATTTAAGGCTGATTTTTATTTAAATGTTTTGCCTTCCTGATCTGAAATACATTAAATTTTGGCCTTTGCCTTTAGGCTCATTGGTCCTGCATCTGTGGAGTGCAGGGAAAATCTGAATTTGTCTTGAGGTAGGTTGAAAGATTTCCTTTCCAAGTAAAAATGCCTTTTCCTGGGATTTAAAACACCCAAAACACCAGGACAAACAGAATTTCTAAATGGTTTGTGAGATGATAATTTAAAAAAAAAAGCGATTATTAAAATAATAATAGTAATAATAATAAATTTTAAAAGTGCTCCTCCAGATGCAGCATCACATCCAAGTTTCACACAGGTTTAGCATTTAAATATCCCCTAAAAATTCATTGTTTTATTTTTAAAAAAAAAGACCTCAAATGAAGACATTTCTCCCCTAATTCCTGGGAGGAAGGTGATCAATTAAGACATTAAGCATTTTGCACCACATGGACACATCTGCATGGCAGCCAAATAATGCAGCCATCAGCTCATTTTCAGGGGGCTGTTGCCTACTTCAACTCGGCCCTCAGATCAAAGGGAAAATGTCCGCTTGCATTTTCTCATCAGAAAAGGGATGCTAATTTCGCTTCCTTAATGTGTGGGGATAAGAGACTTCTTCAATTAACTGAATTCTATAGGCCAGAAAAGCAAAAAAAAAAAAAAATTAAAAAAAGGGGGGGATACAAAGGGAGTCAGGCTGGAAAGGCAGAAGTTCTCATTAAATCAAAGGTCCAATATTCATTACCTCCAGCATCTGGGGCTAAACACTGAACATGGAGCTCATCAAAGGGGGTTTAATGGGTTAAATTGAGAATATAATCTAATTAAAATATTAGATACGAGTAAACAGCTCTTTGATATTCATCTGAAGGTTTCATTAAAACAGGTACTCGAGGTTTGGATTAAGGGGGGATTATCACTTTTTAAGCAGGAACGACAAGTTGGAGGTGCCCTGAGCAGAAATGCTTCCAAGTGTTACTGTTGGGTTTAAAAAATAAAAATAGGAAAGCAGAGCATGGAACCATTTCCCAGCCTGGCAGTGCCCAAAGCAGAGGGGAAAGAGGCTGAGGGAGAGGAAGGTTCTGTTCCAGAAGCTGGAATTGGAGGCTGTGAGTGACAAAAATTCATGGAAAACATTCCCCCAGCAGCCTGAGCCGCATTCCCATATTGGACAATGCTTCTCCCACTGAGGCTTCCCAAAATATTCTTAATATTTCCCAATATTCCCCAAAATGTCCTGAACTCCCAGCTGTGAGTGCAAGGGGCCGATCCAGCAGTGCAGGGCACGTTCCTGCCCCTCTCTGGGCTTTAAAGCAAGGCCCGGGCTCCTCCTCCATGAGGAAGGGAGAATTTGGATCACTTTTCCCAAAATCAAATGGGGAACCTTCCATAAAAGAGACCAAATAAATAGGATAAAGCAACTCCTCATTATCACGGGGTGGTGGTTTTTTCCACCCCCTTTTATCCAGCCTGTTTTCCAGGAGATTTTAGCCCAATTCCCTGGCCGTGTGCTCTAATCACATTTCATATGGTGACTTAATTCATAATTTGCTAAGTTAAAGAAATGGAAGCACCCTAAGAAACCCATCTGTTTGTTGTTATTTTTACAGCCTTAATCTGTTAAAAGCTGTTTCCTCTCAAACATGCAGCTCTCAATTACCCTCAGTTACCCAATATATTTTCCAACTGCTCCTGGCTAATCCCAGATTGTCTGCGTGCTCAGCCAGGACTTGTTTGGAATTTCCTTGTCCCAGATGAAGCTTCAAAATTTTGATCTTTTTTATGGAAACTCTTCATTGAGAGATAACAGAGTAACAATTACATAATTAGCATTGGGTCATTACCAACTGCTGTGTTTGGAGCATATTTTTATTCTCTTTTTTAGTAGCAATGGATCCTTTTTGCTTTTATTTCTGACCAGAAGTCTCTTCTGCTCTTCAGAAAGAGGAATATTGTTGGTGTTAAGATCATCAGATGAAACAGAAGTTGATTTTTAATGTTTTGTAGACATGTCTGTCTGTTTAGATGTTTGAAAATGATCCAGCTGTGACAAGCCAGGAGCTGATTGGCCTGAAAGCTGCAATTGTCAGATCACTGATTTCAAAGAAAAAGAGCAGAGGATTATATTTAAAGTGCTATAAATGCAAACAGTCAATTTATTAAACAAAATAGGTACAAGCAGAACCAATTCTGACATTTAAAAAGAATTCAACTCAAGCCAGTTTAAATTCCAATGGGCTGGGAAATCAAGACGTGACTGTCACAGCTGAAAATAAACCAAATCCAGGCATTTTTTTTGCCTTGATCCCTGAGATTTCCCCAATACCTACAAGATATGAAGGGCTTTGAAAGCAGCCACGAGTTCCTTCTCCTTCTGGTGCCTGTTCCACAAAGATTCCAGGGATGGCAGCGGGGGCAGGCTGGCTCCAGCTGGGGCCTGGGGCACAACCTCCTCCTTCACCTCTCGCTCGGGCTGCTTTGTGATGAAAGTCTTTGGTTTTGGAATCTTCTTGGCATATTCCAGAGCCTAAAACCAGCAAAACTGAGGTAACTGAGTAGGAGAAAACCTTACAGGCCAACATTTCCAAGATTATTTAGGTGGGTTGAGTAAGCTATCTCTGAATGATCTTGTTCCTGACAGAATTCAATCCCAGTGGTGACTGCAACACAACCCAGGATTTGCTTCCTGCACCACTGGAAGCCACCTCAGACACTGGAGAAATGTTTTGATTTTCAAAAAGAAAGAGCCACACAAATCTACTAAACTTAGAAACATTTCTTTCCCCAGTCTCATTAAGCTCCTGCCTCAGGCAGGGAGTTTTGCAGGTTAACAGGACAGGCTCAGGTTCTCCTGCATGAAGCACTGAACCATCAAAAATAAAACACCAAATGGAACACGGGAGGCTGTCCTGGAGAGGGAATGGAAAGAGTTTTACAGAAATCCTGGAGCTGGCAGAGCCCTGCTTGAACCTGGGATGGGTTTTGGTGCCCGTTTGCTGCAGGGATTTGGGAACACCTCGTGTCTCCAGGGGAAGTTGCATCACCTCGTGTTGCTGGTGACGTCTCCTAAGGGAATCCAAACCCCTTTTTGACATCATCCAAACTGCAAAGTTTTGTCTCTTAGTGGTTTAAGTTTGGGAATAAATGCAAGGAACTGAGGAATTGTCACCCTGAACTCCCAGCTTTGCCCTGGAGCCTGCAGTGGTCCCCTGGCATCCTGCAGAAACACCCTGTGAAGGCACCCAGCTCTTACCTTCTGCCTGGACACTGAAGACACCTGGGCTTTTGCAGGCGACCTCTGAACCACGGTGATATTTCTCATGTTATATTCCTTAATTTGCCTGGAATATTCCTTTTGCAGCTTTAGCTTTTCTTTCTGAGAAAAGCAGAGAAGGGACTGCAGTTCAATGGCTCCGGGGATCCATCAATGAAACCCTTTTCCCACCAATATTCCATTTTCCACCTCTGCTGCTGTTCAACCTGGCTTGGCCATTGATCCTCCCTCAGCACACAACAGGAGCCCCTGATAAATGGCACAGCTTTTTTTAGCTGCTTTTCCCTTTTAAGAGCTTTTTTCCCGGGGCTGAAGGGAGGATGGAGCTCGGCAGAAATGTGACAGGTCCATCTTTATTCCGAATGTCTCCATTTCGCCTGAGTGCAGCCAGAGATTTTCTTGTGTTCACACAACTTTTCCTTCCACTTTGAACATCTGGTGGATCTTTACACTGGGAATGACAACTCAGACACTCGACTGTGTCATTCCCTGATGTGCAATTAGCCCTGATTCGTTCCTATTTCTGCATTTAAAATTTATAGGAATAAAACTATGCCCAGGACAACTGTCTTGGCTTTTATTTGAATTTTCCCACAGGATCTCCAGCTGTAAGGACATAAAGTCCCAGCTAATGATAAATTATGATTTCTCTGCCACTCTCCCCTGCCTAAATCCACTTTTGGTTTACTCACTTTCTCTTTGATTGTTTCATAGTCAGGTCCAAGGCCTCCAAGCTTCATGTTCAGATTCATGTAGGGTTTGGAGCTACTCAGCTGAAAACCAAACAGCAAACAGATTTTCCTTGATACGATTTCACTGAGAGAAATCCTTAAAATCTTGTCAGTGAAACTCATTATGATCAGCTCTGTGGCAATTTCAAGCACAGAGTAATGCAGGAACGCCAATTTCTAGATGCAAATAAAATTTGCATAGAAACAAAACCACAGGTTTCTTCAAAACACAGGTTCGAGTTCAACGCAGAGAAATTAATTCTATGCAGTAAATTTCCTGTTTGAGGTTTCCTTGTGCCAGCTATCCCTGTTCTGACATGCCATAACTCACTAACTTTTAATCTGAGGTACAGGGAGGAGTGAATTTTGCTGTGTCCCACCGGACCAGGGTTTTCTCACTTGTTGCAATGAGCACGAGTGCATTGGTTTATCAGGGAAATCTGGATTTCCCTGGGAGACACAGCCAGTCTGATCCCCTGTGCATTCCTCACATGTGAACCGTGAGAAAACCGCTGCAAACACAGCACAAGCAACAATGGTTTGAACAGAAAGGGAAGGAAATCTACCCTTCAGTTTCCATCATAATCCTAATTCTTCTTAGAGGCACTCAGGCAGCAACGCCCAAACTGCCTCCTGGATGGAATCATTATTCCAGCTTAGTTTGTCTGCCCTGAGACTTGGAGCCAACTCCTCAAACATTTAATTTGTCATGGGCAGCTTTCTGCTGTGCCCCTGCAACCGTGCTAAGTGGTGACACCAGGAAAAGGGGGCAGGCAGGGGAGACAAAGAGATCCAAGTTTTAATCAGGACCATCAGGAGGTTTGGGATGATGTTTATGCCGTTAGCTTTATAAATCCTCCGAGTTTGGGGTTGGAATCCCTTTGGAAAGCAGGAGATTTGAGCTGGGCAATAAGTGAGCATGAGCAGGAGAATGGCTGGCTCACATCTGAGGCTGCCCCTGCTGCTCCACACCAACAGCCCGACCCAAAATAATTTATAAATGAGAGGACAAACACTGCTCTGTGTGTCCCTGGAGCTAAAGCAGACTGATCCACCTGGATCCCTTTGCTCTTTGGACTAAGATGATTTCAGTGTCTAAAATGATTTCAGTGCCTGTTTCTACCTCTGTTCCACGATTTTTAACACTCTGCTGTGTGTCCACGTGCTTTGACAGCAATGAAATACTTCTCAGCCCCTATTTATATGTATATATTTTTTAAAAAAAATCTTTGGATCATTAAGAAAAGAAAACATCAGAGGGGAAATGGAAACGTTAAACCACCCAATCCACTTCAATTTTCTCACCTTCTTCCTGGCTTTGGCCTGGCTTTGCTTCTCCATTTGCAGGAGAGATCCTTCGGAATTGCTTCGTCTCGTTTTCCTTGGATTTCCTTCAGCTCTTCCCGAATCTCCCCGTGAACCCCTCTGCACCTGGGGCAGGGCAGGAGGGAACAAACCCCACAACCACGTGCCAGCAAAATCATCTTGAAAATCAGAAATTCCTGGCTGGTGCCGCTGCTTCTTCTCTGTAAAACGTGAGGTTCTGCAAGAAGCCGTTGGTGAACTGGGAACAAAACATGGAAAAGGCTTTAAAAAGTGAGGGGGAAAGAGAAAAAAATCTTAATTTCCACAGAGCAGGGAGCTCAGCAAACAACCTGAGCATGGAGTATGGGAGCGGGGAGATGGGAAGATGAGCATTTCACAACAAATGACTTGCATTGCACCTAAGTGCAGGAAAATATAATGGGAAAAATCCCCCACAAATGGGGAAATTTCAGCCTGATGCAAAAGTAGCTGAAGCCAATGGATCAGTACCGATAGAATTATTTGTTTATGTGAAATAAATCCTTCATTTTTTTTTATCAAGACAGGTGAAATTCTACACAATTGAGGATTTTCCTGCTCTCCCCTTTAGGGACAGGACTGACCCTGGATATCCACCCTGCAAAAGCAATTTTGCTACAAACTCTTAATTAATGCGCAACACCCTTTCCTATCTATATTTTAAACTTTCCCACCCAGGCTCCCAGAAGGAAACTTTCAGTTGTGGAGAATTCCACACCTGGAGGACAGAACCGCCCTTTCCCAATGCCACAATTAAAAATCAATAGCCATAATGAATCTGTAATTAGTAGTAAATTATGATGGCAGGTCTGTAGCAAAAATAACTTTATGCTTTGGACCGTAAGCATTTTCTTGTCCATTTGTTTGTTTTCTGGGCATCACAGGGTTGTGATAAGATTATTTTATCGTTATTTTATTATGATAATTTTATTTTATTATTTACTAAAATCCTTACCACCAGCTGTTCTGATACCTGTTATCCTCATGAATATGATTTTTGAAACCTTGAAGTGGTGCTTGATCCTTCACCACCTTTTCTTGAAAAATTGCATTAAAATCAGATGAAATATTCCCCAGTTCCGGCTGTGCCTGGCCACTGCTGCCGTTATTTTTGGAAAAATGCTGCCCAGGGCTGGCATTGGCTGAGTGTTGATGTGGGAGTCCAACTGGAGAGTCATGCTGGTATTTCTTGCTCTCCTTACTGGGATTCTCTGGATTTAAAACCTCTGCTGGGTAAAAGTTCTGGAATATCGGGAGGAAATGACAGGTAGATGCAGTAAGGACTGAATTTGGGAAATTACTGAAGCCACTTTGGGATTTTTCAGCTGGGTCAGGGCCAAGAGAAGACCGTGGATTCAGACATCCCTGCAGTGCTGAGCTGTGACCCTGCTCCACTGCAGGGGGAGCAGCCTGAAATCCTGGGATTTGCTGGTGACTCTGGTGCCAAGGCTTTGCTTCTGCTGCTCCTTCTGGGGGTTCTTGGCCATCGTTCCTTGGGAAAACTCCTCCACTGAGAGCCTGGCTGGATTCTGTTTGATGTCTCTGAAGGAACTTGTGCTGCTCCTGAAAGAAGTTATCAACAGCTGGGTGAATTTCATATTCATTGAGAACTTTCATCACCCACAGCAAAATCCCTTGGATCTAACCTTGCTCATGGATTTAACCCAAAATCCAAATATGGAGGAACCCCCAGCCCTCAACAGAAGCAGAGATGTTACTCAGGTGCTGCACAATGAATAATTCTGCATCGAAACTTTGCTTAACGGCCCGAGACAAATTCTGCAGCGTCGGACTTGAAAATCAGGTCCTTGCAGATGTAAACCAGATGTGGTAAATGTGGATTAAGGGAGTTTTATCTGCATGAGGTGCAAAAATGGTGGCCTCAAGTGCACAGATTTAGCCCTGCGGATTAGTGATACCTTCTCTGTCAACCACCTGGAAAAAATCCTCCAAAAATCAAATCACTCCTTGCTTTTTATGTGCCGATTTTCAGGGGAAAATGGCTTTGCACACACTATTAGACTGGCCCGTGGGAGAACAGCCTGATGCCAATTACAGGAATAATCTTATTTCTAAACCAAGCACTCCTCCCTGCAAAACACAACACAGATTTCGAGAATTCAAGCACACCAGGACTGCTGGTTCCAGCCAAACCACCACACACCAAACCTGAAATTCATTTAAATCTATCACTTTCCAACGACAGCATCAGGCGCTGCCCGCTTGGAGGAAAGACTCGGATTTCCTTCCAGGGAACCCACAAATCCATTCCCAGCCCATAAAATCTCAGTCAGGGCTGAAATTCTCCACATCACCCTCCTGGGTCTCTCTGGGGTTCTTTTGTGAGCAACCCTTGCAGCCAGCACGTGGCAAATGCACTCGAACCACTGGGTAATGTAGGTGTGAAATCCACACAATTCCAGGAGGTTTTGGGAAAAGCTTTAGCCCTGCGAATCAAACCACTGGGTAATGTAGGTGTGAAATCCACGCAATTCCAGGAGGTTTTGGGAAAAGCTTCAGCCCTGGGAATCAAATCACTAATTAATGTAGGTGTGAAATCCACACAATTCCAGGAGGTTTTGGGAAAAGCTTCCGCCCTGGCAATCCCTGCTCCTGCAGTTCCATGTCCTGGCACACTGTGGAATTATCTATTTTGGCCTGCTCCCAGTTTGGCTGCTGCCAAAATTGTTCTCTGTGTAGGAGATGAGTTGGTTGATAATCTAAAATCATAAACTAGTACAGGGTGGTGTTTGATGGTTTGGGAGGATTCTGAACTTATTTCGGAGATTATTTGGCTGCTTTTACGGTTTATGGAAATTAATTAACTCCCCCTTAATTTTAGGAGACAGATCAGGCAGAAATGGTGAAGTTCTGGCTCAGAATTCCCCCAAACCATCCAACAGGGCCATGTACTAGTTTGTAATTTTAGATTATCAACCAAATAATTTCTAAATAGACAATAATAGAGTCTGTGAGCTGAGAAGTTCTTGGCATTTTGCTTTAAATGTATTCAGTACACAAAGCACACCTACATCAAATTACAGGGCTGATCTATTGATATGTATTTAAGGATTTATTGTCAGTAATAATTACTTTAAAAGCAACAGGATGACAGCTTTAAACAGTCAAATTCAGTGTTTTTATAGATACATTTCAACTATGAAATTCTATTGAATTTCAATTATTAAATTCTCTCAGAAAGGAACCTTGAGCTGCTGTCCTTTGGGGTACCATTTGTCTTCAGGCTTCGTTTTGCCAGTCTGGAATGTTGGGACATTCTGGAGTGGATCTTCATCAACTGGTGTAGGATCTGTGACCTAAAAACCAGGAATGTTCATGGTCACAGCAATCAGGTGAAGGGATTTTAAAATCTTGGGGGAAATAATGAGAAATCGTTTGCGGTCGGTCAAAATTAAAATTAAAACGTTAAAGTTTGGCCTTACGGAATGGATGACAAGGACAGAAATGGTTAAAGGAGAAAAAGCAGCAGAACCCAATTAATGGCAGGGAGGATTCCTCCTACTTTTAAGAGGAAGAAAAGAAAGGAAAATTGCAGGAAGTGTGCAGCACAGAAACTCTCAAATGCCTGGGCTCCTCCATTTCCATGAGAGGCACTGCAGGCACCTAATAACAGCAAAATAACCAGAAACCATCCCTGGCCAGGCAATCACACACATCCCGGGCCTCGGCAAGACAGGCTCGCGGGAAGGGCCGGCAAAACACAATAATGGGGGTGAAAAGCACAGGGGGAGCTGCAGGAATAAAGCCTGGAGTGCACAGAGCCTGGCAAAACAAGCTCACAAACAAGGCTGGCTTCACACAACCACCGCCGTGGGACGGATGACCACGGCTGCAAATCATCTGCAGCAAGTTTTTGAGGGTGGCACTGCACAAAGCCAAGTGATACCCTTGTAAATACAGCAATAGTTATTTTTTTTCTTGAAAAAACCTTTTTTTTTAATCTACGAAATGGCAGGAAATCAATTTTTAACATTGTAAAATTTATATATTTTTTTCTGGTTCCAAACTGTCCTGCTGAGTATTTTAGTTGATAAAGTGTGTTGGGCAGTGACAGGAATCTCTGCTCCACTGCAGAGTGGTCCCACAGGAGAACTGGGGGAGATATTTATGACCAAGAAATCATTATATTTATGAGAAGATATTTATGACCAAGACAATTATCCACTGAAAATCATCAGTGGGAAGAAAATGCGGGAAGCAGAGCCTCTCACTTTTTGGGAAAGAAATTAGGGCAGCTAAGAAAAGGTGGGCAGGGTTTATTGCTGAGTTTATGGATGACGTCATGGCTCCGAATTCAACGTAAATCCCTGGAAAAAAAAAATTCACAAGAAAATTAAAAAATACCACGGAGGTTTTCCTGAGCTGTGGACAGACACAGCTTTGCAGTGAATAAGATGTTTTTGGTGGAACCAAGTGACTCAGAGCATTGATGGAGTGCTGGGCAGGTAAAACATACTTCTACATTATCTCTTTGAAAGAGGAACAGGACACAACCTCTGCCAGCATTCATATTTTTTTTCCCTTTTTTTTTCTTTTTTTTTTTGTTGTGAACCATTCCATTAATACCAATCAAATCGAGCAAATGATCAAATGAAATTGCATTTTGAGAATCATAAGCTGTGTAATGCCTATTCTGTTAAATTGAGGCCCGTAATTGCTTCTCCACTGAAAAAGATACAACAAAGGCAGCAATCATGGCATGTCATTATCCCAGACTGGCAAACCAGCCTTTGCAGGGAGGACTTCAAAGCCTTGTGGTTCTCGAATTGCATTTGGCTGCTATTGTTGAAGCCCGGGCAATCTTGATTAGGTGTTTACACCGAGGGAAGGCTCGGTGCACACACAGTCTGAGTGCCTTGCTCTAGAGCCATTAAAAAATTGTACATTATGTTCCTGGCTTTGAAGTAAGGGGCTTGGAGGTAGGAAAGCAATTCGGATGGAGCACAGCTGAGCTAGATTGGGCCACTGCTTCTCCTTCTGCCTCTCTCTCTCTCTCTCTCAAAGAAACTCATCCTGGCGTTCTTTAAGAACCAGGCAACGCTGCAAAGAACTCGATGCTGTATAAAATGCCACAGAAATGAGTGAATGTACAGATCAGCACGGGTTTGGGGCATGCTTTGGTACCTCCAGCACAGAGAGAATCTGTAATCTCTTGTGGACTTGATATTTTCTGAGCTTGAGAATTGTTAGTTCTTCCCAAGGGAAACTTTTCAACAGGGTTTTCTTTCCCAAAACAACCTCGTGTAAGCAATATTCCTTTCCCATGACAACAGGCGTTGTTGCTGTTTCTGTTCCTGAGCCAATGGAGAGGTGTCAGCCCTATGGACCAATAACCTGCCTTTAGCTCAGTGTGTTACAAAAGGGCTGAATGAACTGTAAATAAACCTTCTGATTTCTACTGCCTCCTGACTGGAGTCAAGCATCTTTATTTCGTGTCCTGCTGCAACAATCTGTAAATCTAAATCTTGCAGAAGGAGGCTGGAAATGATTTAACTCGTGTTATGTCAGCTGTGCACAAAGTCCTGCCCCCAAAGCAAACCCGATTTCACGGCCACAACCCCTGGCAGCCAGCAGTGATCAGATCAATAAATTCACTCCAAGGCCCTGAGCTTTGGCTCAGAATAATCAGTTTAGGAAAGCACAGGTTGATTGGCGAGGTGTGGCTCGTTTGTCTCTTCACACACTTGGTGGTTTTACACTTTGGGTAGAGTTTTCCAGGTGAGGTGACCAAAGTTGGCTCCTGGACCACCACTGCTCCCCTCAGGACTTTTTTCACCCCTTATTACAAGACTGAGCCATGGATATGTTGGTTAGGGATCAGTGAATTAACTGTAAATTAACAGTAAATCAATCAGTGACTTCTGCCTGAGCTGCAGCAGATCCAGAGGTGGCTGAGAGCAGCTGGTGAGGCAGCTCATGGAATCACAGAATTATGGAAGGGACCTTAAAGCTCATCTTGTCCCACCCCGGCCACGGGCAGGGACACCCCCACTACCCCAGGTTGCTCCAGGCCTTGTCCTGGAACACTTCCAGGGATGGGGAGTTCACAACTTCCCTGGACAGCAAGTGGCTGCAGCTGTATTAACGTGTCTAGGCTAGGAGCACAGTGTCCTACACACCCTCTGCCTGCTGTGTCACCTCTCTGCTGTCCCCATGGCCACTT
This sequence comes from Cyanoderma ruficeps, assembly GCA_008694505.1. Taxonomy (NCBI): domain Eukaryota; kingdom Metazoa; phylum Chordata; class Aves; order Passeriformes; family Timaliidae; genus Cyanoderma; species Cyanoderma ruficeps. The sequence continues at coordinate 1,171,077 of VZDJ01000063.1, read as the reverse complement.
CAGCAAGATAATCTCATCCCACATCCCTGATTTTAACAGATTCCTTTGCCCATCCCACATTTTGGAATGGTGGCTGCACAATGAACTCCTGATCCCTGGCCCCAACACTTAGACAGGGAAGATTTCCAGAATTCCCTGAATAGCAAACATAATCATATCAACATAGCTCTAATTAGCATCCATCTACGCTCATTATTTTTACCATCATCCAAATTAGAACTGAAAAAAAACAAACAAGTGCTCTTAATAGCTCTACTAGAAAAAAAAATAAAATCCTGTCCATCATTCCTACCCCTGGAATGAAGTCAGGAAATTCCCTCTAACGTGTCAACTCTTCATTAGCCCTGGCAGAGGTGTCACTTGAAGCACAAGGTCCCCGGAGCTTTCCAAGGGGAGAATTTTCTGTGTGGAGTGATTCAGTGATCCCCCCTTCCCATTAAGTCTAAGTAGCAAGGAAAAGCAATAAACTCCTTTCTAATGGTTCATTAGGAACTGTAATTACATTTCCACTCGAACCTTGCCACAACTTGGCCGTGACTGTGCACTCAGGCAGGACTTCCAGACACAGGTGCTGATGTCCAACATCAGATCTGCTCTGGGATCCTGACAGGCCTGGGACATCAGCCCATGAAATCGCATGGAGTTCAAGGCCAAGCACGGTCCAGAGAAAACCCTGGAGCTGCTCCAGGGCTGGAGCCCCTCTGGAGCCAGGCTGGGACACCTGGGGGGGCTCCCCTGGAGAGGAGAAGCTCCAGGGAGAGCTCAGAGCCCCTGGAGAGGAGAAGCTCCAGGGAGAGCTCAGAGCCCCTGGCAGGGCCTGAAGGGGCTCCAGGAGAGCTGCAGAGGGACTGGGGACAAGGCCTGGAGGGACAGGACACAGGGAATGGCTCCCACTGCCAGAGGGCAGGGCTGGATGGGATGTTGGGCAGGAATTGCCCCCTGGCAGGGTGGGCAGGCCCTGGCACAGGGTGCCCAGAGCAGCTGTGGCTGCCCCTGGACCCCTGGCAGTGCCCCAGGCCAGGTTGGACACTGGGGCTTGGAGCAGCCTGGGACAGTGGGAGGTGTCCCTGCCCATGGGATGAGCTTCAGGGCTCCTTCTAATCAACGCTGCATTTGCTCCATTGAGAAGAATCTGGAATAAGCATCTCCGGAGAGAATCATTATCAAACTCAGGTCGGCCAAGGAGAAAAAATGAGAAGCAGCATAAAAAGAGCCACTGAAAAGGGGCAGTGCAGATGATAGGAAAGAAGAATTTCCTTAGCACCAAGACTAAAAAGTATTGTGAGATCTGTGACACTTTCCTGGCCAGGAACAGGCAGCTGGAATGTGGCCTTGGGAGTAACAGGAGATTTGTCAATTATTCCATAAAGGGTGAACAAGATTCTCCCTGGGAATCCAAAGCTGTCACTCACATAATGGATTTCAAACCTGCTTCTCTCCTCTGCAAAGCTGAGGCTTTACCACCAGACAGATCTCATCCACAGAAATTAGGGAATCTATAAATACACCCACCTGCCCTCGGAGAACTTGCTGCTTTTTATTGTGCAGCTCAAGGTAGGAATTCATCTTCCCTGACTGTAACCCCAAAGTCCGCTTGTTCTTTTTCACAAAGTCTTTTTTGGCTCTTTGGGCTGGACCCTGTTGATTGTGAGGAGGAAAAGCACGGCCAGGATTAACTTTGGAATGAAATCCATCTGCAGGTTCCTTCCTTTTGGCTTGTGGCCCAACAGGTTCGTCGCTGGCCACGTTTGCTCCATGGAAGCTGAATAATTCTGGACCAAACTCTGGGAGACAATCCCGGGTTTTTGCCTCCTGGCGATTGTTTTCTGAGGAGCCATCGGAATGGAGATGAAACGAATCCAGTGAAAAGTCCCCACTGCTTCCTCCAGAAATCTGGGATGTTTCCTCTGCCTGAAAAAATTCTGCTCCGTTTTTTGTACTCCTCCAATGAGGATTGTACCTCAGGCTGGAATATTTGTCCACAGGCAGGTTTTTCCTAATTAAAAAGCGAACGACAAATTATTTCTGCATAAATTGTACAAATTCTGCGTTATTTCAGTGTGCAAACAGAGGTCCTGCTGTGGCCAAAGGAATTATTTCAAATGGATTATTCACTATGGGATCAGGATCAGAACAGTCTCATGAAAGGTTTTTTAGCAGAAAATTTAGGCAGGGCTTCCTCTTCCTTTTCAATTTTCATCACCAGTGAATGACAAATTAGTCTAACACTCAGATCCCAGTGGAATACAATCATTATCCTCAATTTGGCACCGAAATTTTTAAATTCTAGTAGAACCAGCTAAAAAGTTAAAAGATAAATTGCATTGTTCTGCTGCCTCTTTAAAAATTATATCCTCTACAAAAGGCAGTTTGTGTTGTTCCTTCTTCAAAGGCTCTGCTGAGCGAAAGAAAAGTGAAATTCCTGGTAAAATCAGTTTTTCAAGTGTCCTTTTGAGACTGTCCAAGCAAGAACAGCCTCCAGCTCTGTGTTCTTATTTTCTCTCCTCACTCCCATGAAACATCATGATGCTTTGATTAAAACCCCTCTTCCTATAAAAGATTTAAAATCACTTTTTATTAAAAAACAGGCAGTGATTAGCTAAGAGCAGGAAAACCCAAATGAAAAGTCTGTGCATTTGACAATTTTTTTATCAAGTGGCCAAATTATTGCTCTGAGTTACATTTGCCATAAAGCAAAGCCAGATGCTCTGCCTTAAAAAAATCCACAATTGATCCAATTTCTGATTTAAGATCTGATGCAATGGGAGGAAAACCAACTGCAGGAGTCAAATCCATCCAAACAGGCTTCCAGGAGATGTGCAGGCAGTGGCAGGAGGGAGCAATGGGGGAGAAAAAACCTTTTAACACAATTTTTCCTTCGGTACAGCCCTGGTTTTTTGGTGGCTGTGCCAGAGGGACATTTACAGGCACTGAGACCTGGTTGATCCTTCAGCTCCCATTAAAGAAATCCTACCTGTGGCCTAGTTAATGATATGAACACTCCCACAAATCATTTATTCATCCTTTCTCAACAGCTACGTGCCTCTGCCTCTATTTCAAGTGGCTCCTAATAACAAAATAGGATTGTTATAGACAATAGTTTGTCTGTAATGTTTTGTTTGTCTATAACGATTGTTAAAGACAGTGGTTTGTCTACAACATTTTGTTTCTCTAAAACTTTTTTTTTTGTCTATAACAATTGATTGTTAAAGACAGCAGTTTGTCTTTGCTCTCCAGGCGAGCACGGGTGCCACAGTCTCCTGGAGCTGATTTCCACCAGGGAAAACATCTTTATTCCCGGCTGGAAGGGAGCTGCAGGTAAACAGCACGAGGTGAGGCCGTTCTGCAGCGAGTACAGAAATATGTGAGCTAATTGCAACGATTGGAATGGCAGAGGATGCTGCTGAAGGGGCCCTTTGTGCTGAAATGTGTGCACGGGACCCAACTGTGGGACTCAGCCCAGGTCACCGCGCGGGGACAAAATGAGTGTGAAGAGCTCCTCCATCCCTCATCATCCCCAGACAAAAAGGGCACCTTTTATTCCTGCCCCCAGCTCCAGGGGGAGGCTGGATGGACTCTGTGCTCCTCAACAAAAGTGTGGTGAGGCAGACAACAGCTGCAGCATTTCCTCTTCAAATTCCGAGGTTGGTAATGGATGTAGAGAGGGGGTTTCATATGTATGTGCTGTGATATTTGCTCTGCTTAATGGACTGCACTGGAGTACTTACTGGGCTAAGTTCAAACAAAATGAAATCAAATTTCCATTTAATGAAGAGCCTCACATTCAGCACAGTATTCAGCCCAAAAAAATTACTAAAAATTAGAGCATGTTTCTAGTACAATTAACATCATTTGCACTCACAATAAAATATTCAATAAATGGCCATTTTGCTTGTTGAGGAGGTGAATAAAAGCATGCTATTAATCATTTAGCCTTCATTTGTTTGTCATTTTATTTTAAGTAGACTATTAAATTGAAACTGCACATTGTTATTACTTCGGGTTTAATGTAATCCCTTTAAACTCAAGAATTTTTCCCAATTTATCCAGGGTTAAACCTTCCATGCACATGACAGGATATTCAATTTTATTTGATGTACCCAGTTAATGCTTTCTGAAGGATGTTTAAACGCGGCCTTGAGGAACATCAGGTTAAAAGTGTCAGAATTATTCTACTCCACTGAAGTTTTTGCCTTACCTTCCGCTGCCATAAATCTTTTGTCTTCCATTCTTATCTGTGTCACACTCAGCTCCTTTCTCATCAGAACTCATCTCCTCCAAGCTGTCCTCTTCCAAGCTGTCATCCTCCAGCATGTCACCAGCATCCCGGTTTTCCAGGGTCCTCTGCTGGAGTCCCAGCTGGTCCTGCCTCTCCTTTTCCAGGCTCTCGGAGTCGCATTCCTGGGAATCCTCCAGACTGGAGGCAGAGCTCCTTTCCCTTTCCCAGCTGGCAGGTTGGAAAACGGGTGGCACGAGGACTTTTGGAGGGACATGGATGTTATTCCTGGTGTGAGTGCGTGGGGAAGAGACCAAAAGGTATTTCATGTTCGAAGGATTCATCCCATGGTTTGCACTGAAGGTTCACACCAGCCCTGTGTTTGGACAACACATAAACATAAAACACTGTAATAATATTTGAAAGCTGCATTTGGGGTGCTCCCATTGGCCTAGGCTCAGAATTTGACCTTCTGTTGTTCAAACAATTCCCTGTTCTCATCTGTTCCACGGATTCTCCTTTAAGCAATAATGTCAAGGCCTCTTACATATCTAATACAGGATTCATTGCTATGAAATCTCAACTACTGGTGGTAATAAATTATGCAAAACCAGCTTGTGACAAAGAAAATGAAGCTGAGACAAAGCATCTGTTACCTGTTAACTTTTGAGAGTTAAAATGAATTTTGTTTGTTCTCTTCTTTCAACTTTATACCCTCTGGACATGTAAAAACAGCAAGAAGGTTTGACAGGGAACACAGTGAGAACTGGAGCTCTTTTTAAATTAGGATGAGAATTTCTTTACACTCGGTTCAAGTGTTCAGAAGTCGTCTGCACTGCCAGATATTCACAAGTTGCAGTGGCAGGGAGGAAAAGGAGTGTGCTGTGCTGAAATGTGAGTTGGTCACATCCTGGGGACCAGCACGGTTAGAGGTGCACAGGCAGTGTCACTTCAGGACCTGGGGATAAATAATTTTGGACATTTTAGCCCTGTTGGCCATACCCGAGTTTACCCTGGCACTTGGGCAGTCCCCTGTGTCCCCTGCTCCCATCAGCGAGCACCGCAGGGCCAGGGATGGGCAGGGAAGGTGGAATCTCCTGGCCTGGAGCAGGACCTCATCCCCCAGCGGAAAGCCACTGTGTCCCCCCAGGCGTCCCCTGTCCCCAGCTCCCTGTCCCTGCCTCCTCTCACCCCCAGCTCCCCCTCCCACATCCCTTCTTCCATGTCCCTCACCCAGCCCTACGGCCCCTGTCCCCAGTGTCCTCACCCACTCCCCACGCCACACTCCCTGTCCTCTCACCCGGCCCCCTGTTCCCTGTCCCTGTTCCCTGTCCCTGATCTCCTGTCCTGGTCCCCCATCCCCTGGTGCCCTGTCCTCTCTCCCATTTCCCCCGTCCCTGTCTCCTCTCTCATGTCCCAGTTCCTAGTCCCCTTTCCTTCACTCCCTGTCCTTGTCCCCTCTCCCTGTTCTCTCTCCCATGTCCTCTGTCCCAGTCCCCTTCATCCCAGTCCCGTCATCCCCAGTCCCCTCTTCCATGTCCCCATCCCTGTCCGGTGTCCCTGTCGCTCTCACTCCGCTGTTTCCGCGTCCCTATCCCGTGTCCCTATCCCGTGTGCCTGTTCCCGTGTCCCCATCCCGTGTCTCTATCCCGTGTCCCCATCCCGTGTCCCTATCCCGTGTCCCCGCGCTCTCACCCCGCCGTTCCCGGCCCGTTCCCGGCCGTGCCCGCTCCGTTGTCACGGTAACCCCTGAGGACGCGGCCGCACCCACCGGGCGGGGGGGGCTCGGTTCTCCCCCTCCCGCGGGCACTGTGGTAGCGCCCGGCAGCAGCCGCTTTGCGCTGACAAATGGAATTATTTCCATTGAAAAATGGAATTATTTCCATTGAAACATGGATTTAATTCCATTGGAAAACGGAATGCGCAGGGACTTTAATCTCATCCGGTATTCAAACCCCATTTTTCATCATTTTTTCGTACTGCCAGCGAGAAGTAATAGTCTCCAATGAGTTTTATTTAATGAGATTCATGAGATTTACAGTGCAGGAAAGACAGGGAGGAACTGGAGGGAAAGAACTTCCTTCCATGGAGGTGGCAGAGCCCTGGAACAGCTGCCCAGGGAGGTTTTGGATCCATCCCCACCTGGATGTGTGCCAGTGTCACTGCTCCAGGTGACCCTGCCTGGCCAGGGGGGTTGTTCTGGGTGGTCTCAGAGCTCCCCTTCCCACCCCAATTCTATTCTGTGAGTCTGCAAACGACAAAAATAGTTGTAATTCACATTTCCTTTATTTTAGGGACTGGCTTTTACCCTTCTGGAACAGGAAGGGTTCCTGTAAAGTCCTGGAGAACTCCCAGCTCTCCTGCTGCCCTGATTCCAGGATTTGGGCAGTCCCATGTGGAACATCCACTTCACAGAATCAACAAACCATAAAATAATTTGGGTTGGATTTCTGTTTTTTTTTTCCTTTGGACATCAGGCTGCTTCCCAGCTCGGGTAAATCCAGCTGGAAGTCCAGGTTTGGGGTCACAGGGAGAAAATGAAAGTCACAGTTTCACAAATCCACAGCAGGGATTCCCTGCTCAGCCCCGTGGTCACCGAGGAGGTGACAAAATCAATCATAAATATCTTCGTTTGGGATGTCCTCAGAGGACCCTGGCTGCTGCTGGGGGTGGTGAGCTGTTTGTGGCAGTGGTTCAGGAATCCCCTGAGGGCTCCAGGGGGTCACTCCAGGTTTCCAGGAGCACCAGTTCCATCTCCCTGTCCTGCTGGGTGACAAAGCCACCCCCGGGTGGCTTAGGGATGGAGCTCCTTGTCCCTTCCGCTCCTTGAAATCGAGATCCCTGAAAACTTTGATACAATTATCAGGGAACTGCAGTTTCCTGCAGCTTTTCCACAGTTATACATCTGTCTCCCTTCCACACTCAAACGTTTTCTCACTTATTGCCAGGTTTTTGTCACCTGGATTCTTCTCTGGGGTTTCTGGATTCTTCTCTGGGATTTCCAGATTCTTCTCTGGGGTTTCCACATGTCCTTCTGTTACATATTGCATGTTGGACTTGGGATTTGCAGCTAAAACAAAGCACATATTTATTATTATTAATGGCTGCCACCTGCTCTGGCCACGGTCAGCAGCAATTAAATAAAACAAGAATTATTTATGTTAATTAAAGCTTTTTACCTTGCCCATTCTTCTCATGGCCTGGGCTGTCTTCGTTAGATCTGGATTTATAACTCTCCAGTGTCTGCTCTGAAACATCATTTTCTATGGAAAAAACCAAATTTAATTATGAGAACGAATTACTTTTTCCATGATTCTTTTCCTTGGGAATAAAAATCCTGAGAGAAGAGTTATAAAAGGGGGATTTCATCAGCCTGACCACCTCAGGGATGGGACTGAGCCAACAATTCCAGGGCCAGCCCTCACCTCTCTTCCACACCCCGTGGGCTTTCTTCAGCTTCACCATGAAAAGCAGGACAATGATGAGCAGCACCAAAATCAGGGCAGCCACCAGGATGGGCAGCAGGAGATTCCTCTCCTTCTTCACCATGCCTTTGGATTCAGGATTGGGCTCTGGAACAGAGGTTTGTGTTGTTAAACATCCTGCGGGTCTCTGGTAATTCAGAATGATCTCACCTGGATGGACACGGTGGGAGAGCAGAATTCACACAAGGGATTGGGAAAATTCACCTGGATGAATGTCAGTAATGAATTCACACTCATTGTGGGAATAATGAGTTCACGCTCATTAAGTTTTGGACTTAATTTTAGGATTTGAAGTCAAGTTTTTTGTGGAATGAACAAGAAAAAGTGATTGGACTGGGTGGCCTTGTGCTTTAGCCCAGCGAACAGTAAAAATTAGCTTTTATTAGGTTTTTTTTTTTGGTGATAAAAATAGTTGTGTTTCTGTGGCATCCCCCAGGATTAGAGCATTAACCTGTCAGAGGATTTGGAGGGGGTTTGTGGTCAGGGAGAATCAGAGAGGTTTGGAATTCAGGGAGAATCGTGGCAGGTTGGGAAACTCCTTAGTGTTCATACCGAGGATGAAGGTGGAAATCACTGTTCTGTTTTCACATCCTGGGGGCACCTCTGTCCTGGGAGGTTCCTCCTCCGTGCCATTTCCACTGGGTGCTGTTCCAGTCCCTGGAGGAAGAGAAAGGAGAACAAAACTGCAGAGTGGTTTGGGTTGGAAGGGACCTGAAAGCCCCTCTGCTTCCAGCCCCTCTTAAAAAATTCAGGAAAAATTCAGGAAGAAAGTCCCTTTCCATTGATGTTGTCCTGACACGTGTCAGGATTTCTCAGATGAGGGTTTATGGCATGTTTCCATTTTGTGCTGTTTGCTGATACATCACTTTTAAACCTATAGAAACAAAGATTCGGGGCGTTTCTAAAGCAGCAGTTTTGTCACTGCGAGGCCTGTCGCGCTAAGCAGGTGCAAAACTCTTGGAGGGGTTTTTGGGCGATTTACTTGGGCTGTGGAGCTTTTGATTGTGCTGGAAAAAAAAAAACCCCAAAATAACTCCCGAGTTTGGGAAGCTCGGGCTGGTGGCAGCAGGGATGAAGAGTTGTTGCACAGTGCCATCTAGTGCGGCCCAGCCGGAGCATCCCGAGCCCCTCGGCCTCCGAGGGAGAGGGACCTCGGCTGGGAAATGAGGGAACAGGCAGGGAATGCTGTGCCCTGGGACCAAACTCACCCTCAGATGTGACATCGGTGGGGTTTGGCTGGGCTGGTGCTGAGCTGGGAACTGCTGGATCTTCTGGGGATGCAGAGGGGCCTGAAACTTCTGAATTCGCTGGGGATGCAGGGCTTGAAACTTCAGGATTTTCTGGGGATGCAGAGGGGCCTGAAACTTCTGAATTCCCTGGGGATGCAGAGGGGTCTGAAACTTCTGAATTCCCTGGAGATGCAGGGCTTGAAACTTCAGGATTTTCTGGGGTTGGAGAGGGGCTGGAAACCTCTGGATCTTCTGGGGCTGCAGAGGGGCTGGTACCTGCTGAATTCTCTGGAGAACTGGGAGCTGTTGGATTCCTTGGAGGGCTGGGAGTTTCCGCCTCCTCTGAAAGCCTGCTTGGCTGTTTGCAGCCTAAAGAAACCCCCCCAAAAAGGACAAAAATCAGAAGAGGTTTTGCCACCGAGCAGATCCTTGAAAATCTCCCCTGCCCTGCTCCATGCCCTGGATGGTTTGGGTTTTCTGTCTGATCAAGGGTTTCACTTTCAGTCCCATCCGCCCACCCTCAGCTTTCCTGTCCTGGGAATGCATTTGCTGCTCTGAACTGAGGGCTGAAATGAACCACTGCTGGCTGGGGGCAGGTGCTGCTGCTCAGATCTGCCCCTGAGTAAAAACCCCAGCCCCTTTCTGCCCCAGGTTCCTCGGTTAAAAGCAGATCCCACACTCGGGGCTGCAGACTCTGTGTGAATCTGCAGAATTCCCAGCACCTCGGGGCAGAAAAACTGGAGAAGAAGAGCTGGAGGAGCTGCAGTACCTGTGCTGGGCAGGTCCTGGAAGGGGAAAGATGCCACCAGCCTCTCTCCCCCGAGTGCAGGGTGCTGGATGATGCAGCTGGCTGTCACTTTGGGGCTGTAGCTGAGGATCCTCAGGGTGCTGCTCGTGCTCCATTTCTTCCCACCAGGTCCCAGCTGGTGCCTGGTGTCACCTGCACGCCCGTTGGGAGAAAAAAAGCGTGAGGGTTTCTAGTCCAGAGCAATAAATAAAATCATTTCCATCACCCTAAAATCCTGTTCTTCATCGCTGCTGCAGCACAGGTTTGACTCTTTCTCTTTTCCAGCTGCTGGAAGTTAAACGTGAGGATTTCTTGCCTTGCCACGAGGGATTAGGGGGAGCCTGATGGGACCCCCGGCCCTCCAGGCAATACTGATGGAAAAATAAACTTGTGTTTGGTGTGCCCAGAGCTGTGTTTGAGCAGCCCTGGTGGAGAGGGATGTTTCAGATGTTCACCTGAAGGGCACAAATATTTCTGTTTATAATGCAGAGCTTCTGCTGCCTCCCCTAGCTCTGTTACCCTCCAATGAAAGAAATCCCCTATTTCCAAATGAACCTTTGCAGATCAGCATTTCTCAACGCTCTTGCCATCCCCAGCAGGGCCAGGTGAGAGCTCCAAAAGGATTTCAGAGCGGTTTTGCAGGGAAGGAAATCATCTTTGTCAGCACCAGCTCAGTAATTACAGCTGGTTTGCCCCTGCTGAGCCCTGGTGCCAACTGAGGTGTTGCCAGTAATTAAGATTTATTAGTTATTTTCTGATTAGTGTAAATATTTACAGGAAGAGATTAAAGCTGGGAATGGAAGGGGGAGGAAGGAAGGAAGGAGAGTTACTCCAAGCCTTCAAAAAATGGAGAAAAAGCACATGCAGAAATTTGAGAAATAGTGGATTAGGGCAATGGTTTTTATTTTTGTCTTTCAAACAATTAAATTTGTATCTCCCACCTCATCATGCAAACATTGCTGCTGTGAAAGCAGCCCCAGATAAACCAACCCAGCAGACACAGCTCAGGTATTTCCTCTGCTCCAAAGGCGAGGAGGAGATAAAGACAAGCAGAGGTTTTTTGTTAAGATATTGGAGAAATGCATTGCCAGCTTGAAGGAGGTGTTTAGTGCCTGAACTGTGCGTTGTGCTGTCACAAATAATTCGTTTTATCAGTGTGATTTCAGGCTTGGGGAGCCCCCTGGCTTTAGAAAAACACTGTGAGGAACAGAGATTAAAAACCAGGGAGGAAATATTGAGGTTTTTTATGATTTCCCAGCTGGTATTCCCCAGGCCCTCACCCTCAAACACAGCCCAGCTCTTCCCAAACACAGGAATTAAAAACCTGCTTTTCCACCATCCATGCACTCCTTTTTGGCATTAACACCTGTTTATCTGCCCACATGATAAATTTTTATTATTTACTCTCCTTTCTATCTCGATTCAGGCCGCAAAACACAATTCTCCGCTGTTTTCTAGAGCTCTTATTTAAAAATAAACCATCTTGGGGCAGGGGAGGTGACAGGTTCAGCTTTAAATACGTCGCCTGATGATGCAAAACACAAGTAAGAGCTTGCTGATGTGTGAAAGAAAAGACATTTGCATCCCGGAGTGTTTTTCTCACATTTTTGATGCAGATGTGCAGTGGAGCTGATAAGGCAGTGATTTTTGGGGTATTTATAGCACTGTCAGAATGGCAGTTATTTGTGCAGCAGACAGGTTAAAGGAGAAGAAAGGCTGCTGGGGCTTTGAAAACCCAGGGTTTGGGGTTGTTTTATCCCATTTTTATCCCATTTGGTGCCGAGGTCCCAGGGGTTTGGACTGATTTTATCCCAGTGGAATTCAGTGCTGAAGTTCCGGGATTTTGGGTTCATTTTATCCCAGTGGAATTCAGTGCTGAAGCTCCAGGATTTTGGCTTTATTTTATCCCACAGGAATTCCATGCTGACTGTTGCCCAGACCTGCACCGAGCTGCATGTCTGAGTGGCATGCCCAGCTGATATTTCACCCTCCAGTATCTTTAAACCGCCCAAAACTGACAAAACCCCAGATTTTAGCGCTCGGTTCCTGATTTGAGCTGTTACCTTGGAGCTCTATCCCGTTGTCCAACAGCCAGGAGATCTGGGGCTGGGGTTTGCACCCCTGGGTGTGGCAGGAGAGTTTGATGCCTCTTCCCGAGTCCTGGGACACCTCCAGCACTGGCTGGGAAGGAGCAGCTGCAGCAGGGAGATTTAGGATCAGTTTAGGGGCATTTTCTACTCGTTTTTTTATGAGCATTATTGGAGGGGACTGTGTTGTGTTTTATCTTCTTCGCCAGGGTCAGGATTAAATGCTTGAGATGGCTCAATTAAATGTTCCGACTCAGATGGTTTTTAATTTTTATCTACGTCACAGTCTCACAAACTGTGAGTTCTACAGCACGTCAGGCTAACAAACTAAAAAATGGAGTCCCCCCTCTCTCTCTCTACAAGGCCTTTTAAGGATAAACTGTCCAATTAAGAAATGACACATAAATTATTTTTACTTTTAAGCCAATAACCAATCACCTGTGGCCCACGATGCAGATTTTTCCACCCAACTACAAAACACCACCCAATTACAAAATCCCACCCTGACCCGTGAAGAGGAAGGTGAAAAAGGACTCAGCCTCTGCCCTAAATCCTCCATCCCAGTTTATATATATATTACTGTATTCTAAACCCTTAAACTCTGAGTTTTGCCCCCTGTGACATCACACACTTCTATTCAAACCCCACACCCACAATCCCAGTGCTGTCCCTCAATTTCGGGAGCCTTTTCTCAGGTGCAGTGCAGTGTTTGCCTGGGGGGCAGTGCCTGTGAGCACAGACAGGCTGCAATTCCCAGTGCCCAGGGCTCCAACAGGACTGAGCTGAAAGCAGAACACCGTGTTGAGCACCAAATGCAGGTCTGGATTTGAGGACCTGTCTCTGTTCTGCTCCTCTGAAAAAAAAAAACCCAACAAAACAGTGGAGGGAACTCACCCAAAATCTGAACATTCCGGCTCTTGCTTTGGAAGTGGCTGCTGTAGGAGAAGCAGCTGTAAGTTCCTGTGTCCTGCACCGTCACGTTGGACAGCCGGATGGACAATTTATCCTTGGAGTAATGGAGGAGTTTGTACCTCGGGTCTCTTAAAACTGCCCAGAAAAGAAAACCAGCACACCACGGGGTGGTCAAGAAGAGGAAGTCAAAGCATGAGGAGAGTTTTTATTTCACGGCATTTTAAAATTTCAAGTTTTTAATGAAAGCATCTCCTAGGGCACCTCCACTCTCCTTTCTCTCTCCACTTTCTAATCTTTAATTCTCTCCTCCTGCTGCATAATTTACAGGAGTCCTCAGGGTCAGCCCAACAAGGCCATGGACTTTTCCCGCAATTGCTGCACAGAGAATGCAACTTTCTGCCCTTAAATTGAACTGAAACTGGGGGTTTGTACAATCATCAGGGGGACAGAGGCCTCAAAAACTCTCTTCTTATTTTATTTAATTTTTTTTTTTTTAATACCTGAGGTTTTGACAAAATACTGTGCTGGAAGGAAATCCCAGCAATATCTGGATTAAATATTACGGGATTTTGAGACCATCACGGTGTAAGACTCACAACTGGGCTGTCATACTTGTAGTTAAAACTGGAGGGAACTGATTCCCAGAGTGGTTCACTGGAGAAACGACGTGACAGAGGCTGCCAGGGGTGACTCAGATGAAGAATGAAAACCTTCAGTGCACTGCCAGGTTTGGTTTCTCCCTAAACAAGGGGAAGGAACCTTCCTTTTGTGTTGCCAAAGGAAAATATTCAGTGTGCCTCAACTTCTCCAGGGTCCAAATGCTTTGGGAGCTCTGGCTCTTGTGGGAGTTGCTCCAGTGGTTACTCAGCTCCTTCCCTACCCCTGATAAATTTCCTCCCTCTATGGTATTAAATACTGAGAGCAAAAATTATTAAGAATATAAAATATATGTCAAAATTGGAGATAACTGATAGACAGGTGATTTCCTCCAAGGTCTTGTGAGTAAATAATCTGATTTCTATTTGACTGCAGCAAGGGAGAGGAACTCCCACCACAGCCTGCTGGGGATTTTGGGAGCCAGGAGTCCCAACAGCACAGGGTGGGTTGTGATAACCCCATTTCCCCATGGATCAGCCCCTTGGATCAGCCCTATCTCCCACATGGATCAGCCCCATGGATCTGCCCCATTTCCCTCATGGATCAGGTCCACAGATCATCCCCATTTCATACATGGATCAGTTCCATTTCCCACATGGATCAGCCCCATTTCCTACATGGATCAGGTCCATGGATTAGCCCCATTTCCCTCATGGATCAGCCCCATTTCCCACACGGATCAGGAAATGGCCCAAACTGATCCAAGTGTGCAAACCCGTGCCCATTGTCCATTTTGGGCGCAGCCCCTGGGGGGCTTTGTCTGCCCCAAATGTACCTGAAGGCCCTTCAATAACCAGAACAGCTTTTTATTCCTCTTGCCTGGCCTCTGCTTTTGGGCACCCCTGAAAGGCCTCAAGATTCTGGTGACCACGAAGGGACAGGAGGCCTCTGCAGGATCCTCTGGGCCGAGTAAGACCCGGCTCCAACCCCCCAGCACGGGGAATTCTGGCATGGGAGTGCCCCTGGCCAGGGTGGCAGCAGGGCCAGCCCGGTGTCCCCAGCCCCGGTGGGAAGTGTCCCCACGCTGGGGCTTCACACTCACCTCGCTGGGCGTTGAAGAAGATGGTGAAACCCCGAGGGTTCACCCACTGCAGGGTGGAGTTGTCGCCGCTGCTGAGGGCGCAGTGAAGATTTAGGTTTTCTCCTTCCCTCAGAGTCACAGAGTCACTGGCAGCCCCTGGAAAACCCCCTGCCACGCACCAGGGGGAAAAACAAGTGGGAGATTGTGACACGAAGCAAAGCAATGATGTTTTGCGCAGAGCAACGTGTTAATTTTCCTTTTTCTCCATTTTCCTTTTAATATTTCTACATCTCCAGTATGGTTGTAGGGATGTAAATAAATTATTGTCATTGGACAGGTCATCACAGGCTCTGTGTGACAAAGGTTTGGGATCTTCACCTGCCAGCATGACCAGATTTAGTTATTAAACCAGTTTTAGTTATTAATCAAAAGAGTATTTCATTATCAGCCAATAAAGAACTGAAACAGACCCATTTCATGAACTCTCTCCTTGTATTTAAACACAAACATTCAATTTTCAATTATTCCATTATTATAACTAAATAATATTTAAGGTCCCTTCCAACCCAAGCCGTTCTCTGATTTTATGTCCCATTCTGGAGCTGCTGAACCTGATTTGTTCAGTGTGTGGCTGAGCAGTGACTGATTTCCCAACACTTCTGAAAAAGAGGCTTTTTTATTTAGAAATAAAACTTCTTTTGAAAAAAAAAAACCCCAAACCTGGCCTGGCACAGGTTGCTAAAATGAAATTTCACTCTCTCCTCTCCTCTCCCAGCTCATTTCACAGGCGGGCAGTAAAATGTGTTTTTTCTCTCCAGACATTCTAAGGCAGATAAAACACTTTGTGAAAATATTTGATGACCTGGAATGAATTGCCTTCTCCAGACAAAATCCGTGCCCTGGAGGATACTAAGATTGGTGCTTGGGTTGGAGTTAAGTAAACAGGCAGCAGCAGAGTTTTGTTTTCATTCCTGTTTTCTGCGTTTTGATTTGATTTTCCAGGTAGCTGTCGGCTGCCAGTTCCCACTGCAGTTTGGGGAAATGAATCTTTCTGGGCTTCGGGGAAGATTTTCACGTTCTTAAAAATTTGGAATTGCTCAGAAATGAAGGGTTGTTTTTTTTTGCTGGAGCTGATTTTTGTACCTGTAGAATCAGCTTTGTCTCCTTGTCAGACAGCAGCTCCCCATGGGGATTGTTGCGTGTCCTTGAGAGGAGCTGTGGCAGGAGGTGAGAGTTGTTTCGAGGCAGCTGGGGGCTGGCTGTGGCTTTCCACGGGCCCCTCGGGTATTTCTGTCCCCGTGCTGGTTTCCTGTCACCACCAGCAGCGTGGGGTCTGGCACATCACACCTCTGGGGGTGAGAGCGGCGAGGCTGAGCAAGAAGAGGTGGGGGTGATTTATAAATGGAATTTCCACGGGAGACCACTGGAAAATGGGGTTTATTCAGAGCGTGACTCACGGGGCAGCTCTTCCCTGCACAGGGGCTCTGCTCTGCAGCCACTGTGGTCACTAAAAGTGACCATTAAATGGTCCTCAAGGCAGGGGACGGTGGCTTTTGTACCACGTGGGACCCACCTGGAAAAGCCACTGTGCCATCAAGTGATGGATCCAGCCTCTTGGCCAGAAAGGGCAGCAATCTGGTGCTGGAAATTGCAGGATTCACCCAGCAGAGTGGTTGTACTCTGGCTGCTATTCTTGGAGTCCCCAGGAGGTGACTGAGAGCTCCTTGCACTGAGACTTGCACTGAGAGCATCAGCGCAGAGTTATCTGTGACCCTGTGAGCCACACTCTGCTCATTGAATGAGTTAGTTTTGGGGCAGAGTTATCTGTGAGCCTGTGACCCACATTCACCCTGTTTAATGAGTTAGTTTTGGGGCAGAGTTATCTGTGAGCCTGTAATAACCCACACTCACCCTGTTTAATGAGTTAGTTTTGGGGCAGAGTTACGTATCTGTGACTCTCTAAGCCACACTCACCCTGTTTAATGAGTTAGTTTTGGGGCAGTGATGTGTGAGCCTGTAACCCCCAGAGCCAGCCCGTTCAATCAGTTTTGTCCTGGCTGCTGACCTGTGAGTGAAGCTGCGTTAATTCTGGAAGCCAAGGCAGCAGCTACAAACTCAACCTGCAGGAGTCTCCGGCAAAATGGGGGAGAGGGGCTGTTCTGAGAATTAACAAATTGTCACAAGAGCCTTGCGGTGGTTTCTGCTCCAGCGTCTGTCACGGGAATAATGCTCCAGCCCCAGGATCCTGCATCCATTTCTCCTGCAAGGCTCAGGAGTGAAGCCTGCAGGATCCTGGGCACCGATTGCTGCCTCTCTCCTTCCTTGGATCTTCTGTCAGATCCTTCTTAGACCCTCTGACTGTTCGACACAGACAGAGATGAACCTGTCACACTCTCCAGTGTCTGAAAGACAAAGGAGATCTAAATCATCTGCCTCCTCTAGCAGGAGTGAGGAGATCTAAAGGTTTTCTTTTTCAAAGTAGTGTGCAAGTTCTCCCTAAACTGCTCTGACTTCCTTCAGCCTCTTTTTTCACCATCCATGAGCCAAGGCACACTTGGATTTCTGACCCAGCAAAGCCAGCAGGGATCCTCTGTCCAAATTTAAGGCAGAACCTTTTGATACCCCAATGCTTTGTCAGCCCAAGCTGCTGGAGACTTGGTCTCACTGATCCCGGCTTTAGGAGTCACAGAGCTTTGGAAACGGGGTGACAAAATCCTGTTTTGTCACTGACAGACCAAGAGCACAGCCCTGAGCTCTGCCGGAGCTCTGGGAGGAGTTTTTCCCGGCAGGAAAGGAGAGGCGGGAGGAGAGAAGCGCAGCCTTACCTTGCAGCAGGAGCAGCGGCACGGCGAGCAGCACCCCGGGGCCGGTCATGCTGTGCTGAGCCGGGCTGGGCTTCCTCTCCCTGCGGGGCCGCCGCCTTTTCAACACGGGGGGAGCGCAATTACCGTGACTTCATCACCGCGGGGTGTCTGCCCCATCCCTCCTGCCCCACATTTACCGTGACTTCATCACCGCGGGGTGTCTGCCCCATCCCTCCTGCCCCACATTTACCGTGACTCCATCACCGCGGGGTCTCTGCTGCGGCTGCGGTGACCTCACGGGTCCCCGCGGGGTGACCTCACGGGGGGACTCGGACTTTCACCCCCCGGCTCTGCCCCGGCCCACATCCTAACACCGGCTTCTCACCAATGTTAAGATGAATGCTGTGTGTATAATGTTAAAATAACTCTGTTATAAGGATATCGTGGGTTTTGGTTCTGTTTTTTTTTTTGCTTAGACATTATATAGAATATCTATAATATATAACATGTTATATATATAATATAGTAGATGTATTATATATTATATAGTAGACAACATGCATTAACCCTTTATCTTTATTTCCTATTGTCTTTAATTCAACTCTGTGAATTTTACCAAAACAATAAACCTCGTATTTCACAGGGAAGGATGCACGGACAGGGAGAAGGTAAAAGATTATGGAAATACGGGTTTGGGGTGACCCCGGTGCTGTGATGCCACAGGATTCCATCCCCCAGGCCCAGGAGGCAGCCAGGAAAGCAGCGCTGCTTTGGTGGATGTGGCAAAGCCGCTTGAAAACCCGTTTGGAATCCCTGGATTAAAATCAAAATGTCACTCCTGTGCTGCTGCCCCAGGAGGATTTTGGCCGCCTGTGCCTGCAGGGCTGTTGGAGAAATGGGAAAAAGGGAATTGGTGCCTGTGGCTTGTGGCTCTGCAGGGAAGGCCGGACCTGCTGGGAGCCGGGGGAATCCCAGGGGACACGATTCTGCTTTCCCGTGTCCCCTCCCGGGTGTGATTATCCCAGCTCCGTGTCCCCCCAGGGTGTGAGAACCACTGGCATCACATTTATCCGAGTCTATCTCGCCGTTTGTGATTTCCAAAAAGGAATTTTTTGGCAGATCCTCTTCTGGCCCTCCTTTGCAACTGCTCAAAATGTGGTGAGGACAACTATCACTGTCAAAATAAACTGAATTTGGTAAGATAATGATGGTCTAAAACCTGTGTGTGCTTGAGTGGACAAAATGGTTAATTATAAACACATTGGATTTTATTCCTGATTTATTAGGAATCATTTTGTTTCCATGAAACTTTCAGGTGCAGGGAAGTGCATCGCTCAGTGGATATTGGGTTGATGAAAGCTGCGGCTTTTGTGTTCATCATTATTAATCAATTTGACTGGAAAACAGAGCTGCAGGTCATGAATTTAAAGCAGCTGGGTTTAAGATAAAATGTTTGCTGGATTAAAAAGAAAAAGTAAGTTTGGTTTGAAAGTTGTGCCTTCAGTTCCACACATCCAAACCCGAGAGTGAAATAACTCCGGGGAAAAAACTGAATCCAGAGGGAAAATCCCATCCCTGAGCACGGCAAACCGGAGTCGGGAGAATTTTGTGCCATCTGCTGCCGAGAGAATGAATTTCAGCCTCAGAAAAAAGGAAAATGCAGCTCAAACCCCCACCAGCACACTCCGGAGGAAATCTGAAATAGGAAGGGTGCTCGGCCTCTTTATTCAATCACCTACGAGACATTTTTGTCTGACTTCCGAGAATTCCATTTAATGTGAGAAGCAAATTAAAACGCAGTGGTTGTTTTAACAGTTGTTAGCACTCAAAACTGAGATTAAAAACAACCATCCACCCTCCCCTGCCTGCCCCACCCCCCAAAATAAAAAAATACAGATGTCACAGGTAATTACAGCTGGTTTTGGCAATACAATTATTGGGGTTTTTTTAAACAGCAAACAGTTTTTTTCCTCAAATAAATACAATCTGCTCACGCTAAATTTAAAAAAAAAACCAAAACATAATAAACAGAATGATACAACAGGTTGAAAATGAAACAACCAAAAATAAAAAAAAAAAGTTGGTAACATCAAGTCTGAAGAGATGTCATGGAGAGAAAGTTCAGAAAAATACATTTTAATGGGAAATAAAGGAACTGGCTGAGTATTTTCTGTTGTGGGTCATGAAGATTCCCTGGGGAACGAATTTGAGGAAGTGGGGAGCAGCGAGAAGTGATTTAGAGCCTTTGCACCAATCACAGCCACTGTTAATTACAATTATTTTGCTCTTTGATTGTCATCCCCGGCAGGTCCGCTCCCCCGTCCCTCCTGTGGGGGACTTCAGATCATTTCCTCTCCGCCTCTTTTGAGAGAAATGAACCCAAACCACAAACCAAAGCCATTTTGGGGGGATAAAAACTACCACTCTCATTAAAAACTCACTAGAATTTCATAGCAGGAGGAGGCCCGGCCTCAGCCAACTTCTGTCTGAAAGTGCTCACTCGGAGTGGAAAGGGGAATACCCATTTTTGACTCAAGTTATCGTGGTCTGCATCCTCATTTTGCAGAAACGAGCAAAGCTCTGCTGATTTGAGCATAATGTCAATTTAATTCTTGTCTTTTTCTGAGCCAGACGGCGCAAGTTACGAAAATTAACCATTTATTCTCGGCAGGTTTGCAGCTTTTTTTTTCCCCCCCTTAATTGTGGAGAGAAGGAAAAACCTGGGAAGTGCTGTTAGAGTAAAACTTGGGATCTGATGCAGCTCGCAGTGAAGGAAAAGATTTTGGAGAGATCAGGTTTGGGGATTCAAGTTTTTATCCCCAAGTTTAATGTTCTGGGACAAAACACCGGAGTGACATTAAATCCACATTGATGAACAGCAATGGGGTGAAAGTGAAGCAGCAATTCTTTTTTTTCTTCTTAACCTCTCAATCATAAATTTAAAAGGAACGACACTTTTTCTCTTCCTTTTTTTCTCCCAAAAAGCCTTTTCTGCTTAACACAAAATCCCCAAGAAAACTCAAAATGCTGAAGAAAATAAGATTTTTCTCCCTGCGATTCCTGACACCTAATTTGAGACAAGACTACAATTGTCAAAATATTTCCCAAACATCCAAAAATATATATATATATTTTAAAGAAGAGTATTTTAACACCTACCTCCTCAAGCAGAACACTTTTTTTTCTCTATTACTGTATCAAAGAGCAGCTAAAACCACTCAAACTGTGCATTCAGCTTTTGCTCCCCCTCTGCTTCCTGCTTCTAAAGAAACTCCTTTTAAAGTCACTCAAATCAAACAGGATCTGAGCAGCCTCCACTCTTTCTACAGGCAATATATATTAGAATATAATGATATTTTTTGCCCCAATTTACACTTTGCTGGCATGAAACAAAAAAATCTGGAGAATTCACACGCCTCAGCAACCAAAAATTTTTTTGTGTGTGTGTGAGATTGTCAAATATTTATTTTTAAACTTTTTTGCATGGAGGAAAACAAGCCAGAAATGCTCTTCAGAATGTCTGCACACAGCCAAAAAGAGTAGAAATGGCAACTAAAAGTCGACCTGGCAGCCATAAAACCACGCAGGAGCAGGTTTGGGTGTTTTCTCCCTGCCCTGTCCTACATTTTCTCCCTGGCCTTTCGGTTCCATCCCTGCTCTGATAAAGCACTTATGAGTGTGTTACACAGTCCTAAAGGTAAAAACAAGGGAATATTCCGATGGATTGTGGGAATAGCTGGGATATTCCCCCCAGGATGAACCCTGTGCTGCCTGTGGCTGTGGACAGGCTGTGCTGGTCTAAGTGTTACACAGCCCTAAAGGCAGAAATAATGGGTTATTCCCATGGATTGTGGGAATTTCTGGGATATTCCCCCCACCTTTCAGGCTGTGTCTGGGCACACAGGTGGATTTCAATAACCAAAAGTAAAGGAATAAAACCCCCCAAATCTGAACTCCTTGAATGGCTCAGGTTTGGTTGGAAAAGGCTCCTTTTACCTCCACTCCAAAGAAATCCCTCCCAGCTTTTGTTGCGCCGACTTTTGACGCTGGAACTTCACCTGTGACTGAGGCAAAATCCAGAATTTTCCTCTGATCTGGAATTTTCCTCAACACCAACCAATCCCTGCACAGTATTTGACACATTTTGGGCACTCCCATCCCTGCCTGCTCAGGCAGAGGGGAGGAACAATCCGGAGCCGCCTGCAGAGGCCTCATTTCCAGCCTTGGGGGACACGTTTTTTTCTGTCTGTGGAAGGTGCTGAGGCTTTGGGGGCTGGGAGAGGAGCAAGCACGAGGTGCTGAACAAGCCTGCAGAGGCTTTGCAAAAATAGCAGTGAGAAAACCAGCCCCAGCATCCTGCCTGACACACGGCCCCCGTTGCTCCACGTGGGCCAGGGGACAGTGAAAGTGCCACCAGAGCTCCCTCCAAGGTGATAAAACCAACCCCGGGCCGTGCAAGAGCCTCAAGCTGTATTTTAACATTTCCCCCTTCAACCAGCCCCTTTTTTTGTTGTAAATGAGATTTTTTTTTGTTGTTGTTTTTTGCAGGGCCGTGGCTGTGTGAGATATGCTTTGAGTGACCCACTGGACAGATGATGAGGGGGTTTTTGTTTTGTTTTGTTTTGTTTTGTTTTTCCCCGCTGGCAATAAAATGCAAGGAAGAAGAGACATTCTCCAAGGCTGGGAAAGGCTGTCCTTGCTGGGGGTTTTCCCTACTCCTGCAGGAGGGTTTCTCTCCAGTTAAAGCCTCCAGTTGGTCCATGTGTGAGAGGGAGGATGGGAGGGTCTGTCAGCTGCCAAACTCCAGTGTCCCCCAGTTCTTCACAGGAGCAAAAGCCCAGGTAGGGAATCTGTCAGGAGAGAGGCGGGAATTAAGGCAAAAGAACAAGGACTGAGCTGGGCAATCCCAGGGGATGAAGCCCTGCTGTGCTGCTCTGGGATTTCACCCTTTTTTTTCCTCTCTTTCCCCTCTCCCAAAGCCCATTTTCAGAGAGTGATTGACAGACTGTGCACCACTGCCTGTGCAAAAACACTGGGAAAAAAACCCCAGATTATACCCTGGAAATGTGGGGTTAAAAATGTAGTTTTGAATGGAGTGCAGCTTTAAATGGGATGAAGTTTTAAAAAGGTAGTTTTGAACGGAATTTAAGTTTAAATGGAATGTAGGTTTAAACAGGGACCAGCTCAAACCAAATGTGGTCCCAAACCAGCCCAGCTGTGGGGGAACGTGGATGTTCCTGCAGCTCAGGGGTTCCCAGATGAGCCCTGAATATCCCAGGGAGCCTCTGCAAGGCTGGCAGAGGGCACGAAAGGAGAGGGAATCAAAAAACCCATGATAATTTCCAGCCTTTTGATGGTGAGCATCTCTTGAGATGAGAAGGGGAAGTGCTGTAGGGCTGAGGTGCCCTGCTGCCTGTGCTGAGGGGGTTTGGGGCTTTCTGCTCAGCCCCTGCTACCCAAAAAGCACCAAACAGTCCCTGCAAACCCAATTTAGGTGGGCACCTGACCCCAAAAAGCACCAAACAGTCCCTGCAAACCCAATTTAGGTGCCCACAAAGCACCAAACAGTCCCTGCAAACCCATTTTAGGTGGGCACCTGACCCCCAAAAGCACCAAACAGTCCCTGCAAACCCAATTTAGGTGGGCACCTGACCCCATCCCCTGCCTCAGCCTCTCAAACCCTTCTCCTTCAGCCTCCTGAAATGAGCAGGACTCAGAGCAAAGCCTTGCTGCAGCAGATTGCCCGTCGCTTTTCCCTCTGCAGAGCCAGGGCTGTGCTCCATGCCGGCAGTTACCTTTCGGACCATCTGTACAAAATCCTTGGAGTTCTGAGGGGACAGCCCCTGGAGCTGGCAGGTACAGGCCTCCAGGGAGGAGGCGTGAGCCACGATCAGGATGTTGTTTCCTGAAATGAAAGGACAGACACGGGCTCAGGAGGGGGTGAAGCCAGATTTAAGGGTTTGGTGCCCCAGATCACGCAGCCGTTTAAAACACTTTGTCCTATAACAACACATCAAACTGTGAATTCAGGGGGAAATGTGATTTGTTAACGTGTTTAGAGCATTTCTCAATTTTCAGGGTGATGGTTAACTCACTCCTACTTCGTTTCAAAAACACTTTCCGGAGGAAACAAGAATTCCAGCGAGATTTCAGCTGTGTTGGGAAGCAGATGCTTTTTGCCTACGCAAAAAATTAATTCCTATTACAACAAACACTTTAATTTCACTCACTGGCTTTCCACAGTGGCAGCTTTCCATTTCCATTTCCGAGATCCTTTACAACCAGTGCCCCACTGTGCTTTTGAATTTTGTGTGCAAACCATTCCAATCAGAGCTCAGAATGCAGACAGGGGTCAGCGAGATGAAATCAGTGAAAACAGCAGAATTTAGGAATTCTCAGAATTGTTGTTGTGGCTGAACAACAACAGGTAGGGATTTTTTTTTAAAAAATTCAATCTTGTGTTTGGAGAAATGTTCTGAGGCCTTTATGGGAATATAATTTGGAGGGAAAATGCTCCACTTAATGCTGGGAACACACAGCAGAGGACAAATAACTCATTTATTCCCTTGGGAAAGAGACAGCTGCCATTGGGTTGGGATCCCTAAAACAATTCTGCTGTTTAACTTTACGGACCTCTCTTGTGAATGGATTTGAAATCACAGCTCTGCCGCAGGGCTTTTCTTCTGGGAGACAGGATGAGGGAGTCAGGGGTGGGAATTCATCCCCTCAGAGGGCAGGATTGGTCAGGAATATTGGAATTCACATCCCAGCCTGCCCGCCCTGGTTTTCAGCCCCTCTGCAGCACTCACCTTTGCCTTTACATTCACTGATGATTTCCTTTGTTACTTGGTAGCTCCTGCTTATGTAGGTATCATAAGACTCAGAAACCACCAACTTGCTGACAGGAATATGAGGTCTGTGAGGAGAAAAACAATTCCAGTAAATGGCAAAAAAATAAAGAACTCTAAGTGCAAGGTGTGTGAGGAGAAAAACACATCCAGTAAATGGTAAAAAATAAAGAATTCTAAGTGCAAGGTGTGTGAGGAGAAAAACACATCCAGTAAATGGTAAAAGCCAAAATGTTCTAAGTGCAAATTGTGATTCATCTGGAAGTATCTGTTCTGAAACTGAATCCCCAGAACTGGGAGCTGCTGTGGTGATCTTTAAACTTCAAGAATGATTTGTTCACCATTCCTGCATGGAGATATTTGGGAAAATGAGAACAGGAGCAGTCCGTGGAGGCGGCCCGTGAGTGTGCCCCTGTTCCTTCTGCACTGGAGATGCCCCTCTGTGCTCACTGGGGCTGGTTTGTGGGGAAAATCCCCTCCTGGGAGGGGGGGCAGGCCCTGGCTGCAGTGACACAGCACGAGCAGCTCCTGATCAAAGTGGTTTATGGTATGATTAGCTAAAAAAATCAGGTTTTTTTTTCATTTCTTTTATCTTTTCCTTCTTTTTATTTTTTAACTTTTAGCGTTTCAATTGCTTCTTCCACCTGAAGGTTTTTAAACACAGCAGGGGAACAGCAGGATTTCATAAAGCTCACAAGCCCTGACACAAAATATCTTTCACCAAGCCCTTGTCAGTGGCACTCCTATGTCTATTACTCCTGAGTTTTAGGAAAAGTGTTAAAAATCCTTCGAGAGTTCCTTGCAAACCTGAAAGATCCCAGGACGAGGAGTGCTGGGAAGAAAACCTCCACAACTGGGAGGAGTTGCCAGTGATGTGGGAAAGTTGGTCTATAACAAGCCAAATTTTATTTTATACATTTTATTTACATGCATTTTTATTTATTTCTATTTCTATTTATTTCTATTCATTATGTATTTTATTACATATAATTTCCAGGTCAGCACGGCAGCCTCGAGCCTGCCCCGAGTTTATTTTGGGAGCCTCAGCAGCTCTTCCAGTCAGTGCCTAAACTTCCAAACTCAGCAGGGCTTGGTGCTGAACCATCGAATGAGCCCCCCCAGAGCCCCTGACCCCATTTAGTGCTACCTGTAGGTTGTATCAACGCTTAGAGTGGCTGCAGCCAAGTCCACGGGCGGGATCCAGGCTGGCAGGGAGCTCCCGGACACCCACTTGGTCCACTCGAACAAGCCTGGCTCCACCCGGATCTTCAGGTTGTTCTCCTGCTGCATCCCTGCAAAACAGAGGGAGAGGAGGCCAGGTAGCAATGGGAGCAGCTGGGAAGGAAGAGAGCAGCTTTAATGCTTCAGTTTGATTGTTAATTTCTTTATTTTCTCTGGGAAATTGAATGTTTGATGTATTTATTTAAGGCATGCCAGGGAATGTCAAGCTCCGGCTGGCAGTCGGTGCAATTGGAAAATGGTTCCTTATGGATTGTGCTAACAGAAAAGATATTCCTAGGGAAATGATAATCACCATTCACTTTATAACAATAATTAATTTAATAATAAAATATAATTATTATAATAATATATATGATATTATACCGGATACTATATATTGTATTAAATACATCATATAATAATATATTATGTACCATATAATAATGGAATGGAATGGAATGGAATGGAATGGAATGGAATGGAGTGGAATAGAATAGAATAGAATAGAATAGAATAGAATAGAATAGAATAGAATAGAATAGAATAGAATGATAATAAGATGTAATGTAGCATAATGATAATAATTAATTTAATAATAAAATCAACAATAAATACCATTCACCACGGACTTAGATCCGTGCTTTTTACCTGCTTGTCAGTGTTTTGTGTAGAAAATGAGGAGAATTCAGCCTGAGTTTCTTACCTTTCAGGATGTTGTGAGCTGTCTGCACACACCGGAGGGATGGGGAGCTGTAAATGTAGTCTACAATGGTGTTTGTTTCTAACAAGGCTTCACCTGCAAGGAAGTTTTGATTTTTGGGAATAAATCCAGGTAAATGGCATTGCAAGGAGCTGCAGCTCATGGGTCTGGCCAGAAAAAAGCAGCCAGAAAAATTGCAAAGGTCTCGGATTTAATTTCATTTCATTTGTAAGCTGTAAATGAAATGATTCAACACAACTCAAACCCAGCTTAATTGAATTGACTGGATTCTCTGCCAGCATAAATCAGCATTTCATTACACAGGTGGGAGATCACGGCAAACGAGATAAGAATCAACTCCACTGGCAGGGCTGTTAATAAATCTTCCTGCGCAGGGTTCGTTAATATTCCTGCAGCAGGGGTTTGAATAAACATTTCTGCACTGCCTGAGGGAACCCAAGGAGAGCAGGGATCTGCTCAGGCTTGCAGGGAGCAGCGGCCACGTTTTCCTTCTGTTGGAAGAGCAGGACAAAGGAGGGGACATTCCCCCCTGACAGTGGCTGTCACCATCTCTAGGCTGACACAGAAATGCCTGGAGAGAAGTGGGGTCATTTAGGAGAGGGACATCCCCCAGCCCTGTGTCACTGGGGCTGCTCATGGGCTTTGCTCAGCACAGCGATTTCGTGAAGGTCACACGGTGCCACCACAGCTGCAGCCCTGTCCTTGGACCCTTGGGTGCCACAAAAAATGTGTCCTCAGACCCCCCTAATGCCACCAGTGAAGTGTGTCCTCAGACCTCTTCAATGCCACCAGGAAACTGTGTCCTCTGATCCCTTGAACGCCACAGCAAAGTGAGCCCTGGGACCCCTTTATTGCCACCAGCAAATATCTGTCCTCAGACCCCTCAAATGCTACCAGCAAAGTGTCCTTGGACCCATTCATTGCCACCAGGAAAATGTGTCCTCAAACTCCTTTAATTCCCCTCAAAGTGTGTCCTGAAACCCCTTTACTGCCACCAGCAAAATGTGTCCTCAGACCCCATTAATGCCACCAGCAAAGTGTCCTTGGAGCCCTGAATGCCACAAACTGTGTGTCCTTGGACCCTTGAATGCCACAAACTGTGTGTCCTTGGACCCCTGAATGCCACAAACTGTGTGTCCTTGCACCCCTTTACTGCCATTAGCAAAGTGTGACCTTGCAGCCCTGAAAGCCACAGCAAAACGTGCCCTTGGACCTCTTCAAAGCCACCAGCAAAGTGTCCTTGGACCTCTTCAATGCCACCCAACTGTGTCCTTGGCCCGCTGAGGGCCACCAGCACAGAGTGCTGTGACAGTGGCAGCCTCCCTTCTGTCCTGTGCAGATTGCAAACCCCGCTGCCATGTGGGCCAGCATCTGAGCATCCTCCTGCTGCTGCTGCTGCTGCTGCACAGTGATTTATTTGTGCCCACACAGGCCAGGATAATTTTAGCTGCCCTAGTTTTGGATGTGGCCAGCAAGGAGTGCTCGGAAGGATTGGAGTCGGAGCTCAGTGCTGGAGCTCGTGTCTTTAAGGGGCTGGGCTGGCCTCATCACAGCCCTCAGGATGTGATGGCAAAGGGTTTGTCCTTGGCTGGCAAAGGATTTTCTGTCTGTACACAAACCAACAGGCTCGGCAGTCATCAGGGATGAGGATGGGGAGGGTGGGAGAACACTGGGAATGATTTGGGTGGTGTTTGTGACAATACAAAGCCAGGCAGGCTGATAAAAGGACGCTGCTGTGGCAAAGTGGATGAAAAAAGCCAGTTTTCATGAGGTGACAGCCACAGGGCTGCATTTCTCCCCACTGTGGGTAATAACAAAGCCTTCCCAAGGCACCCATCCTCTGATGGCTCTGATTTCACCCCACGTCCCACATTTCTGCTTTGCAGCAGCTGGAGGAGGTGAGGTTTCCTTTGGAAGACGGGAAATTGCTGGGGAAGGTGAAGGGACTTTGCAAAGTTCCTTGGAAGATTTAAATCCTGTTAGCTCAGGGCATCCAATCCATTTTTTCCTGCTTTGCACTTTTCCTTTCTCTGATGGGGGGTGTGGGAGGAAGACAGTGAAGCTTTCTGGGCAAGATCTTCATAAAATGGTTTGGGTTGGAAAAAACCAAAAACCCCATGGGCAGGGACACCTTCCACACCCCCAGGCTGCTCCAAACCCTGTCCAACCTGGCCTTGGACACATCCATGGGTGGACAACCTGTGCCAGGGCCTCCCCCACCCTCACAGGGAACAATTCCTTCCCAAAATCCCACCCAAATTCCCCCTCTTCCAGCGGAAAGCTTTGCCTGCTGAGCAGCACTTACCCACGAGCCTGGCCTGGGTGCAGCCCAGCACGGTGATGGGAGCGTCTTTCTCGTAATCCCTGAATCCACCACTCCTCTGAGGTAAGTTGTGAGGCATATTCAGGTTACTGCGCATGTACCTGCCTGCAGGGAGAGGCGCCAAGCTGGAATTATTCCCTCAGACACAGGCAGGATTTTCCCCTCTGATTTTTTTTTTTAACCCTGATTTTCCCCTCTCCCACTCCCTCGGCTGTGCTTTGCAGGTCCTGCCTAGGCCTGGCTCTTGTGAAGTTTTTTTTTTTTCTCCATGTAAACCCATCAGGAATCTCACAAAATTAAATAAAAGACTTCTAGCCAGCTCAGAATCAGCACACGATGTTGCTAAGGTTCTAAAAAACAACTTTTTAGGACCGATTTCCCCATGGGAAAGTCATTCTATCCCACAACAAACTTTTACACTTTTACAGGAACGTCAGAGTTCTTCAGCCACAGTTTAGAAAGAAGGGAGTTCTGAAATCATCCTTTTACTACAAGGCATTGGTGTTTTTGAACAGAAGAACAGATTTTTAGGACAGATTTCTGATCAGCTCTAAGGCCAACAGAGCCTAAAGTTGTAATTTGTTCACTATAGTCTGAAACCCAAGCATAATCCTGGGTTGAAAACACCAATTTATGCCCCCAAACCCACTCTGAGCAGTTATTTCCATTTAGGACTGACAGCCAGCAGTGCAAATTTTTTTTTCTTGATGGCAGCAAATGTTTTCACTGAACATTGACTACCAACATCATGACTGCATTTTCTCTTTGGTGATGTAACTGTGTTATCACCTGTGGACCTGATATTTCTGGGTCTGAGAGATTTCAGCCTGCCGGCAGCTGCCAACTTTTTCCCAAGGAAAAATTTCTCAAGAAAATTTCTTCTCCAAACAATCCTGGCAAACAACTCTCCTTTCTCAGAACAATCTTTCTCCAGGTGGTGTTTTGCTGTTTCTCTGGTTTAACCAGTGGGATCAGAGAGGTGTCGTTCCTATTCCCCAGCCATGTTCAGTCTGTCTGGGAACACCTTATAAAAGGCAGTAAGAATTAGACAATAAAGGCCTTTTTTCTATGTCCTTTGCCTTCTGAAATACTTGGAGTGTCTCATCTTTCTTTCCTGTCCTACAATGACAATCACTCCTGCAATATTTTCCCAAATACTGGCAAACAAAGGGAGTATTCCCTCCCTGGCTGACTTTCTGCTGCACAAAATGAAGCTGTGGCTTTCATTTTCTGTTGAAACCCACAGCTCCCACCAGGCAGTGACCACTTCTCCTCCCTCCATCAGATGCTGGGACACCCCTGGGCTCACCTTTGGCATCGAAGCACTGGGACAGCCAGTACTTCCCAAAGACCACATCCATCCTCTCTCCGTGCCTGCAGACAAACAGGCAGCGCTTCTGGGGGCCCGGCTGGCTGCTGATCCTCAGGGGCTGCAAGGGAAGTTGGCGCCTTAACTCTTAATTTTCATGTTTTCCCGACCCTGCTCTGCACTGGAGCAGAACTCTGAACTTCATATGAAGTGTTGGCCAGTTCCCCTCACAGCTCAGTCAGACAAACAATCCTCTCCCAGCCCCAGAACCAAGGGCACGGCTGCAGCTTCAGGCCTGAGAGGTGCAGCCAACAGGGAATGGAGGAAACTGGGAGGGGGGGCTGCACAACCTGGAGTGTGACTGGACAATTAACCCCAAGATGGAAATGGACCCCAACTACAATGAGTGTGAAACTCCGTGACCATCTTGGGTGTAGCCTTGGCCAGGCTCTTGTACTGCCCAAGGTGTGTCCTTTACAATCCTTTTAATAAATCCCCACTTTATTCCTTTAACTCTGTCTAGCCTCTGTTCCAGGTGGCCTCTCCAGGAATCAAAGTGACAGCAGTTTGACCTTCACCAGAGCGGAGAGACATCTGAGCAAGCCACAGGAGCCAGCACCAGGCTCCTCCTGCCTTGCCCTTGTGCAAACATCACAGGGAAGGCTGCAGGGTTTATGGCTTTTATGGGTTTGGGGAGCTCTTTGGGAATTTTTAACCCTGGTAAATTTATGGTGATATAAAGCTGCTGAAGGGGGCAGAGGATGGGGCCCTGCCACCCCATCTGGAGAGGCACTTTGGGAACATGGTTGTATCATCCAAAAAAACTTTGTACCTTGTGCTGCAGGGAGTGAAAAGATAAATTTCTGGGGGAAATCCATTCGCTGGAAGCTTGTCCCCAATGATTTCTGGCTGTGGGGTCCCTACCTGCACGTTCTGGCAGATGATGGTGAGTGGCCCAGTGTCCCCTGGCCCTTGGTCCTCCTGCTGCCTTCTCTCCAGAGCTCCATCAGCAAAGGCTTGAAGGGATGGGGAAAATGTGGTGTTCAGAATGGAGTAGGACCTGCCAAAACCAGAAAAATATTGTCTTTGGGAATGCTTTTCGTGCTCAGGCTGCTCTCGGGATGTTTCTGTAGCTTTGGGGAGCCGGTGGTAATTACTGTTGTGATGTTATTTCGTTATTATTTGGATTTTAGTGCTGCCCTGAGAGCTCCTTGCCAGGTGATGCACACACGTGTGGAGGCAAATCCCATCTCCACGGGCTGTTTCCTTAGCAACAACCTACAGAACAATTCCCAAACTTTGGTCTGCGAGGTTCTCTCTGCCCTGGAATATTCTCATGGAAAATGCCAAGGCCTTCCTGATGCTCATGTCATGTCACTGACCATGGACCTTTGGTCCCAAATTTGGGAATTAACGGCGACAGGGAGTTTTCACTCACCTTTGCAGCACAAGCTGTGGCTCCAGCAGAAAGCTGAGGCAGTTCTCAGAGTTCTTGTGCCCAAAACACCTTCTACCCCCAGCAGGGAGCTGGCACACTCAGCCCTGTTGTTCCTGCATTTTTCAGTGCTGCCCATTCCCCTTCCCACCAGCCTGGGAATTTATTCCCCGCAGCTCTTCCCGTTAAGTGCAGCCAGAGGGATTTAACAGAGCCCACTCTCCTGGAGGGCCTTGCTGAGGACGGTCCCTCTGAACAAAGCTCTTGTTCCCGGATCTGCAAGGACTTGGACCACAACCCTGGGGACTAAACTGTGACAGGCAGTTACAGGAGCTGCCTCGGCCCTCTGCTGACTCAGTTACCTCTGCTTAGTCATTAAAAAGGAAAAAAAAGGCCATTATCAGGTAATGGAGGTGGTCATTTACTTTGACAGAAAGAGTTGGCAGAGCTGGCACTTTTCAGTGCCTTAAATAAGTCAGAAGCTGCTTCCCGACAGCAGCCAGCCAGGATAAAATCTCTGAGGGGTTTCACAGCTGTTAAAATAACCCCGAGTGACTCTGCCAGGGGGACAAAAATAGGTCACCTGCATGATTTCTGTAATGTAAAGGAGAAAACTCACTATGATGGTGGTCCTGGTCTATTTGCTGGTGGATTTAGGGTGCAAGGATGACACTGAGCCACTGGATTATTCCTGAGCTCCCAACAAGGGCTGGCCCTGCCCTGAGGAACTGTTCCCCTCATTGCCCAAGTGCAGGTGGAGCACTGGAATCAGCACAGATCCATCCTCAGTGACCCCAGAACTTGAATATCTCAATGTGAACAGAATCTCAGTTCTTACTCAGGACCCATCTCTATTTCTGCACAAAGTGAATTTCTTCCAGCTGTCAGCCCTTCCTCCCATTTATCCCTTATTTTTAATCCCCTTCCTGCCTTGCCTATATGACATTTTTTAAGGACACTGGTCTGGAGAATACCATGGATTTTTTGGTCACCCCACTTCTCTTTGCCCCCAGGAGCTGCTACACAATTTCTGAGCCTTTCTTTCTCTCTAAGCCCTTCAATAAAGGCCACAAACACTTCACCATCTATTTGGAGATGGCAGGATTTGCTGGGAATGGGGATGAGGCAGAGGCAAACTCTCTGTGCCTGGAGAAGAGCCACCAGCCTGTCTCCAGTGCTGCTGGAAAACACAAACTGCTGAGGCTGTTCCAGCTTAGTCATCCCCTAAGGATAGGTCGTTGTTTGGAAGCTTTTCCCCCCAAACTCCTGGTTCCATCTCCTCTCCTGGATGGTGCCTTGTCCCCCCTCCTCTGGCAGGGATAAATGAGGGGTTAAATGAGTGATTGCAGGACCAACATTCTGTTTAATGAATTCCCACCAAAATCAAGGGGCACAACCTTATTCAAAAGGTGAGGGATGCATTCTCACTGAAGCCAATGCCAGGCTCCTAAAAATCTTGCTAAATAACCAAAGAAATGTTGCTGATCCCAAGTCCTTTTCAGCATATTCATGCACAGAAGATGTTTCTTCCCAAATTAACACTCAAATTTGCACCCTCCTGATCCCAGAGGTGCCTGCACAGCAGTGCCTCCAGCAGCCATCTGCTCCAGCTCCACCGACCAGCAGCAAAACCCTGGGAGTCAGAAAGAGCTGCTGCAACATCTCAGCTAAAAAAAAAACCCCAAAGCACCTTGTCCTCTAATCCCATGCTAAGGGAGAGCATCTGCTGCTCCTTGGCTGAGGAGATGAGGCTCTGTGTGCCAGCTCCTTCCCCTCAGTGCCCTTCTCAGCAATCCCTCCTGGCTTCCCCAGGGGAAATCCCAGCTGCTGAGCCCCTCTTTGCAGCCCTGGAAAGGGGGGGGGGAGCTGTTGCAGTGCACCCCCACACTTTAACAGGTGTTTCCATATTAGGGAAAGAGTTACACTTTCACCCCTGGAGTTTTAAGGAAGCAAAACCAGAAACTTCCATGCTTCTCTCACTGTAATTGTCCCCGTGCCAGGACAAAGGCACCGAAGTTGGACCCTTTGAAGGAGAGGACACAGTCTCAAGCTGTGCCAAGGGAAATATAAGCTGGATATCAGGAAAAGGTTTTTACAGAAAGGATGATAAAGTACTGGAATGGTCTGCCCGGGGAGGTGGTGCAGTCACCATCCCTGGATGTGCTGAAGGAAAGGCTGGATGTGGCACTTGGTGCCAGGGTTTAGTTGAGGTGTTGGGGCTGGGTTGGACTCGATGGTCTTGGAGGTCTCTTCCAACCTGGTGATTCTAATTCTGATTCTGATTCTTTAGCTGTTCCTCAGGAAATGTGGCTATTTTCTATTGGGCAGCAAGGCAAAAACCCTCCTAGACCACTGAATACTTAAGAGAGAGCACAGAGATTCTCAGGGTGTCTTACCAGGCTCAAGGGGCCCTCTTGCACTGTGGAGGGCTTTTATTCTTTTGTTCCGTACAGTTTGTTATTTTCTCTTTAATTAAACCTTTTTGCTTTCTCCAAACCCACCCAACCAGCCACCTCACCAATCATTCTAAAGCCATTTCTGGGAGGTTGTGATACACCCTCGTGGGGCTAAACCCACTCTGGTTTCATGCCAGGGAGCAGCCTGACCTACCCATGGAACACCCAGGTGCCACATTCATCCGCCTTGGTGATGTAGTTCTCAGGCAGCAGCCCCGAGCAGCCAGTGGCCAGGGAAATGCCATAAATCCAGCCCTCACTCGTGCTGGTTTGCTCCACCGGGGACATGAAAATGAAATCCCCCGGCACCAGCTCCAGCTCGTCGTCGTTCTGGGGGGTGTAGGGGTAGATCACCTGCAGAGTCTGGGGGAGAAAAAAAAGAAAAGCACAAAAAGGGTTGTTAAGGGCAGGGGATCTCCAGCAGAGTGGAAATTGTGTTTTTGGGAGGAAA
The DNA here is from genome assembly GCA_008694505.1 of Cyanoderma ruficeps. Taxonomy (NCBI): domain Eukaryota; kingdom Metazoa; phylum Chordata; class Aves; order Passeriformes; family Timaliidae; genus Cyanoderma; species Cyanoderma ruficeps. The sequence continues at coordinate 1,137,115 of VZDJ01000063.1, read as the reverse complement.
CTGTGGGAAATACTAAAGGTAAGAAGGCTTTCAGAAAGCTGTGAAAGCAGGCCTCGGGAACAGAAAGGGCAGAACAACTTGGAATTAGCGGCAACTGCAAAGATTGAAAGTAGGAAAAGATACAGTAAGTGATAAGTAAGATAAGAAGATACAGTAAGATGAGTAATGATACAGTAAGCAAGGACATGAAACAATAGTTTTGAGTTTTTAGGCTTGGCTAGAATAGACCTTAAGACTGCAGAAAAACATGCTTAGCAAAATGGTAGAAGGTTTCAAGCTTAATAATGGAATATTGTGTATGGTTAATAGAAAACATACAAGCAAGCGTTGTTTGAAGTAGGCGTAGCTTTTAGTGGTTGACAAATTGAGTGTCCACAACCTCCAACACAAAAAACAAACTCCAGAACTTTTACCTCGTGTTTGACACAGTGAATGCCCACAACCTCCAACACAGAAACAAGCTCCAGAACTCTTTCCTCCAGAGCTTTACCTCCTGGCTGACACAGTGAATTCCCACAGCCTCCAACACAGAAACAAGCTCCACAACTTTTACCTCGTGGTTGACGAAGCGAATGTCCCGGGAGAAGATGGCGGCCACCCAGTCACAGCCCAGCTTGACGTCGATGCTCTGGGCCAGCTTCTCCAGCGTGGGCAGGTGGCTGCTCTGGAAGTGATAGGCCAGGGTCACGTGGAGCTGCTTCTTGTGGGGCTCCACGTGGACATCTGCAATGGGGAGAGGAGGGTTAAAATCCCTGTCCTGCCAGGTTGGAGGCTGTGGCCTCTAACGGGAGCTGGGCCTGCAGAGACGCTCAAGTGGAATTGGGCATCATCATCATCATCATCATCATCATCAAAGTGGAGTTCAGCTGGAAATGCTGTGTGAGGTCTCTAATGCTGCACCCCAGATCAAAGTGATTTTTTGGGGTCTGGTTCAGCCCCGAGTCACAGCAGGACACCAGACAAGGCACCCTCACAAACTGCCAGACAGTGGGTGCTGTGACAATCATTATTGCAGCTCAGACAAGGATCTCCTGCCAACAACAAAAAAAGATATTTTTCCAGGTAGGAAAATCCAGCAGGCTTTCCTGACCAGCTTTTCAAAAAAAAAAAAAAAAAGAGGTTGAAAAGCATAATTTGTACTCTCCCTCCATTGTTCTTTCTGCTGCACTAAATTACAAATCCATGGAATTTGCAGGTTTGTGCAAGTTGATTAAATCTTTTCCCTGGACATTAGCTGGATTATCAGTTTAGCCACTGAGGGTGAGTTATTCCCAAACTGTGGAAACATAATAATGATTCAAAATGATCCCGCAGGAAAAAAAAAAGAATCTCCATCAGGAGACAATTCCAGGTGAAAATATGTGAAGTACTGGGGCTCTTCCAGTAGATGTGGAAATCACAGGATACACTGTTTGCTTGCAATTTATTCTTGCTTATTCAACCAAAAACTGCAATTAAATTTGACTGATTATTCAGTCACAATTGCAGCTATTCAGAGACTTGGCTCCAAATGCCAGCCAGGGGTAGCTTTGCAAGCTCATCCATCCTTTTTTTTGTTGTTGTTGTTTTTCATCAGCAATAAAAAATATGTTCAAGATCTCTGAAAAAACCCCAGAGACTTTGATGTGATAACCTCACCAAGCTGTGGCTGCAATGCAGCAATTGCCTTCCCCTAAAAAAACTCCAGTTTGGCCTGAATTGGAGCAGTCCCAGGGACAGAAGATTGTTGGAAGCCACCAATGCTTCTTCATTCTGGGTCAGTGGGGAATTTTTGGATTAAAAATGGATAAGAGACTGAATGAGCTGAGCTACCCACAACAAAATTTTCTAAATTTACCATCTCACTTCAAACTTATTTCATATTATTCATTCTTTATGCTTGTAAGCACTTTGTACATTAAATAAATAGGTTTTTTCCTCCATGTTTCTCTGAAGAGATTTTTCTCCTTGTCCAGTTAAAAGAAAATTGACTTCCCAGAAGGACCCTGTTTAGAAGATTCCTCTCAAATTTACCCTAAACCAAGTGCTGCCAGGGTGCTGTGAATTCCCAGTTTGGAGGGGACTGGAGGACACTCAGCGAGGTTGTTTGTAGAGGATGAATTCTTCTAAAAATGGGGTCGCATGAGCAATCCAGTTTGTTTGAAAGAATAAACCTGTAACCATTTCAAGGGCAGCAAAAGTCACGGGGAAGGGAGAACGAAAGATGGAGAAGTCACGTACGAGGTAGAATAGAACAAAATATGGCTCACAACTCCAGGATGTGAGAAACTGGATGAGAACCAGAAAAAAAGAACTCTGTAATCTGCTGTGTATGCGAGAACACCCAACCAACAGGAGCTGAAGGACCAGTGTGTGCTTTTAAAGAGCAACCAATTGTGAAGTAGCAAACCCCACGTGATTTAGGCCAAAAACCATGTAAAAGAAACGATAGTTTTGCAATAAACATCTCACTTTGTTCACACTGACCACGGAGTGATGCCCCATTCTTGATCTTCTGCAGTTGTTCAGCAGTGGAGACCACGGGAGGGTGAGGTTCTGCTCCTTCCCCCTCCAGAAGCAGGAGAGGATCACAGACACAGCCCTGCAAGCACTGAGGTTGGAAAGGGCACTCGAGGTCTTCTCTCAGAGCCCTCTTCACACCTCAGAAGTGCAGTGAAAAAAACAACCAGGGCCCTGAAATGGCCGGGGAAAGTTCTGTGGTGGTGGCCGGAGGCGGCGAGCGGGGCAGGAAACGCCAAGCCGAGCTCAGAGCTGCTCTGTGAAAGGTTAAGGAACCACCAAATGTCAGCTTCCCTTCCAGAAACAGCACTGACAGCTCAGGGGGACACATCTCCCAGCTGAAAAGCCAAAGCACCCCGTGTTCCCCTGAGTTTTCACTTAAATAATCAGGGATTTGCTTTTGAGCTTCGCTGTGGTGGCATCAGGGCTTTGGGGCTCTGAAAAGTTCCCAGGCGTGAGCTTGGGCAGCTACTTTGCTCCTTCATGGCTTTGGATTTTCTGACAGTGCCCAGGCTGGGCCCCTTCAGGACACCAAAGTTTTGGCTTTCTATCAATGCTCAGGCTGGGCTCTCATGACATCAGAGCTTTGATTTTTCTGACAATGCCCAGGCTGGGCTCCTTCATGACATCCAAGCTTTGGATTTTCTGACAATGCCCAGGCTGGGCTCCTTCATGACATCCAAGCTTTGGATTTTTCTGACAATGCCCAGGCTGGGCTCCTTCATGACACCCAAGTTTTGGTTTTCTATCAATGCCCAACCTGGGTTCTCATGGCATCCAAACTTTGGATTTTCTGACAATGCCCAGCCAGGAGCTGCCAGAGCAGTCACTCACCTGCTTTGGAAGCCGCCTCTGCAGCAAAGTCTGCAGCAAACTTCTTGAGCACCTCGGCACTTTCCTCCTTGACGAAGAGCCCGATGAAGTTGGAGGAGGTGTAGAGCTCCAGGGGCAGCGGGGCAGGGAATTTGCATTTCCAGCGCATCACCGTGGCCTGCAGGGCCTCCGTGAGAGCATCCACCTTGCTGTCCTCACACTGCCAAGGAAGGAGGACAGGCAGGGCTCAGGGAAGGAGAGGATGTGGGTGGGTGTCAAAGGTCTACCCTTCCCCTCATGCAGTGAGAAAAAGCACAGGGGCATGGGGGGAAAAAAAAAAAAATCTATGTTTAGAAATCCTAAGCCCCTCCCTTGTCCTCAAAGCAGGATCAGCTATCCCCGAGTAACCTTCCCAACCTCCCCCAGCCATTCTCAGGCTGAGGATCGCTGGAGAGGATGAGAATTCTGTCTCCTGCTGCTGCTCTTTCCTGGAAACAACAGCTTAAAAAACCAATCGCCTCCTCCAGAAGCCCGGGCATCATCATCAGGGCCAAATCCCCTCGGCTCCCCCCCCAAACCAGGGTGAAGTCTCCGGGCAAAGGAATGGCGAGAGGAGAGAGGGGAGAGGAGCGGTGCTTTACCATGAAGAACTGGCAGAGGGTGATGTGTGGGAAGATGTTGTGAGCCTTGTTCTTGCCACAGATCTGCTTGGACTGCTGCCAGAACTCGGAGAGCTTCTGGGCCAGGGGCCCGGTGGGGCGCAGGTACAGGACGTACTCCCGGGGCAGGGTATCGTCCAGGAACGGGTCACCCACGTGGGAGAAGAGCCTGGCAGGCACAAAGAGCTGGTAAACTGGGAGATAATGACAGATCCTTTTTCTTTCCCCCCCCAACAAAACCAGTTTTCCCTGTGCTGGCTCCCATTCATCATCAGAGCAGCTCTGGCGGTCAGGCACTGCCTCGCCTGCAGCCCATTAGCGCTGCTCAGTAATACAGAAAATTGGGGTTTGCTTTCAGGCTGATGCTCTGAAGATCTAACCCAGGTCACTGCTTCTGCCCCCTCTGCCTTTTCAGTGTGCAGAACACAGGCGGGAGAGCACCAGGAATGACCCCAGGTCCCTGAGGAGGCAGCTCTCAGCTTTTCTGCTCAGCTTTTCTCTCTCACCTGTTCCTGCTTCTGCTGCAGCTCACAAACCCTCTCAGCACAGGCTCATTCCTGGATTGCTTATTTCCAGCACAGGGGCTCTGCTCTGCAGCCACCGTGGTCACTAAATGTGACCACTAAATGTCCCCATTCTAATGCTGCCGGCTCCCGTTGGTTGCTGTGTGTTCGGGTACTCTGGGATGCCCTTCCCAATTCTGCAGGTGCTTTTCAGACAACACCCCCGTTGTTTAAACTTTCCACATTCTAAAGGCTGAAACCCTAAATTCACCGTTTCTTCTACTTTTGAACATTTATTACTTCATACCAACCAGTCGCATGCTGCTTGAACACTCCTTCCACCTGTCGATGCCAGCGCTTTTTGCCTGCAGAGAGAGCAAAACAAAAAGAGAATTTCAGAGCTGGGTCCCATTGCTGGGTGTTTGGACATTCTGGGATGCCCTTTCCAATTTCCAACCCCTGGGGTTATTTTTTTGGGATGTGCCACCTGTCAAATCCCCATAAATTGTTTGGAGGGAAAAGTCACACAGCCAGCACAAAATATGAAACACAGACCTCTGGGTTTTCCCACTTCCCCACTTCCTCTGGGCAGAGAAACACCAGCATTTCAAGAGAATTTCAGCATCAAACACCACAGAGTTGGGTCTGAAAGCGCAGTAGTTGCATTGAGGAGAAGAAAAATTCAGCAGCCACGAGAGGGCACAAACCAGAGATTTTCCAGCTTAGAAAAGTTCCCTTTGCTGTACTCAAAGAGCTTTTTTGCTTCTTTCCCTTCAGGATGCCTCTAAATCTCTTTTCACCCCAGCTGGGACCCCCCCCAGCTCTCCTGTTCAGCAAGTTTTCCAGAGCAGATGAGCACAAGCAACACCTTTGAAAGTGGAATTGTGTTTTCCAAAGGCTCCACAGCAGCACGGGAAAGCAGCTGTGGATCTGCTGGGCTCTGTGGCACCGGGGACAGCCAAAGGGAGGGATTCACCCAGAACACAAATGGAGCAAGGATTAGGAGTGGAGAAGGCAGAAAATTACAGAGATGTTAGGGTTGTGTGGCAGAGACAGGCGCTCGGGTGGGGAAGGTGCAAAATTCCCCATGAATAGGGGATTTCACCCATGAATAGGGGATTTCAGAGCTTCCTACTGAAGGGAAAGGGAGCAGACCGGGGGTCCAGCCCGCAGGACCCCCCAGGACTTGTGCCCGTGCTTGTGTCACCCCTTCTGCCCGCAGTGATGGCTTCCAAAATGCCCCGACAACCACGGAGGATTTTCCTGCACGTTCCCCCCCAGCCCTCAGCCATGTGCTGTTGACTCAGCCGTGCCTCAGCTCTGCCCCTTGCCTTCCCCACCCCTTTGAACACACACATTTTTGTTCCTTTGGAGGGTAAGAGGAAGGCAGAAAGATAATGCTGGAAAAAAAAAAGAAAATTAAAATAAAAGGGCTGTGTTGCAAACGTGCGATGACAAAGACACTTCCTCCCAAAGGGGTTTTGCTGGCCTGAGGTGGCAGCTTTCCCCGGGGATCAGCAGAGGGCTGGGCCCGGCGCCTGCCCTCGGGGAGGATGGATTTGGGGTGCTGAACACCGCGGGGTTGGTGTTTCTGCCTTGCCGACCTTGCTCTGCTCTGGAAAATGTTCTATGCAAAGCAGCCACTGCTTTGCTTCGGAAAGCAGCTCAGGCAAAGGAGCTGAAAGAGAAGGGGCACTTCTCTAAAAGATAAGGTGTCCTCTCTAAAAGATAAGGGGGGGACTTTTTTAAGAGATAAGGGGTTCTCGAAAAGCTAAGGGGGGACTTCTCGAAAAGATAAGGGGGTTCTCTCTAAAATATAAGGGGGACCTCTAAAAGATAAGGGATCTCTCTTGAAGATAAGGGGGATCTCTTTAAAGGATAAGGGGGTTCGCTCTACAAGATAAGGGGGATCTCTCCAGGAGCAATTCCTGGGGATTTTTCCTGCCCTGCTTCCATCATTTGTTGTGCTGCCCTTGCTCAGCTCAGCTCAGCTCCCCTCCCCTCCTGCCTGGGTTGTTTCTGCTCCCTCACACACACCCACAGAGATGTGACTCTGCAAAAGTCTCCTCTGAAATCTGTGAGTGGAAAGGGCCCTCCCAGAACAGCTCTGGCTCTGAAATGAGCAGTTTCCCTGGGATTTCCTCTGCCCAGACTCCAGCACAGACCTCTGGAGGAGCTGTGCACAGCCCAGGTTCCATCACCCACCCTCTGGGACTCTTTCCCATCATGACCTGACGATTCCTTGGAACAAATCACGCAGAGGAGCTGTGCTGGAAGGAGCTGCAGCTCCTACAATGCCTGGGGACCCTGGAGGGTGGCAGAGAACATGAGGCTGGAGCCACAGGTTTGCTCAGGTATGATTTCCAGAGCTGCCTCCATCATCCACAGGGAGGGTCAACTCCCTTTTCAATTTCATTGTCAGTGTCAGGAGGAAATGCTGCATGAAGCAAACAAAGCCAAAGGGTATTTTTATCCCAGGACCTGCAACTGAGAGATTTCTTTCTTTTTTTTTTCCCCCTTTATTTTTTTAATTTAGTGCAAGGATTGGTCCTGATGACTGATAAGTCTCTGCTTCCCTCCCAAAATCCCAACCTGGAGAGGGCCCATCCTCCAGCTCCCAGGCCAAAATCAGCTTTTTTAGAAGTTGAGTGCTCAAAACTGGTCACAGCCATGCAGAAGCGACCTGATTTTCACAACTGCTGAGTGCAGTGGGAGCTGGAAAACGCATCCTACTCCTGAGAAAATCAGGTCGCTTAATTAGGTGACAAATTATGGCTCAGGTGCTCACATTTCCTCACGCTGGGTAGCAAGCATTGGCTGGAGCACTGTAGAAAAAAACCTGTGACTCAGATGAACCAGAAAAGAGGAAAAATTAAGAAAAAACCCTATTTTTCAGAGTTTACCAGATGATATCACACAATAACCGTTTTTGGGGATGCAAAATGAGTTCAGGTAGGGCATGAGAAGCTTTGTGCAGCACTGCTGGTCCCCTGAGGCACTCAATTCCTCCATCTCTTGGCTCCTGAGATGAAGTGCAGGGAAATGATTTAACAGCACCCAGCACCATGGAATAATCATTCTGAACAGACAGCAAGGCAGAGGTTCTGTGCAGCTGCAGGTCTGGAGAATTCGGGGAAGGCAAATCCTAACAGCAACGTCTTCCAAAGGCACAGCAGGAATTTCATTCAGCAAGAAGAATTGAATGTGTTTGACTCTTCAGCCTCAAAGCCCTCCCTGTCAAGGCCCAAGGAAAACCTTTCCCCACTCCATCACGGGTTAAACAGGATGAAATATTCCCAGCTAAACCGGCCCCGAGATATTCCAGCAGAATCGGTGTTGCTGCCCTGGCCCACACATTAATGTGTAAATGGTGCCCATTTTTAACCCCACTCCACTTAATGGCAGAGCACAGAGCTCTGAGTGCTGCCCTGAGAACTTCACTCCTGCCTGCTGAAGGATTTTTGGCTTCCTGTCACTCCTGGCTGGGAAAAGAAAAAAGGGGGGATGTCAACTCAGCTCGGAAATACACATCAATAAACATAAAATATAATGGCCAAATCCCATTTGCTTCAGAGGAAATGACTGTAATGGGGAATGAGGCATTAACCATAACGGGAACCTTCGCCCTCAGAGGCTGCACACAAAGATCCTCCCTCTGCTGAGTGCTCAGCCTTCTGCTTCCAGTCCAGATTAAAAAGTGTTTGGCTTAAAAAAGGAGGGGCTGCCAGTGTTTGTGACCTGCAAACAGCCAGAGCAAGGCACGGGGGGAACTATTCTGAGATGAAATATAATGCAGATAAAGATAAACCCGTGAAAAAGTGTGCAAACTTCAGGGGGTTGATGCCCCAGCAGGGATTTCCATTGGCTCTCCTTTAACTCCACTAATTGTGCCATCAGCAGAGCTCTGCACCCAGCTTTATCTGGAATTTCTGCTCCCAGAAAACGGCGGCAGCAGCCTCTGCCTCAGCCCAGCTCCACAGGCACCGAGGGATTTGGGAATGAGCCCTGGAGGGATGGAGGAGAGAGATGGAATGACCAACTCTGCCTTTTCATCCCACCCCTCACACCCACACAACCTCCTTCCCCCTGAGCAAAACCCCTCCCAGGGATGAATTCATCACCTGAGTCTGGCTTATCAAATATTTCACTCTGTCAATAATGTTTGGTTGGTTTTGGTTTTTTTTAAAAATATGATGGAAGTACTTGGCTCTCCTCATCCGGTCCCACTCACAGGCCCACCTGACGGGGTAAAATAGGAATTACAGCCCATAATTTATGCCAAATAAGTTTGAAAGAAGGATGCTGTCAAACAGAGCATTTTTCCTCGGGAATACAAAATAAGCACCTTCATTTTCGCTTGTTTGTGCCTATAAAACGTATTTATATAAACATATATTCAACTCGCTCTGTGTGTCTATTTAAAGCTTGGCTTTTTGCATCTCTGTTGGTTTCTGGTAAAAGAATAGAAAGCAAAATGCTGGCTGGCTCCAGGGAATGGGAAAAAAAATAGGGATTTTCTGGCTGCAGCTGCTGTTTGGAGCAGATCTGTGAGTGCAGGTAGAGGTCAGGAGCCCAATAGTTAAATTTCTCCTTGCCTCACGTGTCAAGGTCATGGCGTGGGAGGTCCTGAATCCAAACGCTGCTCTATAATCAACAGGAAAGCTGTTAAAAATTCTCCACAAACAGTAAAATTCCCAGTGTTTTTTGTGTGGGTTTTTCCCCAAAGTGACCTTTACAGATCCCTGAATTTTTGCAGTTTTTGTCAATTTGTTTATTAACAGTCCAACAAGGGGAATGTGCCTGGTTTAGGCTTTCACTAAACAACTGCACATCGAGGAATGGTTCTGCAGGGAAAAAATTCTGTGCGTTTAATGACTTGGTTATGTGAAGTAGGGGGGGAAAAACACCCAAATTACTGAGTGCCACGAATTTCTTAATTATTCTGCCCACAAAAATGCCCACGGCGAGGTGTTCTCCCTGAATCCTCAACACGCAGAAGAATTCACTCGGCCACCCCCCAAAACAATCACATGATGCTGCTTCTGTTCTTATTTGGGCGACCTTCCCGCTTTAAATAGGGACAGGGAAGGAAGATATCACCTGGGATCCAGTTCCTGTTTGGGGCAGGGCGGTTGGGGGATGTTCCTTTTCTGTGAAGGAAGAAAACAACAAAACCCCGTGGTGTTCTGGCCAGGAGGACGGCTCTGACCTGAGAGCGTAGCAGGATCATTAATTTCTCTCCCTGCATTGAGTTTTACCTTAATTTCTGCCGTTTTCCTGCCTGATGACTGAGATAAATCTCTGCTCACATTGAATTTGCTGATTCTAATTGCAGTTTAATCGCAGTCATGTCCCTCAGCTGGTTTTGCACCCCAAAATTCCCTTTGGGAACTCGCTGTTCCCAAGCACTGAGGTCAGCAGGGGCCACCAGCAGATCCCAGCAGTGAACAACAGCCAGGTCCTGCCTGGAATACAGGAACTTCCAGAGGGGAGATTCCTGGGAACGTGGGGACTGTGAGATCTCCAGGTCCTGCCTGGAATACAGCAACTTCCAGAGGGGAAATTCCTGGGAACGTGGGGACTGTGAGATCTCTCCGGCTGTGCTGCTGCATCCTGGAGGTCACGTAAATGTTTATGGAAGGTGCCTGGCGGGGCTGGAAATTCCCTTCCTCTCTCTTCCCAAGGGCTGGCTGCTTATTCCCAACTCTGGAACAGCAAGCTCTGGTAGCAGAGAAGAGAGGGAAAAGGGAAATGTGATCAGGAGTAAATTTGGGAAACACGCTGCTGTGTATTTGTAGTCTCCACAATTTCACATGTTCCTTTTTTATTGTTTTCTTTTTTTTTCAGAGGACAAGCAAACTGTAGCCTGGCCACAGGAGGAGGAGGAGGACGAAATGATGATTTTTATGTGCAAAGAATGAGGGCCTGGGCATGTGTCTGTTGCTTTGTGGAGTTATGTAAGGTTTGGAAGGCGGATTTCTCTGCCCACCAAGTCATCCCCTAATGCCCTGCTCAGCCAGCTTGGTGAAGCACGAGGAGAGGGAAGTACAGGCCGGTAAAAAGTGGCCGGGATAAAGGCAGGAATGTAGCAGCCATTCAGCATTTTCAAGGAGATAGAGGGTTTAAAGAGGAAGCAGGAGATCCCCTTCCTTACAACGACAACAGTGCAGCTTTTTTATGAGGCGTGGGCTTGGCTGTCCAGCTCCTGCCAGCCCCTCCACGGCCCTGCAGGACAGAGGAGGAACAAGGCTCAGGGTTTTGGGCTCATTTGAATCTGTCACACCCCATCAAGATTCCTCTGGCCTTTCGTTCTCCCCTTCGGCTGCAAAGCCCTGTCGTCAGGTTTGCTCATAATCCTGATATTGGTTTTCTTTTTAATTTCTCTTTTGGATGACATTTGCTGTCTGGCTTCCTGGTTCACTTCCTTTAGCTTCTCTTCCCATGTGCTAATCTAAAAGTGCTGCTCAAACAAGCTCTGAAAATAGCAGGAGGCCCGAAGCTGGGAATTTAAGAAAACGATGTCTCACAATTCCCTAATAAACCCACAAAAATTGGCAGCACCTCAGCTGCCTGGTTCAGATTCAAAACTCTGACTGCAGGGCGGTGGGGACTGGGTTAAGGGAGGTGAGAAATAACTGCTGCTGTCAAAGGGTTTGCAGAATTGTGCCCATTAGCAAAGCAGGCAGGGTTAACACAAATAAATCCACACAGAACTGGAGCACGTTCCGCAGGGCCCCTCCAGACACCTGATTTTAACAGAGTGACCACGAGCTCATCACTCACAGGCAGCAGCTTTCATCTCAGAGCTGTTCATCCATTTTTAGCCAGCCAGGAAAGACAATGTCCTTGCAAGGAGCCAAGCTGGAGGTTTAAGGATGCTCCAATGCACCATCTGGAGGCTCAGCGATAGCCAGAAAAGGAAGCAGTTGTCACGCTGATTGGGAAGAAATGAAGTCCCTCCTTTGAGGCAAACGCGGCACTTTCTTCTCCCTAATTGCTGCTCTCCCTATCCAGGAAGGAGATTTGCCACGGCTCCGCTTTGTTTCCGAGGTGCTCCTCGTTCCCACAGCCCGTGTCCCGTCCCCACAGCCCCTTTCCCCCATCGGGAGCGGGCTCCGGGCTGCCGGAGCTGCCAGGAACGGGCGGCGGGGCCAGGTGGCTGCTGCTGGCACCCCGTGAGTCCCCAGTGTCACCTCTCCTGTCCATCTGTCACAGCCTGGCCGCACTGTCCCCAGTGCCCAGAACCTGCTGCCCCACACCCGAGAGCCTCCCACACCCTAATTCAGGCTCCCCTTTCTGCCCCCAGACCTCCAGCCCCACTTTGCTCCTCTCTACATGGAATTTCTTAGCGGAGTTTTAGGAAGAGAAGGGAAAGAAAAAAGAAAAGAAAGAAGAGCCACGAGCAGCACTTTAAAGTGCCAGTGTTAACATTTTCCAGCTTCTTGGGGTTTCAAAACAGGAAGTTTGGGGGTGGTGCAGTTGCACAATTTGCCCGAGAGCTGCTGTTCCGTGAAGTTGGTGACACGGGGCCGTACCAGGAACCCGAGCCCTGACGGCCACCAGGGCTGGGACTTTCTGGGACCGATCCTCAGCGGGTTTTGCTGTGCTGCCGGTGTCTGCAGGAGCCCGTGTGAGCTCCTGCAGCCTGCCAGGGCTGAGCTGGTTTGTCCCGCACAGGCCGAACAGAGCTGGGCTCCTCAGAGGGAGGAAAGGGGCAGAGACAACACAGCCCAAAGCCCCAGGACAGCCCTGAGCTGCTTGGCCTGGATTTCATGAGGAAATCTAGGATGCAAAATTCCTCCTGGGTGAGGGTGCAGGACATTTATTTATTTATCTGTGTCCTGCAAACCCCAGAGGGGCAGTCAGGTCTGGACTTGATCAGCATGGCGGCCACGAGATTTGGACCGAGGTGCAAACAACAGGGTTTCGGTCAAAAACTTTAGTCAGGTTGGGTCCTGCACAATCAAATCACAGAATTCGGGGATGGTTTGGGTTTGAGGGGGGCTTTGAAAATCCTCTGGTTCCACCAGGGAGCCAGATATCCACTTCCACCACCCAAGGGTGCTCCAAGCCCGTCCGGCCTGGCCTGGGACACTCCCAGGGAGGGAACAGCCACAGCTGCTCTGGGAAAGCTCTTCCAGAGCCTCCCCACCCTCATGGGGAAGAGTTTCTTCCATAAATCCATTCCCTGTTTCAGCCCCTTTCTGTCCAGTGAGGAAAGGAATATCTTGTGCTTGCCAAAAAATGGGTGAGTTCAGAATTCAAAAATAGGTGACAAAAAGTGCAGGGAAAGGGACCGAAGCTTGGCCAGTTAATCCTCATTGAAATTGCAAGATTTTGTTCCCTTTCCTCTCAGGAAATTCTTCCTTTTCCCTGCATACTTTCCTGAAATTCTTCCTTTCAGGACAGGGAATGAAATATTGAAATCAGAGAGCAAAGTCTAACAAACGCTCTGGAAAGGAGATATGAGCAAATAAAATGCAATTGAAAAAAAGCACAGAAAATTTGGAAATGGAGTGATTACCACCAAATGGACTGAGATGAAATGAGGGGCAGTGAAAAAGACCAAAACTCGCCGAAATGACTCCAATTAAATCCCGAAATCGGGGAAGCATTGTAAATAAAGAGACAAGAAAAGAAGCTACAGAAATGAAATCTTAAAAACACTCAAAGGAAAAATTCCCCAACTCCCATCCCAACATCTGCACTCAGCTTAATTCGCCGTTCTTTGCCCTGATCAGTTTTTGCATTATTTCCTGCAAGAAAGGAAACATACATCAATGTATATATACATACACACAATACATATAGATATATATACACACAATATATATCAAGGAAATATATCTGCAGTGTTCATTCTGACCCCTCATTTCCCCAAGGGCTGATTTTCCCTTCTTTAGGGGCAGTGTCCCCCCGTGGTGGGGACTCTCCGAGGTTCTGCGTGCTCGTGGGCTCACAGCTCTGCAGAAAAGGCAAAGCCCAGAGCTGGAAAATGGGAAGTGGAGGCCTGGCCAGAAGCTAAAGCTGCTCTCACACCTAAAATAGACTCAGGCAAAGCAGCAAGAAGGAAGTCTAAGAAATTAAGGAAGGTGGAAGGAAGAAGAAGGGTGGGGTGCTGAAATAGTTGGGTCAAAGGCAAAAAGAGAGACTCGAAATAGCCTCCTGCTCTAGACAGCTCTGTTCAGGAAATTTTTGAAGCTTTGTTGTTTTCCTCGTTGTTTTTTTCTTTCAGGAATTCACAATATTCCGAATTAATATTCCTCGCTTTTTTTAAGAGAAGACTGATATCCACTATGTCAACATCTGCTCCATCAATATTCACACGGGGACATCTGGCCAAGAGGCCCAAAATGTAGGAAAAGGGGGGAAAAGAGGGTAAATGCAGCAGATGATGAGGGACATTTGCCACTGACTAAAACATCCCCCAGGACAGAATTGGGGCTGGGAGTCCCCTGGTGCTACAACTCCACTTGAGGGTGAGAAAACACACTCAGGGCTCACTCAGAGACTCTGCAGCGTGTGGTTACAGCCCTGAGCTACAGCTGAAGTCAGAGTTTCCACCAGGGGAAAGAGAAAACAAGTGAGGCAGCAAGCTCTGCTCTGAATTTCCCTTTGGGGAGCTGGATTTGGGCTCCTTCAGGTCACCCAGGTGATACAAAAGCTATAAAAATGTACACTTATTTTGCTGTTACAATAATGATAAGCTATAAACTCATGGCCAGACTTTAAGCTCTAATACCAGAATAAATTTTAAAAATGACCCTGCAGTGTCTGGCTCAGTAATCTGGATTTTTTTTTTTTACATGAGGTCTAACCAAGAGACTCCAAAAAGTTTCAACCCTCACTAGGGAAGGGTTAAAAAAACCCCTCACATTAAAAAAATAAATATGTTTGAAGCCTAAAAGGGAACAGGAAATGAAGAATTGTGATAAACTGAGAAACAATGAGATAAAGAAGGATCTAAGACTCTAATGAGAAAACTTCACCAGAGACTGGGAAGATTTCCCTGCATACTTTCCTGATTTTGTTCTGGCCTGTCAGCTCTAAGCCCTCTCATTCCTGTATCTGATCCTGCAGAATATGTCAGTGAATTACCAAAAAAAAAAAGAAGGCAATAGGAAGGCTTTAATGAGACCTGGATTTAGTAATTATCCCTGCACCAAAGAGTACTTATGCATCTCTTTAACTCCAAGCATGTACTTACAGACTCCAGCCCCGCTCTTATGCAAAGCAGGTGCTGCAAGGTTATTATTGCAAATCAAGGCTTTGCTTCCCTTCTTCCCCCCAGCACAATTTTCCAAGGATTTTAAACCAAAGTGTTTGCCGTGATAAAAGGAACTTTGTTCAGCTCCCTGAAAACCTGGGGATTTGATGCTGGCAGGAACATTTGGGTGTGGTCTTTTTTCACTGGAGTGTTTGCTCACAAAAAAATCCCCTCAAGCAGCAAAGGCCTGGCAAAACCCTCAGCCCAGCACATCCCCTCGCTCTCCTTGACCCACTTCATTTAATCAAAAGATTCCCCAGTCCAGCAGGTATCACAAAGCACTGGTTATTCCAGGGCTTCATTCTCGTGTTTCTGGGGAAAAATCTTCACCTTCTCGTGCCCCCAAATGTCTGTCTGACACTAAAATGGTTCTGCAGCCGTGTCAGAGGCCTCAACAGGGCACAGCCATGGTAAAAAATCATAAAATATCAGCTCAGCAGGTCTCTCCCTCCATCATTTCACTCTCTGCTGAGCCACCTGGGTAAACACAAACAGTGTTAAAAGTGCCCAGCACAGGGTTTGATCCGAACACAGGGACAGGAATTCCCAGAGCTCAGGCCCGGCTGAAATCCTGCTGGTTTTACAGCACTGCCCATAGCAGTGTTCAACCCCAGTTCTGTGGGTTTGTATCCAGAATCAGCGTGATGTGGATACTACAGTGGAATTAAATCTCCTTTTTTCCCCTCCTCTCATTATCATTTTAATTTCGGACACCTCAGAGGCAGCAGCAATGGGGTAGGGATAGGTAAGGACTGAGTCCTCATTCCTTTTTCCTGAGGAAAACTTTTTGTGTGTGAGGATCAGAGGCACAGCCTGGCCGGGCCTCTACCTCCTTTATCCAAAATTTCCCTGGATGTTCTGGGATTGTTTGGGTTCCTAAATCGTGGGAGATTTTGCCTTGCCTTCGGTTCAGCCCTTTGCCCACGAGGATTCCCAGCTGAGCTGTGCTGCCTGAGCATGAAGTGCCTTTCCCCATGTTTTCTTTTCTCCACCAAGCACAGCTCACACCTCATCCCAGCCCTGGGAACACATTTCCTCCCTTTGCCAGGGCCGTGGGTGCTCTCCTCGGAGCCCTCGTTATCCCTCTGAGGCAGGCATTGGCAGGCACAGACNTGTAAATACAGACTTTGTATTTCCTGCTGTGCAAGGGGAAGAATTTATCCTGGGAAGCAGCAATGAGGAATGCAAAAAAAACCCCAACAACAACAACAACAACAACAACCTTTTTACAACTGAGAACTGAGCCCCATCTCCTCTGGGTTCTCTGTGTGGCTGCTGTCTGGAGAGCAGCCTGAAAGGGCAGCTTCTCTTTCCTAAATGCAGGAGCCTCTTGTCCCATCTGTTCCATCTCTCTCTCCACCCTGCAGCCTGTCCTGGGATGGAATCGCTGATCCAGGGGCAATGCCAGCCAGGCACTGGCACTGACAGCAGCATCAGGAAGGAGGAGAACGCCTTGCCCTGCTGCTAACTCAAAATAACATCTGTCATTCCAGTAATATCCCTCCTCCACCTGGCAGAGTGAGCTCCTGGGACAAGAAAAAGAAATAAATGAAATGAATGGCAGGAGCTGACACAGGTTGGTTTTTAAAGTCCTCTCTGTTTTTAAAGATTCCTTTGCTCTGCAGGCTCCTGTGGTCATGGTGAAGGACCCGGACTCGTGTGAGCTTCCCTTTTGGTAAATATTTAAGAGCTGCCTCGTGCAAAAGAGGCAAGAAAGGAGAATCTGTCAGTTGAGAGGAATCCTTTGCAGCAAATTCCAGGGCTGATACAGCAAGGCATGGCTGGGAAGTCACAGAATCATGGAATCCCAGATGGGTCTGGGTTGGGAGGGACCTTGAAAATCATTTCATTCACCCCCTGCCATGGGCAGGGACACCTTCCACCATCCCAGGGTGCTCCAACCCCTGTCCGACCTGGCCTCGGGCACCTTTTAACCTTTCCTGTGCACCGAGGCCTCTCTCAGGCCTGGTTCTCAAAGGAGCTGAGGCTCCCAGGGCTGTGCTGCACCCCTGGGTGTCTCCAATCTCCTACAACAACTCCTCAGCTTATCAGGGTATTTAAGCCCAGCGTGGCAGAGATGCAGAGCTGGCAAGGGCGTTTCATGTCTTGCAGCTTCTGTGAGATAGAAAATGAATAAAAATAGGTTCTTGTGATGGAAAATGAATAAAAATAGGTTCTTGTGATAGAAGAAAAATAAAAATAGGTTCTTGGATAGCTGCAGGAGTGGCCCATCTGGAAAAGACTGGGAGGTTGTCCTGGTCATCAGCATCAGGGGACCCTGCCAGACACAAGCCCTAGGACAGGGGAAGCATCATCCCCCAGACAGAACAAGGCTTTGGGAGTGGTCCTGGCATTCCAGAGCCGCTGTTCCCAGCCAGGGCAGCTCCAGAGGCTGCTCCACACCTCGTGCTGCCCTGGGTGCAGCAGGGGAGGCCGGGCTGTGCTGCACACAGGGCTCACACCTGAGAGCACACACCACACCAGCACTGACACAGCTGCACAGGGACAGGGAATGCTTGGTAGGAAATGCTGTCCTGGGAGAGCCAGGAGAGCAGAATCTGAATTTTTTTTTTTGTTTTGTTTTGTTTCAACAACAAAAGAAGTGTCAGGTCCAGCAGCCGGGGCTTTGAGCAGTGAGCCAGCAGTGCAGGTAAAGGGCTCCCAGGAGCAGCCCTGCAGGACCCTGCCCTGCCAGGACCTGCAGCTGCTGCTCAGGGTGTGCACAGACACAGCAGCGAGCACAGTCCCTCCTCATCCTGCTCTGCTCTCACGGCTCCCACCTCCCAGCAATCCCACACAGCCCCCCTGGGAAGCAGAGATAAGGAGGTTCCACCCAAGGAGGATTTCTGTGCGTGTGGGCAGGTGTCCCTCCCGTGTGTCCCCACTTCCCTGGGGCGACACACGATTTCAGGCTGCAGCTGTAACCAGACCCTTTTGTTCAGTGCAATCCTCTTTGTCCTGCAGTTTAACATTTCACGCTTTCCCTCAGCAGAGCGCGTCGGCCAATAAATCACGCGGAGTGAATTATCAGGGCAAATCCCGCAGGCAGCAGACAGACCTCGGCACCACTTGGGGGGTTTGGGGATTTTTTTGGGCTCTGCCTGGATTCCTGGGTGGAAATGACTCCATCCTGCCTGGCAGGTGAGTGTGCAGCTTTGCTGAGCTGCACAGAGACCACGGGGCTTTCACAAGAGCTCAGCATCAGCCTGATTTTGCTCCCAGTGGCTTTGAATGAGGCAGAATTAGGCTGGAGCCGAGCTGCTGAAAGCTGTATCCTATCTTCCTCTTGCTGGAGTTGCCTAAAAATAAGGAGTCCAATTAAATCTACAGCAGTACAAAGTATGAGGGAATGTATAATTAATTTAAAAAATCAAAGGCTGTCTTACAGCGCTGATCAGCATTTAGCAATGCTGCCACCAGCTCTTACTCTCTTCATTCTTCCTTTTTAATCAGTGATTATTGTTGCATCTCCTGACAGTGTGATCACATATTCTGGTGGTATTTCAGCAACTGCATTCCCTGGGAGCTGTAAACATTCCCACAGGAGGAGAATGAGAGAGGGAAGAATTTATTACCCAGCCCGGCTCTGGCCCTGACATTTAACTGGAGCCCTGATATTGGTGAGGGATAAAAATTTGCTCGCTGTGACAGTCAAGGCTTTCATTTTCAGTACAGCCCCGATGAGAAACTAAAAGCAGAGAGAAGAAATTGCATGTCCAAGGTCACCCCCCAGAGTCATCACAGTCCTTATTGCTGTTTTTCTCTATCCAGCACCCCCAAAAACAAAAAGGGTTTTTTTTGGGGGGGGTCTACCAAGGTGGCACAGGGTGAGCCAGGGTTTTGTCACCTCCCAAACAAGAGTTTGACACTTGCAGTGTCCCCGTGCAGCTGAGGGAGCTGGAGAGGTGCTGCTGACACTTCTCCTGGCAGCAATCCCCTGAGCTGAGCTGAACTCACAGCAGAGCTGCACCGGCCCCGTCTGGGCCCCCCAGAGCAGAACCTGCCTTTTGTTTGGGCTGCCAGCTGTTCACAGCGGGACAACAGCCAGGGGGGTTTGTGTCACCCCTTCCTGCAGCCCCTTCCCGGGGTTATGCCCCGGTTTCCCCACTTTTCCCCTTTCTGGTGGCATTTCAGCCCCAATCCCCTCCTTTGTGGCACAGTTCACAGACCTCCTGCTGCAGCAAGGACAGGCTGGAGGAAAATTCTGAGTGGGAATCACTCCCAGCCAGCAGTGACTGCTCACTGTGTGAGGTGAATGAGCCCCGTGCTGGTGGCATCACTCCCTGTGACAGAAACCTGTCCCCAGCCCCAGGAGGGCCCCGCGGGGCACGTTGGCTGTGCCGGGTGGATTCTCAAAGAGTTCAGATGATTCAAAGGGGCTGGAAAAAGAGGGAGGTGCAATCCAGACCTGGAGATCACCTGCTGCCACGTCAGGTTATACAGAGTACAGAGTACAGAACACTGAATTCAGAGAACAGAACACAGAATTCAGAACACAGAATTCAGAGTACAGAATTCAGGACACTGAACTGAGAATACTGAATACAGAATACAGAATTCAAAACACTGAATTCAGAATACAGAATTCACACCATCACCAGGTTGGAAGAGACCTCCAAGATAATCAAGTCCAACCCAGCCCTGACACCTCAACTAAAGCACAGCACCGAGTGCCACACCCAAGAAAAAGAAATAAATGAAATGAATGGCAGGAGCTGACACAGGTTGGCTGTAAAGTTCTCTCTGCTTTCAAAGATTCCTTTGCTCTGCAGGCTCCTGTGGTCATGGTGAAGGACCTGGACTCAGGTAAATATTTAAGAGCTGCCTTGTGCAAAAGAGGCAAGAAAGGAGAATCTGTCAGTTGAGAGGAATCCTTTGCAGCAAATTCCAGGGCTGATCCAGCAAGGCATGGCTGGGAATTCACAGAATCATGGAATCCCAGATGGGTCTGGGTTGGGAGGGACCTTAAAAATCTTTTCAGTCTTTTTTTATGTGCAATTCCCCCTTCCCTCTGCCTTTTCCCTGTCTCTGGCTGTGCCCCATCCTTTTTATCCTGCACATTTAGCCCATGGATTCCCCCTGGCAGTTCCTGGGATGGGTGATGTTATCCCAGGGCCCCTTCACAGAAATCACCATTCAAGGCTCTCTAATTACTCCAAGCAGGCAGGAAATAAATAATTGTGAGAGGTAAACTCTCCCCAGCCTGGCCCTGCACTGCCCAGGGGGAGAATCTCTCACCTCAAGCCAGGAGAGCAGCTTTTACATCTGAATCACCATTTCCTTATCCTCAACTAAATACCTTTTGTAAAAAAATAAAAACAAGAGTGAAATNATCACTGATAAAAAACTATTAGGGAAAGATCAGCCATCCCTAAGTGAAATGCAGGTGGAAGGTCTGTCCCTGGTGCAGGCTGCTGTAGAGCAGCCCAAGGAGGACAAAAAGGGATCTCAGACTTCTCCAGGGACTTTCATTTGTACAAACACCAGCCCTGGGCTGTGTTAAGAGTTCTTCTATCCATTAAACAGAAGAAATAAACTTTTCTCTTCGGTTTGAAATGTAATTTCCTGCATTATTTAATACTCTGCTCAGTGCATTTCTGAAGGATCATCCCTCCCAGTAGATTAAGGGGTTCCAGGATCCAGTTCTGCTGCTGTCAGATTTTAAAAATAAAGATCTCTACAAGAGTTATTTTACGTAAGGAAGAGTAATTTTGACTTGTGTGCTGTCTTTGCTGACTGGGCACTGGTCTCCAGCCATAGGCTGCTGCTCTGAACGACACATCTGAAGTTATTTTTGAAATGTGTTATTACCCTGAAGTTGCATCTCTCCCTTTTTGATGCATAATTTAGATTTTCGCCTCTCATAAATTACACGCCCAAGGAACCGCTGATGCTTCTGGGAAAGAAGAAGAAAAAAAACCCCAACAACCTCTGACAACAATAACATAAAGTATCCTTTGTGGAGACTGCTCTGGATACGAACACATTTATGCTTCTCCGAGTTTTCCCCTGTTCTTGTGTCTGGGATGTTCACACAGACACAGAACCTCCGTTGTCGGGCGATTCGCCCAGATCGGGGAGATCTGGTGACTTCTCCCATCACCTGCAGCCTGAAATCACAGCCCTCCGTGGCACCCCGATGGATGGATGGATGGAACAGGAAAGAAATGAATGGAAATCTGCTTTTTTCCTAATGGAGAATGTTCTCCCTTGCAGAGCAGCAAGGCCAGGCAGAAAATCTCGAGGAAAAACAGGATTATTAAAGTCGTGAGGGGGTTTGAGTAACTCAAACTCGTGCTGGATTTGGTTCCGTTCTGCTGCTTGATGTTGACAAATCTATTTATTTTTGGGTGCATTTTATCCTCTGCTCAAAATAGAGGCAGGGAGGTCTCTGCCTGTTGCTGCCTTGCTTTAGGTTACCATAGAATTTCTTCCAAAAATTCCCAGTGGCTTCCAAATGGCTCTGGCCTTCACATTTCTAATTAAAGGTGTGGGCATTTTGGACAAGTGTATGAAATGCTACAGCTCCCTGCTGAACCTGGCTTCAAATTAGTAATGCCAGGTGTGAAGTTAATTAAAATCAGGGAAAACAAACTTTCTGTGGCAAAACAAACTGAAGGTTTCTGAAGGCTCTGCCTTGTACCCGAGTAATTGTCGCTGAGTTCATCTGCTGCCCCTGAGGTCGAACAGAAATTATTGCCTGAAATTACCTCTCCAACACAAACTGAGATATTGTGGGGACGGGGGGGGGAAATAAATCAAAAATGGGATTTTTTTCTAAGTATTGAAGGCGACGTCAGCAGTGTGTAATTTTAAGAGTGTAATTTCTAAGGGAAGTGATTCAAACGAAATTAGGCACTTTAAAAAATCAGCAAAGTGTTGAGGACATAATAACCCTCGAAGAATTTTAAAAGCCTTTTCACATTCGTATTATTCGAGTTTCCTCACTCCTGTAGTTTCACCCTTTTTTTATTTTTATTTTGCTGTTGTCCTTCTAATGGCACGGCTCTTAATAGCAAGTGATTATTTCAGAATCAACGAGTTTCAACAGAAAAGGCAAAGTCAATCCATATCCTTCCTGTCTGGCCGAGAAAAGCTTAAGAAAACTTCAGTGGGTCCTAAAAGCTTATAGGAACAAAAAGAAATCCCGAGTTTTAGTGTTCGGGTAATTAAATCTCACTGTCTCCAAGCCAGGCCCGGGGGTTTGTGTCCTCAGTCAAATGCTGATTTTTGCAGATTTCTGTTGGAGGAGGCACAGGATGGAGAGGAAAAAAGTTCAGAAACTCCAACCCTAAAACTTCATGCAGTTCCCCGAATTTATTAAAAATCGATGGCAGGTTTTGGTGAGGGTGTGGCTGATTTTCTGTCCCTCCAGGCTGTTCACAGGGAGAACTCCAAGAACTTTTTTTGGGGCAATCCACCACCATGAAAAAAACCTCCTCGTTAAAGTTCCCATCATTTTCCTCCTCTCAAATCAACGTGAACTGAATTATTTCCGACATTTCCCACACAGAAAAATCTTCCTTGATTTAAAAAAGGCTTTTTTTTTTTAAGCCTTCGGCCTCCTGCAGCAGCTGTAGGACCTTGGCTAAAACCAGGAACACAAAATCCTGGAAAAAAGCCAAACCAGCCTCACACCTTGTCCAAATCCATCAGGATTAAGCACTTTATGTAGCCTGAAAAAATCAAATTTTTTTCTTTTTTCCTCTGAGAGCTGCACATTTCCAAACCCAACACGCCATTTTGTCGGCGTGGAGAAGAGGTGAAATTTTCCAACCGGGATTTATTATTTTTAGGGATGGAGGTGTTTTGATGACAACAGGAAAGTTCTGCTCGAGCCTTCTGCCGGATATTTCAGCCTGTACCTTTGTGTGAGGGAAATTTGGGTTTGCTGGGAGCTCACCTGGAGGCAGGTTGGGTTTATTTCATTATTTGGTTTATTATTAAACCTCACCCGGAGGCAGGTCGGGTTTTATTACCCCCCCAGGGGAGAGGAAAGGCAACAACCTCCCCCAAACTCCAAAAAAAGGCTGGAATTCTCTTCCAAAGGCCCTCAAACAATAACAAAGGCAAATTATAAAGTTGGCTTTTCCCAAGATGTGCACTGTGTGATTAATAACCTTGTGGTAAGGATAGAAGGTTTTATTTCTGCTATTAGTAAAGAAAATCAGGCATGGTGGTAGTGGTTGATGTAGTAGTTGCTTAAACGGTCTGTTTGGTCGGGATAACATCCAGTGAATGTGGAAAGAAGACCCTGCTAGTGATAAAATATCCTTAAACTGCCTGTTTAACCAAAATAACATCCAGTGGACGTGGAAAGAAGACCCTGCTATTGATATTCCAACTATCAGCATCCACCACCTGACCAAGGCCTGAGCTGGAGGTGATGATGAAGGTGACGATGAAGACACGGCCAAGAAACACACACACTCTAAACAGGCAGACCCAAGGAGGGGCCATGCTAAACAGCTCCTGGAATATGGAAACTAGTTTGTGGAAAAATATGAATATTGAACAGATTGATACAATGGAAAGGGTATTTAAAGGATGTCTCTGATCTAGCAGGGTGTGGACTTTGCTTTTTTTTCTATCTCCTAATTGTCTTATTTTCTATTAAACCAATTTCTTAAAATTGACATAGAAAGTGAACCTCGTTTTTCACAGATTCCATCAGTTCCCTCATCAAGAAAACACGATTCCCTCCGGGGGTTCTCAGGGAGCCAAGTGCAGCACCGGCACTACAATGGCTGCATTGTTCCTGGCCTAAAATGGATTTTGGTAACTGCTGCTCCCTAAAACACAATTGTCTGCTTCTTCCAGGAGAGATTTAACTCCTTCCAGCCTTCAAAAAGGTAGTGTTGTTTTTTTGTTTTTTTTTTTGTGGGGTTTTTTTGTTTTGCTTTTTAAAATTTTTATTTTTTATTGAGGAAATCATTGTCTGCTGACACTTATTCCAGCAGGGCTTTAACTCCTTCCAGCCACAGGAACCTCTTCCAAAAATGCTTCTCCCCTGCCCCCCCACGAAGAACAGAAAGGAACCTAAACCTGCGACTCTCAGTGTTAGATAACATGTAAATGATGGTGAGTCATCGTGGAAAATCGTAGATAAAAATTGCACAAAGGCTTATTTCAGCACCATCTCATGATTCCTTCCCTGTGCCCGAGCTGTGAGATGTGCTCACACACTCTCCAGAATAATGCCACTGTTTGTCCATCCCTCTGCCCTGCAGCGGCCTTGGAGCAGATGAGATCCAGAATAAGAATGTCCATTCCCATCCATATTCATATTTTCATCTCCACATCCCCCACTGAGGCACGAATGAACCCTGGACCAGCTTTAGTCCCTGGTACATTTGTGACAAACACCCCAATTCCCACAGTTTTTCTCCTGGGAAAGCTTGCTGGGTCTTTGCTGGGATATTCCTAATTTACAGTCGGGAAAACAGGCAGCTGCTGGGTGATCCCGAGAAGCCAAAGACTGGGGATGGATTCCAAGGGATGCTCTCCCAGATTTCACTCCAACAACCACACAAGAACTGCTTGGAAAGAAGGTCGGGAGAGGCAGAAGATCTGGCTTGTGGCAGGAAACACTGAGAACAAGGTGCTGGGATTTTTTTTTTCCCTCTGTGCATGTGGTATTTCTGTAACTCGAGCTGCAGCAGCAGCCAAGCTCTGAAAACAAACCCAAAAGAAGAGCCAAATATGTCAGTAGGAGCTGGAGAGCAATTCCAGCAGTGCCTGAGAGTTTAGGGATGGGAGATGTTCCTTTCTCTGGATCAGAACCCTGCCTGAAGCCCTGTGCTAAGGAAACATCCAGAGAGGAGGGAGGAAACGGCTTGGCCCAAACAAAAGAAGATTTTATTTCCTGAAGGGTTCACAAATAAGAGCCAGAAAGTGTGGCTGGATTTCTGGAGAAAGGCTGAAAAAGCGCATCATGACATAGAGAAGGAGTTTCCATCTTGTTCATCCTGCCCAGCTCCCCACAGCCCAGAACTGTTCCCAGTAGGATCCTTTCATTTCCCTCTCCAGCTCAGCTCGGGGAGGCTGAAGGAACAGGGCCAGCCGACCTCACAATTAGCAATGTTCCTCCTAATGCTCGCCGTAATTTGTCTGCTGATTTTCATGCATTAGCCTTTATGAGCTTCAGAGGCACCTTAATTGCATTCCCTTCTGGCTGCTCAGGAAAGGGAGCTTTTTCTTTTTTTCTTTTTTTTTTTTTTCCCCCCCACATGGATTGAAAGCAGGGTTTGGAGCCAGAGTCCTGGGAGCGGGGAGCTCTGGCAAAGATCATCATCATCATCATCATCACCATCCCAGTGGGACAAGGCCATGCTCCTCTTTTGTCACCAAGTGCCATTTGCAGGGTGCCTGACTTTGATCAGGACCTGCTTTGTTGTCGGCATCAGGCACAGGAGAGGAAAACACCCCAAAAGAGCTGAAAAGACCCCAAAAGTGCCTGTGCACACGCACAGGAGAGGAAAACACCCCAAAAGAGCTGAAAACACCCCAAAAGTGCCTGTGCACATGCACAGGAGAGGAAAACACCCCAAAAGAGCTGAAAATGCCCCAAAAGTGCCTGTGCACACGCACAGGAGAGGAAAACACCCCAAAAGAGCTGAAAACACCTCAAAAGTGCCTGTGCACATGCACAGGAGAGGAAAACACCCAAAAAACGCCTGTGCACATGCACAGGAGAGGAAAACACCCCAAAAACGCCTGTGCACACACACGGGAGATGAAAACACCCCAAAAGAGCTGAAAACACCCCAAAGTGGCTGTGCAGAGCAGGGGAGATGTGAAGGCTAAAGGCTGCTCTCACCACCGAGTATCAACTCCATCCCCCACCCGCCTCCCACACACAACTAGAAATAACTTGAAATCATTTATTTAAGTGTGTCTGGATTGCAGATCCGTGTTCAATGACTTAAAGGGACGGCGTTTCTCTTGGGAATAAAGGTGGATTCTCCATTCTCTGAGGGGAAGCATGGCTGTGCACCCAATTTCCCGAGTTTCTCTGAATGCCTTGCAGCGCTCAGTGGATTGAACTCCAGGCTGCTGTCTCATTACCCTCATTAACAGAGAGAAAGCCACAGCACAAATGGGTTCAGCAGCTAAACTTAGCACACAGTAATTCAGTGAGAGAACAAGGAGCGAGATAATTCTCCCATCCTGCTTGCTGAGTGTCAGAAGGGGAAAAAAAAAAATAAAATTTCATCTCATCTTCCTTCTGCTCCTGTTTGTTGCCNTTTTTTTTTTTTTTTTTGTGGATAATAATAATACATTCAGGGCAAAGAGTTAAGCAGAAATGTTTGTGGCAAAATGCTGGGGACATGGTTCAGGAAGGAGGAGTAGGAGGAAGCACACGCAGGAAAATTTTGTGTTGGAATTATCCAGGCTGGCTGGGGATGGAAGCATCTGACTGAGTCACGTTATGAATGTCATTAACGTGGTGAAGAGTTCAGATCTCTGGAATTGTCTCTCCTTTCCTCTAAAGAGTTTTGCAGTGACAACAGCCACAGGCTGGCCCAGCTGCTTCCAGGAAATTCTGATTTTCATGTGTTTAGCATATCAGTAGCTTTGTAGCATTCATTTGGGTTTTATCAGCAGAGGAATATCCTTGAATGCGTTTTGGTTTTGTTGTAAATGGGCTGCACTCATTTTGACCTCGCAAATGGGCAGGAGAGCTGATAAAACCAAGGTTTTGCTGTTTCTAGCACTGCACCATGACTGAGCTGTAGGACAGAAAAGGAGCTGAAAGAGCCAACAAAGCCCTTGGGTGGTTTCTGTGCTCACAGCTTGGTCAGGACAGGACGGCCCAAAGCAAGGAGAGGATTCCAGCTCATACTTTTGGCATCATTTTCCCCATCCCCCTGAATCATTTAGGATGAAAAAGACCTGTGAGAGCTTGGACTGAGTCCAGTCCTTCCCCCAGCCCTGCCAGGCCACCATGTCCCCAAGTGTCACATCCACAGTGGCTCCTGTAATTCCCCCTGCTCCCTTCTTCTGCCTCCACGAGTGGATTCAGCCCATGGTTTAGTGCGTGGCATCCACGCAGGGCTTGGAAAAAAATGCTCTTTAAGGCCTCTCTCAGCCCAAACCATTCCATGATTCTGTGATTCTGGAGCAGGCACAAGTCTGGGATGCACTGGGGGTGTCCCCACAGGGACACAGTTCCCCTCAGCCTTGTGGGCTGCACACGAGATGTGACATTTCGGGGAGTCCTGCCCTGGGAGTGTTTCCTCCTCGCAGCTGAGTAGGAAACACTCAGAGAACCACTTCCTGTGCTGCCGGTGGGGCAGGATGAAAGTTGCTGTGAGTTTTGCATTTCTCCGAGCCCGGACGGTCTCAGCAGAGAGCAAACAGCACTGGCACTGCCACCGTGCTACCAGGGGGAATCTCCTGATCCTTACAACACCATTTCCCCCCCTTTAGAGTGCAAAAAACCACGATTACATCCTCCAGGCCGACGACTCCCAACAACGCAACCCCCCAGACAAACCCCAGAGCTTCTCATGGCTGAGGAGTCCCAGAAATGCTCTTTTAAAGGCTCGACACCTGAGCGGGGTGTCAGCTCACATTTCAGCGCGCCTGGAACAAGGCAGGAGGCAAAGGAGGCAGCGAAACCCTGGCAGCCTCAGAGCCTCATCCTGCTCCCACTCCCCTTCCTCGGTGGCAGATGGCAGCTTGGCAGGGGTGTGAAATCTGCTCACAACTAACGGGATGCTGTTTCTTGGAGCGCTCCATCCCTTTCCGCGGGAACAAACCATCCCCTCTTCACCAAGGCACGGCACAGCCCAGCAGTCAAGAGACTAAAATGTGACTGGGGGTAAAAGAGAATTTTAAATAAATGACACCACCTACACCCCCTCTCAAATAAACAGGGTTGTTTACTATATTTTCTGGCGTCTTTTGTCAGTTTAAGAGCTGAACCCCGTGTGCTGCTCACAGCCAGGCTGCCCAGGAACGCTGAAATGGGCAGGGTGGGAGCTGCTGTTTGTTCAGAGGATGAGGCACAACCCCTGCCCTGAAGTGCTCACAGCTTAAACAGAGGGGGGAATAAACAGTCCACGGGACAGAGGATGGAATAAACCATCTTCAGGACCTCTTAACTCCCAGACAAAGTGGGTCGGATGTGTTGTGCAGGTCTCAGATGTTGTTTTATCAAGTTTTCCACTCCCAAAGCCGTGTGGTTTTTGCAGCAGCACCATCATCTTGGATTTTCCCCTTTGCCAGAAGCTTGGCTGTGTCTGGGAGGGTTCAGCTGGCTGACAAGCCACTAAGGAGGTAAATCCAGGATGGAGCTGGAAGCCAAGCTGGAAGCAGGAGCTTGCAGCACTCTTAGGGACAGGGGGATGGGGATTTGGAGAGCAGCTTTCACCCAGGACACCCCACTCTGTCACCCCCAAGGTGACACCCTAATCACACAGTGCAGTGAAATGCCCTGAGGTTTTTGCATAAAAACACTCTTTTTTTTTCCCAGTGGAATTGTTCTTAAAAATAAGTAGAGGGGCTTTCAAATGCCGAGTTCCGCATGGTCCAGGCCCGGTGCAAGATGTGAGCAGGATGTGTGGCTGAGGGCTTGGGCGGGGGGAGCCAGTGGTTATAAAATTGCCTGATCTTTGGTCACTCACATGACTCTCAGCTCTGCTCCTGAACTGAAAACTGAGACCTGTTTGTGTGACTCTTTTTCCATCCCGTCAGCAGCTGAACCTCCTGTCAGCTCCCAGCGCTGCACCTGCTCAGGGCAGAACCCCCAGAGCGGCCCCAAAACGCTGCTCAGCCTTCAAGTGACCCGTGCCCGGAGGGGGTTCTGCCCTCCCAGGCCTGCAGGGAGACGTTTGGGGTTCAATCCCAGCACCTGGGGTGCGTTTGGTTGCAGAATGAAGGTTCAATCATCCTGAACGTGCAGATCTTCACCACCAAAGTGCTTCCGCCCCAGCTCATGTGGGTGAAGCCCTCGTCTCCACAGCCCTGCTGCTGTCCCTGGACTTTTTGGCCTCTCTTGATTTCCTGTGGGCAGGGAAAATCCCCTTTGCAGTGGATGTGCTCTGAAGGAAGAGGGGTGGAAGGCTGTGCTCACCTGGCTGAGCTCTCGGAGCCGGCTCTGTTCTCAAGTGTCGGGGGAAGGAACAAACAAAAGAGGCACCCAGTGCCTGGAAGGAGTTTTCCCACCCACGTAGCAGACACAGCAAATCCTTGATCTGCCACCGAGTGAGAGCCCAGCTGTTCACTGCTCTCAGTCACCTCTGGAGGCCGTGACCTTCCCTTCCAGGTCGGAGGAAATGTGGTGGCAGGGATCCCAGCGATGTCACAGCCCAGCTTCAGGCTCCATTTACTGCGGGGCTGATGCTGAGCCCCTGCAGCTCCCTGCTGGGGCAGCTGTCAGCTCACATGGGGCTCCTTTCTGCTGGACAACGGGGCACAATTTCCTCCCAATATTCCTGTATCGCTTCCCCTCCACTTCCAGTTCACTGTTATCACACATCCAACAAGCTCAGCTGAGAATCCAGGGAATTAAACACTGGGAATTGCTTGTGTCACACTGCACCTGATGCCTTGGCAAGGCTGAGCTGGAGCAGAGACTGGACAGAGCCAGAGAATAAAGTAGAGATTTATTGAAAGGCTTTCAGGGTACACCTTGGGCAGGACAGGGCCTGGCCAGGGCTGCACCCAGGGTGGACCCAAAACAGTCACAAAATGGACCCAAAATGGACACAAAATTGCTGACGGGTCACGAGGTCTCACACTTTTATAAGTTTTGGTCCATTTGCATATTGGGGTTTAATTGCCCAATTCCAGCTGCAGGTGATGCAGTCCCATCCTTCTTGTTTTCTCTCCTCAGCCCACCCTTGTTTGTGCTTTTGGGCCTGAAAGTTGTCCTTGGTGTGGGGCAGGAGAAGGATTTGTTTTGTGTCCCTGCTGTGTGCAGAGTTGGGTGACACTGACTGTGAGCTCAGAGCTGCACCCCTGGGCAGCACAGAACCTGAAACACATCACAGCTCAGACCCAAGGCACCACACCAGGCCTCTGTAAACTGGTTTCTAACTCTGTTCATCCCAGGGCTGGCTCAGAGCAGAGCCACATGACTGCTCTGCCTGATAATGGCTCACTCCTGCTCCTGCTGAATAATTTCTGGGGTGTCCCATTCAGCAAGGCTGAGCTCAGAGTGTTTCACAGTGAGGGGTGCAGGCAGCCAGGAGAACAAGGGGGTACTGGGCAGATAAGACTCTCACACTGAAATGTTAAGATAATTTTTTATCTGAAAGGGAGAAGGGGGATTTCCCACTTCTGCTGAATGCCTTCTGGCTCACCATCAAGAGGGAATTCAGCTCAGTAATACCCACCAACATCTTGCTTGCTGTAACTCGTGCCCTCGGATCTTTCCTTTTCCTTCAAAAATCAGCAGGATCCAAGCCTAGATCTTACACTGCACTTGTTATGATTTAATTACGAGCCACATCTCTGCTCCCATTGATTTCATGTGCCTTTGCAACATGATCTTTGAGATCTGCATCACCCTCCTGCCCTCAGCCCGGGGTGACAGCAGAGATGCCCAGCCCAGATGAACCACGGCTCTGGTAACCCTTCCTGAAAGGCCAGGGTTTAACTCCATCTCACCCAACTGTCAAAATTTACACTGAATTAATAACTAAACTCTTCCAAATGCATTTTAAAGAGTTAAGGCCGTGTCTGTGCTTTCTCCAAGGTCTCCCAATAAAAATAAAAGAGCAGCACCCACACGAGTGTTTGAGGAATAGAGGGCTTGGATATTTTGGGGAGAGAGGGAAAGCAGAAATTTGACTATATTTTACCAATAAAACCCAGTCCTCCCTGCTGAACCAGAACTCAGGTTTGGATGCTTCTAGATGTGGCTAAAGGCACCTAAAATAAAAGCTCAGGAGCTTTGGGCATCCTCTGGAGCTGATGCAGATCTTTATTCAGACAACCCAAGATCTGAGCTTGAGGGTTTTTGTGCTTAAAACCAGAAGCAAACACTCTCGAGTGCTTTGAAGATGCTGCACTGAGTGGTGGGACTTACTGGCACATTATGATTAAAGGGCAAACGCATTTAGAAAGGGAAATTTAAATTAGCACTGGCTAACAGAAATGTTAATAAACCTGCAAAGGTGACATTTTATTCGTCAAGCTCCTACCAGTGTGGTCAGCAAGACCTACAAATACATTTTAGGGCAGGTTTGTGTTTCCAGTGGCACATAATTTCCTTGTGGCTGAATCATTTCACCCCACAGACCCTCCACGATAATTCACTGGGTGATTAAGGCGCATTTTTCAGTTTTATTACGTGATGTTTGTCGTCAGTTCTTCGTGTTCTTTTCCAAACCAACAAGCTCTCATGGTTTCTACTTCTAATTCTGATGGTTTGTGCTGTAGAGAGGCGGGGAAAAAATAAAGAAGAAACCAAACCACACACTGGCCACAAATGGCTGCCTAACTTCAGGTATTCATGGTAGGAACATTGTGACTGTGTGACAAACGTCTGCATATGCCTGGATATATAGAGAAAATAGGCATTTTCTGTGTGTTTTTACAGCTACCAGCCCTGAGGAACCTCAGGGATTTTCAGCATTACAGATCTGTTGTGTTTGCATCGATTTTCCACTGCCTCGGGACGTTCTGGGGGAGCTGCAGAGGTGCAGAAATGCTGCAGGGAAGGAAGAAGCCATTTCCTTTCCCTGCCCAGGTTCAGGAGTGCACAGGGGACAAACTGCCCCTGTGCTGGGGGCTGACAGCTTCCCTGGGACTGGGAGGAGGCAGAGCAGGGAGAAAACCCCAATGCCAGTGCTGGGGTGGAAGAAGGGACCTCCACTATCTTCTGCCACTCCCTTATGGCTGGGAAGGGTTAAGGAGATGCTGAAAAGTCAGAAGTGATCCAAGGAACCAGAGGAACACGACTTATAAAAGGTCAGAGCAGCTCGAAAACTTGCACCCTTCAGGAGAAGGAGAATTCCTGTTCCTCTCCTTGGAGTGCGTCACAAAGAGCCGGGGAGAGGAAGACACAAAACTCCTGCCTTTCAACATTTCTTTCCACCTAAGGTGGGCCAGCAGCCAAATCACCTGTCACCAGAGCAGGGCTGTCACCAGAGCAGGGCTGCAAGCAGAGCTGACCCCAGAAACAAGCGCTGCTGGCAGATTTACAGCTCCACATCTCTGACCTTTGCTTCCTGCCCCGAGCAGGAACAGTTTCCTGCTGCGCTCCTGGGAGAGGGAAGGGATGGAAAGCAAGCCAGGGACTGTTTCTGGGATGTGTCCAGTGCTCTGAGCCACCACACCATGGGGGATACAAGACTCTGCAAAAGCAGAGACCCTGAAAAGAGAAAAGATCAGCACAAAGGCCCCAGGAGCACGGCTGGGAAGCGTTCACGTGGTGGGGAGGAAAGGTGGCCACGTGTCCCAGTGATGCTGAACAGCCCCCGTGGGGAGGGCTGTGCCCTGCAGCTGGCTGGGGGCTCACACTGGCCATGGCCACCTCCACATCTGCTCTTCTGGCTTCCCCAAACCTCTGCAAAGGGTCCCCTGGCACGAGGAGCCTGCCTGGGTGACAGTGGCACCGAGCCGAGCGCTCACAGGGGTTCAGGAGCCTCCTGAAAATCAAACCCGAAGTTAATTCAGTGCTCTCTGCAAAGTTTGGGCAGTGCCAGCAAAGCACAGCACGCTCTGAGGGCTGGGGGACTGGGTTTGTTGGGTGTTTGCTGTGTGGAACCATCCCGAGCACGTGCAGAGTGGGGAAATGACTCTGTTCTGATTTAGTTCTCAACCAGGCTGTGCTCAGCTTGCTCAGGGAGGCAGAAACAAAACATTCCTTCACCTCAGTCCGAGCCATTCACTGAGATCAATGGCATGTAAATATACGTTTATATTCTTTCTTAAACCAGAACCCAACAATCCTTCCCTGCATGCCCCAACAGATCCCACTCAGCCCCCAGCACAGGAGATTCATTGTCACCAACTACTGCAAACATCTCCACCTTCCCTTCCCAGCCTGGCCCTCGGAGCAGCTGCCAATCCCCTGGGCAGCCTTATCACGTTTCCAGAGCTCACTGGGCTATCAGCAGCACAGAGCCAGGCAGGGAAATCGATGCTCCCAGAGGCTGCTGAATCCAAGGGAATGATTCCCCTCATCAAGGCGGCGTGCTCTGAATGAGGCCGCACAAAGAGAAGCTCTGATAGAGATTGATTTTTCAGGGAGAGGAGCTGCATCTTTGGCTGGGCTTGGAAATGACCTGTTTAAAGGTAAAGCAAAATAAAAATAAAAATAAAAAATCCATGCTGGCTCAGGAGAAGGTGATTGTGGCTGTGCAGAGGGAGCAGCGATGAGGCTCCACCTCTAATGAGGAGAATTGAGAGAGACACACAAGTGCTCTGCCCTGAGAAACGAGCTGATAACGAGGATGAAGAACTTCCTTTGATTACTGCCTCTCATTTCCTATAATGCAATCTACATCTTGAAAGAAAGCTCTCGTGTTCCACGTTTGACCCCCCTGCCTCCTCCACATGGTTAAATCTTGAGCAGCAGCATTGAAAGGGAAAGGTTAACCTAAGCGAGGTAGAATATAAACCTCTTTGTTTATTTTTTTCCTGAATTATAAGATGCAACAGAACACCACAGGTACAAGAGGCGCCAGTCCAGATATGCAGCCAAATCTGGCAGGCAGGAAAGTGCAGAACTTGGCTGTGGGAGCAGTGCTGAGATAATCACCAGGACTGAACAGGAGGGGATGGAATCACTGGATGCCTGAATACTTTTTAAAATCCATCCCCAAATCACCACTGAAAACAACCACTGAACGCCTGGATTATGGATTAATAGGCTCCTATTATTAATAGATCCTTATTATTTCTAGAAATAATATTTCCTATCATTTCCGTTTCTATTCCCATCCCAGGTTGCGTGCTGTGCCTGCACTGGGGGTTTGTCTTTGGCCAAAGCACAGGCTCAGCTGGCCACGAGCAGGTGCAGATTTTGGATGCTCCTGTCGCAGTTTCCCGGGAGGGCGGGATGCACCTGGCAGTGCTCACACCCGCCTGCTCTGCCACGCTGAAACCCCAACGACTGACAGCCACTTTGGAACCACAGGAGCCGAATCCTTCTGTCCCTGCACTCCCCTCACTGCGGAGGGGGGTGCAGATGACACTTCTCACCCTGCTGATGGCAGGAAAGCTGCTGGAAGCTTCTCTGCCCTCCTCACCCCGCGGCGGGAGGCAGAACAGCCCCAGCTCTTGCGGGGCAATGCCTGTGCTCAAACCCTGCTCCTTCACAGGGAGACGGGGGCCGCGGGCACAGCAGTGAGCAGGCCAGAGGATGTAAAAATGCCCCTTTCAGAGCAAACAGGATGCACCCACACATCAGAGAAAAACCCTCCCTGACCAACACCCAGGAGGAAACGAAATTGGAGCCGCCGATCCTGATAACCAAAGGGAGAGTTGTGATGTGGGACAGGCCGTGTGCTCACGGTGACACCAGCACCAGAGCACTCCCAGCAAAGCCCCACCCTGCTCTGGACTGAAAACCAAAATTGTTCCAAGGCCCTGCTGAGCAACCCCAGTTAAAACCAAGGGAGCTGCTCATGTGTTTGAACTTGAGCAGCGCCTTTGATCCTTTGCCAGGCACCTTTTGCCTTTTTGGCACCAAAATCCATCCTGGGTTCCTGCCCTGAGGTGGGACCCACGTGTGGAGACCTGTGTGGCTGCTGGGAGCGTTCCCTCTGCCCAACCTTGCCCTAAACATCAAAACCCACGGGACTGTTCATCCCCTAAACATCCCTCAGCAGCTCCCAAGCCTGGCCGAGATGCTGCCGATATTCCCTGCTTGTTTCACCACCACCAGGAAAGCCACGGTTTTCAGGAATTTCCATTGCAACCAAAAAACTTGTCTCTGCTTTGACTCATACCTTGAAGCAAAGGGACAATTATCTAATCACAACACTCAATCCCGTTTTCGTAAGCTCATCTAAATTGTTCAACTGCTTCAGATACTTCAGTGATTAGAGAGAGATTCCACAAATAAACTGCCTGCGTGCTCCTGACACTCAGAACTAATGTGCTGCAAGCAAGGGGAAGAAAAAGCAGCGTGGAAAAAAGCATTCCTTCCTCACCATGGCTTACACCCGACCCAAGATACCACAAAATTTCATTTCATTACTGAAATGAAAGTCACATCAAAGGTGCTGGAAGGTTTGGGGATGTGGCGCAGCGAAATTGAAATAATATCCAGTGGGTGGAAGGTTGAGGTGGATGCCTGGAACAGCAGCTAATTTCCACCTAAGACCACATTTTGGGGTTATTTATGGCCTGGTGGCAAATCCGAATCACCCGGCTCCAAACCAACTGCTGCCAGAGCCTCTTTTTGTCCTCAGGCAAAAACCTTAAAATGCTTTCAATGCTCAGGGAGGTGCTTAATTTGCAGAGACACTGAGCATCCCCCAGCCAAGATTTCCCAGAGTGGCTGCTGACTTCAGCCCACCCATTCCAGACCTCCAGAAAGGCCTTGGCTTCCAGACACAGCAAAGCCCTCAGGTTTCACAACTAGTTCCTTTCAGTGAGCAAACCCAAACCCCAGCAGCACGACTTCCTCCCGTGTGCTGCTAAGTTACATTTTTAGGGGATTTTTTTTGTTTTTGGCTTTTGGTGATCCAAAGGGGAATGGTGCCCTTTGTATGGCCCTGCCCTCTGCAGCAGATGGGCCTCTCTGAACACCCAGAACCAGCACAGAAATCAGCAGCTGCTCCCCTGGAGCTGCCCAGGAGGGGATGGAAGGATCCCAGCGGGTCCCTGTGCCCTCGGTCAGGCTGAGTCACAGCAGAAACCTGCCAGGACACAGGCAGGGTGAGGAGCACAGGGCGATGATGCACAAGTTCCTCCACGTGGGATGCACTTCCCGAGGAGTCACGGGCTGTGCCAATACAAGCTGGCAAATTTCAGTAGGAATGTGTGATTCCTCCACCATCCTTCCCTCCCTGGAATTCCCAGGGGCTGGAAGGCTTTGGATCTCAGGGAGGATGAGCGGCTTTGGGGCAGGAAGGGGAGGAAGATGGGAAAGATCCCCAAAGTCAGGGTGTTTGTAGGGAGTTAAATCCTCTCTGTGACAGCAGCTGATGGGCTTCTCTGGGAAGCTGGGTGATGAAATCAAGGCTGACCTTCCCCTGCCAGTAGGAAATTGAGAGAACAGGGAGAAGCCAGGAAACGCCAAGGAGGAGCAGGTCATTTTCCCCCTGCATATCACAGAGGGGGAGCAGGTCATTTTCCCCCTGCATATCACAGAGGGGGAGCAGGTCATTTTCCCTGGCATATCACACTCTTCTCCGTCAAATCCAAGCAACAGTTTAAAATCCCCCCACGCAGCTGCTTTCAGGTTGGTGTGAGGGGCTCAGATTGTGCAGCTCAGCCCACACGGCCTCGTGACAGGGATGAACTGGTGGCTGAGCAGGGCAGGGGATGGATCCCCCCGTGTCTGGGGCACTCTGGAAGGAACTATCAGCTGCCCTGTGCCACCCCACGCTGCGGGGTCCTTCCCGAGTCATCCTCTGCTGACTCTGAGAGCCAAATCATCAGGGTTCCCAAGGATCCAGCTGCCTGGGAAAGCAGAATTCTGTGCCTGGAAAAGCAGGATTGTGTGC
This sequence comes from Cyanoderma ruficeps, assembly GCA_008694505.1. Classification (NCBI taxonomy): domain Eukaryota; kingdom Metazoa; phylum Chordata; class Aves; order Passeriformes; family Timaliidae; genus Cyanoderma; species Cyanoderma ruficeps. Next base: position 1,100,739 of record VZDJ01000063.1, on the reverse strand, counting down.
CCCAGCTGCAGGCAGGGAGCTGGAGTCACTATTTATAAAATACTCCACGGCCCCAACACATAAATGTGCTGTGAAACACCTGAGGTTTGTATTTTCATTCCCAGAGGCTTTGGTGCTGACTCTTATTTATGCCCAGGCTTTTTTGTTTTGTTTTGTTTTGCATTCCCTGAATGGTATAAAATACCCATTTCTCTAAAGGGAACTTTGCTAGCAATAAAAGTTGGCTTATTTCTGGGGAAGATGCTCAGCTGCTGTGTGTTATTATTGCTCCCACAAAGGAAATGGGGCAGGGCTGATTTACACTGCTGGAAGGCTTTGCCTCTCAGCACATGAATGCATTTATGATACAGCAACGGAGAGAGTGGGAAAGGAGCAGAAATGTGATTTGTAAGGTGCAGCTGTAAACTCCATTCACTCCCAGGCTTGCTCCTGCTGCTGTGAATAGGAACCAGCACCAAATCTGGGTTAGCTGCAGATTTCTTTGAATGGAGCTCGGGAGAAGTGGCTGGTCCCTGGCTAATAAACTGTGATCTGACACTTCGTGGGGCCTGGCAGCTCCTCTGAGAAGGAAATATCGATTGTGAGGCAGAAATCCAGTGTAACTGTAGAACAAGGGAGCAGGACATCACTGACACCACTCAGAGCCTGCAGTTGTGGAGAGCCCCGTGTCTCCAGTGGGTGGCAAATGCTCATTAAGGTGCCTTCTCTGGCATCAGGAGCCTCCGTGGATTGTCTCAAGCTGCATTTTTCTGTCTGTAAAATGGGGATGGTGCTTAGCTGGGAGTAGCTGTTCCTCATGCAGCTGTGGGTTCACCCATCAATTTAACTCGCTGCAACCACTGGGCAAAAAAGGGATTTTGGAGGCAATGCTGGATCAGGGCTTGGCTTCTTCCTTCCTTCTCCCCATCCTCCCCTCTGGAGGCTCTTTCTGCCTCCTCCTCAGTGTCAGCTCCTGCAGCAGGGAGGATGTTTACCTTTCCCCCTTGCACGGCGGGGCTGTGGGACACAAAAATCAGGTGTCGGCTCACGGGGAGGGGAAAATGATCACGGGGGTTTCATCTCTGCGCCAGCTCAGGGCTGGAAATTTGCATCACGAAACTGCAAATGGCTCTGGGTGAAATGGGGAACGGCTCAGAAGAAAAAAGAGCAGCACCTCATCTGTTTCAGGTCTCTCCAGTGGCATTTAATGCCCCCCTGGGTGGAAATGTTGGGGACATTCTGGGTCTCAGCCATTGCAGCCTGTGCTGAGGGGCTTGGCTGAATTAGCCCATTAATGGGATGAGTCGTGGAGGAACTTGCCGGGTTTCACTGAGCACAGGGGAAAGAAAAGAATCATTTTTTTACACATGAGGAGATGAGAAATCTCCCTAAAACACCCCCAGCTCTACGCTGGCAAATGATGTCACAGTCAGCAGCCCCAAATGATTAATTCTGCACAACCCTGGAGAGCAGAGCATCACTAACACTCCATGAAAGGGTGAAAAGTGGTCCTTGGCTTGTTTGACAAAGGCAGGGGAGGATGGTGATGCCCTGGGAAGGCTGAGCTGGAACAGACTGGGCAGAGCCAGAGAATAGAGATTTATTGAAAGGCCTTTAAGGTACACCTTGGGCAGGACAGGGCCTGGCCAGGGCTGCACCCAAGGTGGACCCAAAATGGACACAAAATGGTCACAAACGGACCCCAAATGGACACAAAATGGACACAAAATGCACAAACGGTCACCAGGCCTCACACTTTTCTAAGTTTTGGTCCATTTGCATTTTGGGGTTTAATTGTCCAATTCCAGCTCCAGGCTGTGAGGTCTCATCCTTCTTGTTCCTCCCTCCAGCCACCCTTGTTTGTGCTTTTGGGGCTGAAAGTTGTCCTTGGTGTGGGGCAGGAGAAGGATTTGTTTTGTGTCCCTGCTGTGTGCAGAGCTGAGTGACACTGACTGTGAGCTCAGAGCTGCACCCCTGGGCACCACAGAACCTGAAACACATCACAGCTCAGACCCAAGGCACCAATGGGTGGGAGTGAAGCACAGTTCAAACCTCTCTCCATGCCAGGCTCTGGGTGTCCATCAGAGTTCCCAGTCTCTGTGTTTAGGGCAGAGGGCAGACATCCCAAGGTTTGCTCAGCCACCTCCTCCCCAGCAGCATTCCCGAGGTGTTCAGCTGCCAGGGCCTGGCCTGCAGGGCACGGGCAGTGCCACAGCTCAGCCCCGAGGGCACAGATTTGGTGTTTGGAAAGCAGAGCCATCAAATGCCGCTGTAGGACACAAAAGAAAGATGAGAGACTCCAAATAGTTCAGAAGGCAAAGAGCAGAGAAAAAAAGTTTTATTGTCTAATTTTTAGTAATTTTTATAAGGTGTTCCCACACAGACTGAACATGGTTGGGGAATAGGAACGACACCTCTCTGATGCCACGGGTTAAACCAGAGAAACAGCAAAACACCACCTGGAGAAAGGTTTTTTTGGGTTTTTTTTCCCCTCCTTTTTGCTGCTGTCCAGCCTGTCTTTGAGCACAACCAGGATGCGGCGGGAACAGAGAAAACACCCCGGCCTCTCCTCTTTGTGTGTGTTTACAGAGGGCAATTTCAGCAATTCCTTCAATTTCTCACTGTTTGTTTTGGTTTTTTTGTTTGTTTTTTTTTTCTTTTCTCCTTTTTGCTGCTGTCCTGCCTCAGCCCTTGTGCACAACCAGGGCGTGGTGGGGGACAGAAAACCCCCGGGGACTTTTCTCTTTGGGTGTTTACAGAGGGGCTGAGCGGGGCAGCCCGGCCCGTGGTGGAGCAGGGAGGCTGCGGAGAGCAGCCCTGGTGCTGGAACCCAAAACGCTGTCAGCTGCTGAAACACAGCTCCTTTGATGACTCTGCTTGTTGAGGATAATTAGCCTGGTGCAGCACAGACACACACACGGATGTCTCTATTCTTTCTGCAATTGCACGGCACATGCTGGGAATCCACGATGAGCTCTTCCCTAAAAAACCCAGGGCAGCCTTCTCAACTCTGAGCAAAACCTCCGAGTCCAAATTCCCTTTCAAAAGTGACTTAAAAACACAGAAGTGTCCTCAGCAGCCAGCGGGGTTAGCACTAGATATTTAAAAGCACCACGTTTTTAGGGGTTTTTTAAATTTCCTTTTTTTTTTTTCTTTCTCATGATCTTTCAAAGAATGGAATTCCCCGTCCCGACTCCTGCCAGTGTCGAGGGCTTGCAGCATCCCCCGAGCACAGGCTGCTCCGTCGGAAAGTGGCAGCAATAATGCGGGGAGGAACTTTTCCAGAGGGCTTTACAAGAGGCAGAATTCTGCGGGGAAACAGCACAGCACTGCCACTGCCCACGGGGGAAGGAGAGCCAGCCATTAATGCCAGCAGGGCTCCATTGAAATCTGCAATCCTGAGCTCCTCCTGCCGCTCCTTGTCTGGAGAATCTCCTCAGTGCATTTAAACCGGCCCCTGACAGGCCTGGAGAGAGGCGAAGAGAAAGAAAAAGGGACAGAAAAGATAACACTGGGATCTGTATCCCTCGGGGCTGATAGGAAGCTGGAAAGGGAATTGCATCCTCAGGATGGAGTTTTGAACTGCTTGTCAAAGACACAGAAGGCACAGAGCAATTCTTTCAGGCTCCCTCAGTGACATGTGAGGTCTGGGCTGCACTTTCTGAGCTCCTCTCCTTCCCAGAGCAGAGGGCAGGAACAAGTTCAGGACCTTGGCTCCCAGACAAGGAAATCATCAGAGGGATGGAAGCCCAAGGAAATGTTTTCTTGTCACCATGTGATTTTAATACCAAAACAAACCAAGTACTCAGGGACCAGGAAACTCTGACATCTCTGTCAGCGTTTGCCAAAGCCAGACAGCCCCGAAAACCACACCTCAGCCACCCAGGGAACGCTGGCTGCTGGCTGGGGCCTCACTGCACACGGTGATGCTGCTCCAGCACTCAAACACGAGCTCCCAGTGCAGTGCGGGGGGCGCAGGCACTGCAGAGGAGTTTGAGTTTTCGTTTTCCTCCCTGAACACACACCAGCTCGTTCTCTGGGCCAGTGAGTCCTGCAGGGGCTCCCTGACCTTGGCTGAGCAATCTCTGTGCAGGGCTGCTCTGTCCTGAAACCCTTTCTCTGTGGGTATCAGCCCCAAATATCTGATTGCCCCATGGCTCCCAGCCATCAGGTTTGATTAATGGCAGTTCTGTGTCCCTTTGATTAATGGCAGTTCTGTGTCCCTTTGATTAATGGCAGTTCTGTGTCCCTTTGATTAATGGCAGTTCTGTGTCCAGCATCCTGAACCATGAGGTGCTGTCGTTATCAGTTTACAGTGTGATCTTATCACAGGAAGGACTCCTTTGCCTCTGATAAGAGCTGCCCCTCCCTCTGAAAATGCTGTACCATGTCATGGAAATTGCTCTTCTACTTAGAGCAGATCTAAGTCTCGTCCTGAATGGACTGAAACTCTACAGGTTCAGGTGCAAGTATCAGCCTAATTGCAGATCTGATATCTCAGCTTCTCCGTGCCTCAGTTTTCAGACTACGCCGTGGAAATGAAGAGCCCTCTGTGGTTTATCACTCTGGATCTTTAAAGTGAGGAACTGTCTCACGGAGATCCCCCCAGCCCAAACCCACTGCAACCACTGGCAGGGAACAACCTGAGTCCTGCAGGAATCATCTCAGTCCCACGGCAGAAGTCTGCAGCAAAGCCAATGGAAAAAAACCCTAAAATCCATGTGCAGAGCAGGCATGGGACTGAGTCCCAAATGGATGTTCTGAAGCCTTTCTCCAGAGCACCTCCCTGGCAGCTGCGGCCTCATCTCACAGTCCCTGTCCTGCAGACCTGCTGGGTCCCCTCCAGCACAGAACTGAGGGCTCAGAGCTGACCCAGGAACTGCAACACACAAACCAGAGAACCAGAGCAGTTCGGAGCTCAGACTGCTCCAACCCCATCCCCTAAACCCCAATGACAGCTGAGATCAGGGAACCCAGGCCTCGGAGCTGACCCAGGAACTGCAATTCCCAAACCAGAGCAGTTTTGAGCTCAGACTGCTCCAACCCCATCCCGTAAACCCCACTGAGAGCTGAGTGAGGGAACCAGGGCCTTCCCAAAGGAGCCCCTGCAGAACTTCTCGCTGTGTCACCATTTGGAAACAGGTCACAAACCCTTCCCAGGAAGCTTGTGCTCCCAAATGTCCACGGGCAGGACTGGAAATGAAAGTGTTTTGCTCTGCCACACAATCCACAGCTCTATCCAAGCCCAGATCCCTGTCTGGAGTGATCAGCTTTAGGAGAAGCTTTTCCCTAAGCCTTTGTGGCTACAACACCTGGATTTTCCATTCAAGACTTCAAGATTTCCTCCAGTGCTGCTAAACTTGGAAATCCCTTTCAATGGAGCCTCCCAAGCTGTGCTGCTTCCAGCAACATTTCTTCCCTTGGGATGGGCTTTCCCTCCACGCCCTGGGCCAGCACCAGTCACTGGGAATCAGGAAAATCCTCCAAATGCTTGGGCTCAAATGGGCCTCGGGGCTGGTTTTGGGCTGGGTCTTTGTAGCAGGATGAATTCCAGCCAGGAGCATTCGCAGAAAACAAATACCCCGAAGGCAAAGCCGTGAAGGAGGGGAAACCACTCCAGAATTGCAAACGATGAGCAGCACTTCGCTGCCATGCAGCAATTTCCCAAATCCAGCTCCAGCTCCAGAGGAAGGAGCGACTCCCAGCCTTGCTGGGCTGAAATCCTGAGATGTTGCTAAGTCTGTTACTAAGCAAAACATGTCTTAGCAGGCTAAAATCCCTTTCAAAACACCACAGGAGCTTTTGGTGTTTGTAAACTGGGTCTGAGCTTCATTTCTTCCACAATAATGAAACCTTTAATGCTTGTAAATTCTCGTCGTTTCTGAGAAGGCGAATCCAAGTCAGACTGGTTTTCTCCAGGCCCAGGGGAATTGATTCCTCCTCAGGCCATGAACACAGAGTTAAAGCCTTTTCCAGGCCCAGAGGAGGGGAAGGAACATCCATTTGGTTTTGGAAAGCTTTGCCACCTGTGTCATCTCTTCTGCTTATCAGAGACAGCACAGTGGCAGAAAAAAAGCACAATATCTCTAATTGAAGTGTTCTGGTTATGGGCAGTGATTTCCCCAGCCTGAGTAATGGCAGGGACCAGGGAATTATCTTCATTTTCTTAGGCCTGGATCTCTTCTGAAACAGCAGCTCAGAGCTGTGGTTTGAATTCAGAGTGGTGTGCAGCAACCGAAACAGCTTAAATTTTATACATTTCTATATCCATGCACATATGTGAACCCAGAGTCAAAACAAAGAAAGCAGGATTATTATTTTTTTTTTCCTTTCTCATGCTGAAATTTTGACTTTCTGTTTTTGAGGATGTTTTGGGGGAGTTTAAAGGCTGACATGAAACTTTCAAAAACTTGCAGATTCTGAAGCCACATTGATTTCTGCACCATGCAGGATAAATAAGTTTCATTAATTCAAGCTTGGTCAAAGGTCTTCTTCCATCCTGAATGAAACTGCAGTCCATCGCATTTTTTTTTTCAATTTTAGCCTTTTATAGACACATTATGGATTTTTTTTTTAATTGCTTCTACATGCACAGGAGTTGTAAGTGATCCCCTGTGGCTTTGATGGCCTGTAAATTACTTTGTGCTTTTCTTCTCTCTCCTCTCAGGGATAGACAGGGATTTTAACAATAGTGAGAGGTGCTGGCAGGCAGATTGGAAGACAATTAGGTGGAGCAACTGATGGGAGGTTCATAACAAGACGATAAATAATATTTTGGGGCAACCGGGAAATAATAATTGCATGAAATCTCCTTCTGGAGGAATCCTCTCGTTGCATTTAGGGCATTGAAGCACTGGGGGTTTGATTAAGCCTTTGTGTAAAATGTTTTTCTCAGTGCCCAAATTGCAAAATGGGAATTATCACCTTTGCCTTCCTCGCTTGCTTCAGTCAGGAGCTGCTGGGCATGGGGACAGCCTGTGGGACCAGACAGTACGTAATCTAATGGGCTAATTGCAGAGTGAAATAATAATA
>VZDJ01000063.1:1067812-1080797 GCA_008694505.1 Cyanoderma ruficeps | reverse complement strand
AAAAAAAAAAAAAAAAAAAAGCCTGTGGTTTTATCACTTTCTTCCATCCAGATGTTGAGTCCAAGCTGTGATTTGTCAGAAAACTTTCACAGGGAAATGAGGTTCCCTGAGCAGAGCAGCTGCTGCCTCAGGGGGGCCAAGTTCTCACCTGGGATGTGAAAGGCTCCAGAAAACAGCCCTGAGCCCAAACCTGGCATCTTCAGAGAGCCCCACAATGGGTTGGGTTGGAAGGAACCTCAAAGTTCATCCTGTCCCACTCCCCTGCAGGGACACCTTCCCCCATCCCAGGCTGCTCCAAACCCCTTCAAGTTCCCCCAGTGCCGAGGGGATCCGGCTGGGTGGGCTCCATGGCCCGTCCTGTGCTCTGTTCCCACAGGGAATATCCCACCCAGCCCTTCCCCACCCTTCCCGTTGTTCTGGCAAAGAGTTTCTCAGTGGAAGTTGGAATAGAGAATTGGGCCTGGCTGCTGTGGCTCCTGCCAGGCCCCACTGCTGACAGGGAAAGAAATAAATCCATAAATCCACCAGGGAGGAGAGGCTGGCTCTGCACTCAGGAACCTTCTGGATTGGGACCAGCTCTCTGACATTGGTGGACTACAGGATTCAGGTCATTCAAGAGATCTGCTGGGATTTTCCAAGGGTTTGGAGTGTGTTTTGTCCTTAGACATCCTCGTGGAGCTTCCAGAGCTTGCAGGGGGCCTGAAACCAGAGAGCACCGGGGGTTACAATAAAAATAACAACAGCAGCCTCTCCATTTCATGCTCTGATCAAACATACAACACTCCAGGGACCTCCTTGGTCAAAGTTCAGCTCCTCACGCTTCCAGTCAGCTCTAGGACACAGGGGGAATTCAGAATATCTGCTTCACTCCTCATCAGGCACAAAATATCCAGTTACCCACTGGAGAGCTGCAGCAAAGGTGGGAAAAGCCACAATTGTAAAGCGCTGCTCCAAAAAATGAAAAGTGAAGAGGAAATCGATGCTGCTGCCAGGGCCCAGAGGTCTTCCCCTGGCTGGTGTGGGCATGAATTCCCAGATTTTCACCAGGGGCTGAGAGGGGGAGATGTGATTAACACGTTAGCAGAGCGCTGGGAGAGAATCTCTCTCGTCTGCCCAAGCGGCTCAGCGGAAACTCGCAGCAAACAACCGAAAGAGAGGAAACAAAAATAAACTCCCTGCCTCAGAGCACGACAGATGGGTCACCTCTGCTGCAGGCCAGCGTGAGGCAGGCTCAGAGACGTCACGGGGAAAAGCTGCAGCGTGCAAGAACGGAGCCTTTTGTCACAAACCGTTCAGGTTTTCCATCCTGGAATGGTGCGTGCCGGGGGAGCTGGGCAGCAGCGGGCAGGCGGGAGGGGACAGCCTCCAGCTGCTGGGTGAGGGACACAGAGGGCACAGATGGAGCTGCAGGTACCTTTAAAGGACGGGGCCCTGGGATTTGCTCAAGGTTGTGCAAGGAGTTTGTAGCAGAGCCAGGACCTGCATCCAGCTCTTCCCAGCGTGATGCCTTCGGAATAAAGGCTATCTTTCATCTAAATTAAAACCCCACAATTTTACAGGAGCTTCAGGGCCTCTGTCTAATCTATTCAGGCAGCATTCATCACCATGGCATCTAGGTGCCACTCTCCTCATCCCTTAACCTTGCCAGAGCCTGTCATGAATATTCCCAGCATCTTTTTATGGGTTTCCAAATGAGATGAACACACTCTTCCACCCTCTGCCTCCACCTCCCCTCCCAACAGCCTGCCTGATAAACAACCCATCCGTTATCCCCGCAAAGAATTTATTAAAAATAAAAAATTAAAACAAAGATAGAACGCCGAGAGGGTTTTCCAATTAGCAGACCTTGCACTTGGCCATATTTTGGAGCGTCTCCGCTCCCCTCCCCGGCAGAAGTTGGGCACTGACAGCACGGCCTGTCACTGCTCAGCCTGCCAGCTGCAGAAAATCCAGGCAGCAGCCTCGCTTTAATTGAATGCATAATGAGGTGACTGGCAGGTTTAATTAACAAAACTCATCCTGTGTATGCACCTGGAGGTGAAAATAAGTTTAATCAAGAGGAGTTGGCAAGTGCCAACAGCTCTGTCACGGTTGCCCCCCCCCCCGCTCTTATTTTGGGTTGTTTCAACCAGGCTTTATATTTGCAAAAATGGCTCTGGGTGCCGATTAATTATCTTTTTGCCCAAGATTGATGAGTTGTTGCAGCCTGCCTCGTAATGAGAGCCCGTGCTCCTGGAAAAGCTGCACTGGAAGCTTTAATAATCAGGCTGCCTTAGATAAACCACTGATGGCAAACACTGGAGGGGCCTGGATTGCAGTGACCCTTGAGGACTTCACCCACGGGAGGGAAATCTGTCCTGAAAATGTGCTGGCTGCCCCTCATCGCCAAGGGAGGGTGGCTTCCTGGGGAGCAGCGTGGTGTGCAGCCTCCTCAGAGGTCAAGGACTGAGGGAGAAGCCGTGAGGGCTCTGAGTCACTTCTGGTTTGAAGTGGCATCATTGGAGGGCCACTGGCTTGGTAAAAAAGTCATGGATAGAAGGTAAAAAGTCACAGATAGAAGTAAAAAAGTCATGGATAGAAGGTAAAAAAGTGCCTGAATGCTTTCCCTGCTGCTGAAGGAAAGGCGGGAGGTGATTCCCACGTGTAAGGAGAACCTGTGCCATCACTGCCTGTCCCCACAGCACAGGACACCCACAGCAGGTCCAGTTTGGCCCTACTGGATCCAAAAATGCACATCGGGGAGGTTGGAGCTCCATCATTCCCTGTCCCCACAGCACAGGACACCCACAGCACATCCAGCATCCCCCTTGGCCCTGCTGGATCCAAAATGCCCATCGGGGAGGTTGGAGCCCCATCATTCCCTGTTCCCACAGCACAGGACACCCACAGCAGGTCCAGTTTGGCCCTCCTGGATCCAAAATGCCCATCTGGGAGGGCAGAGCTGCACCTGGAGCCCCGAGGTGACAGAGGGCGAGTGGATGTCCCCTGCCTGGCCAGGTTTGGTGGCTGGTGGCTGTGGGGTGCTGCTGGCCCCTCTCTCCAGCTGGGGAAGGTGTCTCCCAGGGCAGGTTCTGTCAGGGGTTGTGGGCGTGTCACGGGGAGGTTAATTCATGCGGGCTGTCAAAATATTCTCCCTGCTACTCAGCCACTTAACATGGCCTCTCTTTCTCTTGCCTGAAAAGGCATTTGCCACGGTGTTCTGATACATGGTCTGTGTTGGAGACGTTACTGACAGCTGTTGTATGACTGCAGGAAGGAAATTATGACTCCCTAATGATAACATGTCACGGCGTGTCTCGCTGCCTTTCTTCTCCTCGAGCTGCACATTCCTCCCGCCGGTGCCTCAGTCGCTGCTCTCCTGCTCCCAGCTGTGGAGCACTGACGTGGGTACCGTGTGCTCAGAGCAGGGAAAAGGTTCTGGATGGTCCCACCCTTGTAAAGGACGTGGGGAAATTTCCTTCCCCTCTGCTCCTGAGGCTCCTCCTGGAGCGCCGTGTCCAGGTCTGGTGGCCCAAGTGAAAGGAGGACGTGGAAGTGTTGGAGCCAAGGTCAGAGGAGACGCCCTGTGTGGTAACCTGGCCTTTCTAACTTTGGGATGCCTCATATCCCAACACCCCTCCAACTTTTTTTGTGGAGGTGCTGAAGCTCCAACCTGCTCAGCTGAGGGTCAGGCATTCAGGGGAATGAGCATGGGCACTCAGGTGCCAGTTTCTTCCCATATGTGGCTTTTCCCTGATAAACTCTGGGAAAAAAACATATAAATGGCTATATATGTATATAAAAATGGCTGAAATGGACATATATATATATATATATATATATATATATATATATATATAATGGCTGGTANTATATATATATATATATATAAAAAAATGGCTGACAGCTGTGGGAGAAGGAGCCTGTGGAGCACACAGAGGTGTCTCTCCTTGTGGGCCACCACAAGCCCCTCTCTGCTGTGCTCCAGGTGTGTTCTCACACCTCCAGCCTTTGCAGGGGATCTCAGCACGAAAATCTAATAAAAAGTGACCAAAAAAACCCCAAAAAAAAGACAAAAAGAAAGAAGTCTTTTGCATCTGCTTTGAGGAGCTGACTGGAGTGAGGAGTGTTTAACCTAGATTTGAATCCCCCTGGCGTGGGGAGGTTCCTGTGCCCAGGCAGAAGGCCCAGAAGGGTCATGCATCATTTACAAGCCCGTGCTCCAAACCAGGGCCAGGCTGGGGGCGGCCGGGGGTGGAAATGCAGGTTCAGAACGCTCAGCTCAGCAGGAGCCCCTGTTGTGAGCAGGGGCAGAACCCAGCTGACTAACAGCTTCTGGCAGGGCCACCAGGGCTTGCTTCCCTCCTGCTGCCTGCTGGCACGACAGGGAAATTGTCCTCTGCCCACGGCAGGGCACAGCTGCTGTCTGCCTGGCCCCTCCGAGCAGCTCCCAAGCCATCTGTGGGGGACTTTGACAGGTTTTGGGGTCCCCCAGAGCCACCCAACAGGTAAAATCTCCCTCTGCGTGACGTGCTGAGTTCCTGTTTGTCCCCAAGGGGAGCGTTGCTGCTGCTCAGGGTAAAAATCTTCTAATTCTGGGTTGCTTGAAAGAGAATCCTGAAATGTTTGAGGCCAGGGAGGAGCAGCAGCACCAACAGGTGTCTGGAGATCGTGTGGAGAGTCCAAGCGGAGCTGCAGGAGCTGGGAATTTGCGGAGCATCCCACAGGAGCCCTGCGAGCGTGGCGGAGCTGCTTGTGCTGCAGTCAGCTTTGTCAGATGGAGAGTAAATGGAGAAACCCCCGGAGGGATCTGCTGCCTGTGAGGTGATCCCAGAGCCCTCTTCACCTTGGGATTTTGGAGGTCTGAAGGCACGTGTCCTAGACATTTTTGGAGTAGGGGGTTGGATTCTGGAAGTCTTTACCATGTGACCTTTCAGAACCACTCGAATGTGCTGTGGGATCCCTTGTATTTTGTGGGATACCTTGTTTTTTCGTGGGATCCCTTGTTTTTTCGTGTGTTCCCTTGTTTTTTTTGTGGGATCCCTTGTTTTTTGCGGGTTCCCTTGTTTTATGTGGTATCCCTTGGTTTTTTGAGGGTTCCCTTGTTTTTTTGCAGGTTCCCTTGGTTTTTTTGTGGCCTCTGAGCTGCAGAACAGCCCAGCAAGATTTCTTGTGGACAATCCACCTTTGCCTCCCAGAAGAGATTTTCCCATTGCCTCTGGTTTAAGAGCATCAGCTTGCAGGGAGGGCAAAGAGCCTGTGGAAGGTGTTTGAGCACCGGGGAGCTGTGCCCACCACAAAAACCCGACAGAGCTGCCTTCCCCCCGTGCTGCTCCGCGTGGGAGTGCCTGCACATCCTCACTTCTCCAAGACCCAACACAGCCAAGATCCCATTTCTGCTTCAATTTAGGCAGCTGTGAGAAAAAACAAACAAAACACCCCCCCCCCAAAAAAAAAACCCCAAACAAACATCTAGCCAAACCAAAAAACCCCCAAACAGAAATTACTTTATCATTGCCATTGAACCAGGGGTGGGATCCACCTGTTTGCAGCAATTCCCCCAGAACCCTGCACGGCACACCCCTTGTTCTGTAGGAACACACAAAACGGGGGTTGACGTCCTAAAAGTCGGTTTTCTTTTGGGATTGGTGCCAGTAAAGTCACGTTTTCCTTCATCCCCTTTCAGCTGCTGTGGACACACGGATGACAACACAAGTCGGGGTGCACAGGGAGAGTTTTTCAGGCTTTTTTTCTTTTTTTTTTCTCCCCCTTTCCCGGAATAATGTAAATCTGGATGGGCTGGCTGGGAGAAGGGGACGAGGCGCTCTGGGGCAGGGAGGAGGAGCCGCAGCCACAGGAGGTCAGTGTTGCACTGTGGAAATGGCAGCGAAAAGTCAGCGCGGCCTTGGAGGAAAACTTGACCCGGGAGCGAGGGAGGAGAATTCCTGCCGGGAACTTGGGGAGAGTTTGCCACGCTGCGCTCCGGCAGAGCCCGGGGCTGGTGGAGGATGCGATGCTGGAAGGAGAGAGGGGATGTATCCCACGTGGGGGAAGAAAAAGGGCAAAAAGGAGAGCGGCGTGGATTTGAGGGAAGGAAAATGGCAAAAGGAGCGTAAAGGGAAAAAGGCAAAAGGAGAGAAAAAGGCAAAAATGGCAAAAGGATTTCACGCCTTGGAGAGCTGCGAGCAGACGCTCGGCGACTCCGAGCTGGGAGATTTCCCCTCCCCATCCTTTTGGCCCCTGGAAGTTCTTTTTTGGAGGAGCTCGCATCCTCCCCGCCGTGCCCGGCATCCATCCCCTCGCCGGCAGCTCCGCTCCGCTTAGCCAGGCCTGAAAAGCCCCTTCCGTGCCCGATCCCCGTCCCTCCTCCTGCCAGTCCTCCTCCCAGGGTGGTCCGGGGCAGGTTGCAGCAGGAGGCGTGGGGAGGGATGCTGGCACGGCTGCTGCTCCGGGGGCTGCCTGCTGAAAGGGGATTTGCATTCCAGCAGATTCCGAGGGCTGTGTCCGGCCACCCTCTTCCCTCGGGGCTCTGGAATATGTTTTAAGGCCCATTCCCAGGGAGCTCTGGCAGCCGTTTGATGTGGTGGCAGCTCTTTTAGAGAATGGCTGGGCCGGTGACAGAAGTGAAACTCGAATGTTCTCCAGTAGGCTCTGCGGTTCCTTCATTAAAAACAGACAGATAAACAAACAAATTACAGCCCATTATGAGCATCTCCTCCGGTCCCTCTTCAAACAGCTTTTTGCTGTTTCTAAAAGCCTTAAATAAGGACACAGCCTCCCCAGTCTTGGCCATAAACTGTTGGCTTTCAGCTTCCCCTGTGCCTCTGGATCCGTTTTCTTTGCTGCCTTCGGAGCGTCTGATGTGAACTTTAAATTCGTTTGGCTTTTCCTGGTGAGAGGCTTCAGAGTAAGATTCCTTGTGTGCAGCCTTTGATGTTACACCCACAAAGAATCTCCCCCTTTTTCCAAATGCTCTGCTGAACCCCCATTAAAAACAAGCAAACAAAAAACCCCAAAAAACCAAACCCCTCCCCCCCCAAAAAAAAAGAAAGAGAAGTTTTATGTAGCCAGGCTGAGAAGAAGTGGGGTGACCCATGGAAATGGTTTTTGTGTCCCTCACAAAGGCCCCAGAGCTGTGGTGATGGCCCAGCCAAAAGATCTGTGCTCATTTGGGCAGGGCTGGGCTTGAGTTGTCCTTGCAGGCTTGGAGACACCACGTGAAACACACTGGGAAAATCCAGCCAGAGCTTTTTCCTCCTCCAAAAGTGGATAAAGACCCATTTTGCTCCCTCTGACACTTAGTGGCTTCTGCTTCATTGGCACCAAGGTCCTGCTGTCGGGGCTCTCCTGCCCTCCCACGCCCAGGCATTTGGCTTTGGGATTGCTCCTCTCCTGATGCTGAGAGAGAGGGAAAACCATTGTGTGCTCACAGGCTGAAACAAAGCTCAGCATTTCCCCTCTGCCTTGGGCTGCCTCAGGGCTTTGGGGACAGTTTTGGTGGGGCCGTGCTCGAAGGCTGAGCCCAGCACAGGTGCCTTGGGTGCAGCCTGAGAATCCTCAGCTTGGTAAAGGGCTTTGTTCCAAGTGTGTTTCTGCAGAGGAGAAAGCCAAGCACTGACCCTTTTCAGGAGCATCTGATGCGTGCACCGTGATTAGAAAGAGTAGGGGAAGTTAAAAATAACCTGTGGAGGAGGCATTCTAATGAGCAATTATCATTCCTTTCCATTGACTTTTTGCAGCAAGACTCTCCATGTGTTTAGTCTTCTCCAAAGAACATGCCAGATGTTAGGGTGAGTGATTTGTTAAGTCCCTGAATTCTATTCTCACTGGTGTTCTGAACCATTGTCAGGTTCTTTTATATTTTTTTTCCTCTCTCCTTTTATTTTTTTTGTAACTATTAAAATAATTGGGCCCTGAACATTCTGACCTGATAACGCAAGACAATCTTGGCTGGCTTTCCTAAGGGTCAGGATTTGTGAATAGAAAACTTGGGGAGGGTTTGCCAGAACAAAGAAATGCTTCTGCATGCAAAGATCTTCAATAAGTTAATCTGAGGTGGAATCATCTGGCTTCAGAAATCATGCCTCCTGGCAAAATCTGACTTTTGCATTTCAACATCCTGAACTTGAGTCTCCAAGGAGGCCTTTGTGCCTGTGGGGCTGTGCTTTTCCCCCGGCAGAGAGCTCAGAGCTCTTTACAAACGACTGACGACGAGGCCGATTCCACCTTTGCAAAATTTTCATACAGGGGGGGAAAGCGAGGAGGAAAAGCAAAAGTTCCCTTCACAAAGGCACCGAAGCCCTTTCCCTGTCCCCCTCGCAGGAATCTTAATTGGATTAAAATACGAATCTGTATATTGTGATTTTGCATGCCATGGATCCCACCCTCTTGTTTTTAGGCGCATTGGCCAAACTCAATGAAGTGCACGGTCAGTCTCTGAGCTCTGCCTTTGGTGTCCCTCGGTTGGAGCTCATTAAGCATTCGGGGGAATAATAATTCTGGGACTTGAACTTTGATCTGAGGAATCTGGCAAAGAAAGGGCCGGAAATTGCAGCGGCCTGATTAGCTACCCCAAGTTGATCAACTTTTCTGCCAGATGCAGGCAGAGCTCGCAGAGGCTCGGGGACAATGGTGGGGGTGAGGCAGGGCCGGGGCAGCCGTGTTGTGTCTGCGCTCCCATCACATCCCATTCCTGTCTCCCGTGCCCTTTGCACCACTGCACAGCCAACCACGGCCTCTGTCCAAAATATCTACTTGGCCACAAAATTACTAATAATTTGTTTAATTTTTTTTTTTTTTAAACCTTAAGGGTTTGCTGATTTTCACACATCTTTGGAGTTGCGCGGTTTCGTTAGGGCTGGGAACGTCAAATTGTCTTGAAAAAATGTTTCCCTCGGAGCTTTGCCTGAGATTTTCTTGAAATTTGTGGCAATTTCGGTGAGACACTATGAATTGAAGTGAGGCAAAACTGGGCCAGGCTGTGGAGTTTTACACGAGCAGTACTTTACCCCCCAGGAGGAAATTTAGATCGGGGTATAAAACCTAAAATGCTTAGATTTGGAACAAGGCAGGGGTTGTCGTGCATTTCCATTTCCCCCAAAAATATCAGGAGAATCTCAGCCGGAATTCAAGCACGTGTTGTGACAACCTAAACTCGAGGAGGAGCTGGGTTTGGAGCTCTGCTGTGTCTGGCTGGGGATTTTCTGACCTTGGTGAGTGAAAACTCTCAGCTGGAACTGAGACAGGAGGGGAATGGAGCTGCTTCTCCCAGAGCAGGGCTGGAGCCTCGGATATCTCCCTTCTTGGAAAGATGTCCCTGCCACCGCCAGAACACCTCCAAACACTGAAACACTGACCCCTCCCGTGCCTGGGAAACCTTCCTGCTTGCTGTTGCTTTTCCTCAAAACTTTGTACAGTTTCGGTTTCTGTCAAGAGACGCATCAAATGTCTACCTCAATATCCAAGGGAAATAAATATCCACAAGCTCAGTGCCATGTTTCTGGATGCTTGGCCAGCTGGCAAAGCAGGAATGGGATGTGGAGCTTTTCCAGAAGGGCTTCTGATGAAGAATTTTTTTTTTTTTAATTCCTGCAAGAAATCAAATACTAAATATTGTAGTAGAAAACCCAAATGGTTTGGGCTCCAGCAATAAGACATCCTGGTGCCTTGTGACTGCAGCGCTGTTTGATCCCTCCTTGGTCCCTGTCCCAGGCTCAGGGGTGATGCAGTGCTCCTTCCCATGGAAATGTGCTTGGGATGTTTTCCAGGAGGAAAATCACTGTCAGAGCAAATAATATTGTTTGAAAGAAAGTTTCCTTTTCAAACGAAAAAAAACGGAGCAGGGTTTTGGCAGGCTCCCATCTGCCTCCCATTGCAGACACCCCATGTTACGGTTGTGTGGAGCATCAGGACCCGTGTTTCCGTGTGATTTTGGAAATCCCGTGCTGAGTGGCTGGTCTCAGTTGTGGTGGTGCAGAGGTGTCTCCCTGTCAGGGTGCCAAGCCTTCTGTCAGACCCCTGCTTTCTGTCCCTACATAAAGCTGAGCTTTGCTCCCAGCCTCGGTGACGGAGGAAGCTGACACTGTTCCAGCATGTTGTTCATATCCTGAAGTCTTTTAATTTCCCCTGGCTGCTGTTGCAGCAGCACCATTTCGCTGAATAAATTAATCACAACCCAAGATTTGTTGGACATGAAGCCTCAAAACCCGGGTTCCCCTCGTGACTTGGAGAAAGCTCTTCCAGTGGGGCGCTCTGTCTTTAGTTTTCCCCCTCCGTGGGTGAAAGGGTTACAAGAACCTCTGCTATTGTTGCTAGAAAAAGTGGCTTCCTGTGATATAAAGTAATTTTTTTCAAATAGGAAACATATGGCTGGTCCCTAACAACAAAGTAATATTCAGGTGCTGATGGCATATGCCTCCAGTCCTGTCACAGGAAGCTATCTTGGAAATCTGGTGGCAGAGGCTTATCCACGCTGATTTTCAGGAAGTGGGCTGGGGGGATGGAATCTGAACCCGATATCAGAAATAAATACATTTACAGTTTTAATCTTGCTGCCCCCGCAGTGCGTCCCTTGTTAGCTGCGATAAACAAATCTCGTGTGAGGTCCGTGCTGCTCTGTTCAACACCCACCTGAGGAATTAAAACCCCCACGAATTTCATGGTGAGAGCCCCTCTCAGGGTTTGGTGTCTCACACGAGGAGTGACAGGAAAAGGGGGAATGGCTCCAAACTAGAAGTCAGTGGGTTTAGGTTGGATATTGGGGAAAAAATAAATCTTTATTATGAGGGTGGTGAGGCCCTGGCACCAGCTGCCAGGAGAAGCTGGGGTTGCCCCGTCCCTGGAGGTGTTCTCTGCCTCTTCCGTGGCTATTTGGGAGCTCCAAGAGCTGCTGGAGTCATTATTCTGTCTGAATTACACCGCTCTTGTTGTGGTTCTCAGCCTCAGTACAGCCAGGGCTTGGGGTTTTATTTTTATCCTCCACCGCTGGAATTTTTGCCTCTAATAATTAATAATATTTCCCTTTCTTTCCTTCGTGAGCCACACTTCTTTTTCTCCTGGGTTCTGGCTGGAAACTTGAATTTTTACTTAAGAATAGCTGTTGTTCACCATAGCCCAGATATTCAGGTCACTTCTCAGCTTGAGCTTGGGTTGGGCTCGGAGCCCGAGGTTGGTCAGCAGGAGCTGACGGGGATCAGGGGATTTGCTGTCCCAGGGAGAAGGGACAAACTTCCAACCAGGGCTGGGTGGAACCAGCCCCACTGGGGTGGGGATCACACCCCTTTGGTGCCAAGCTACCCAACTCCCTTGTGGTTTTCTCTTCCCCCACGGAATGCTGCATTTAGGGCTGCAAACCCACCGTCCTCATCCTGGCCTTGGTTATTGCTCAGTTACCCAATTAGTGCTCTCACACCTGCAGATTCTTCATCTACAAACACGCCGTGGCTTTAACCCTTTGGAGAGGCTCAGCTGGAGAAATGTCAGGATGGGAGGCGAAAAAAAGAAAACCTCGAGATTTGGAGTGACTTTTGTGTCATGAAGGGCCCTTTGAGTTTGTTTTACCCCCATATTTCAGGAGCTGGCACCAGGAGGGATTTTTGTGCGGCGGTGAGGAGGCGAACGGCCTTAACTTGCAGCATCGGGAAATAAATGGACAGGCAAGAATGCCAAGGTTTCCTGGTGGAGGTGCTGAACCCTGGAGGAATCTTCTCCAGAGCTTCAGCAAGTGGCAGAGAGACAGCAGAGCTGGGCAGGATTGATGGAGTGCCTGCAACTCTTCTGTCCCTGATAGTGCTGCAATAAAAGTGACAAACGGGGGAGGAGAGTGGGGCTGCTGGAAACTTAGCATGACTGAAGGAAAAAAAAAAAAACCCACAAAAACCCGTGCACAGGGTAATTTATTGGCAACGAAGAACCGTCAGCAGGAGAGAGGGAAGCTAATTGTGCCCGGTTAATTAGGTATGGGACTGAAACCTTGGTCTTGCACAGCTCCAGCCACAGAGTCACTGGGCTCTCCCAGGACTCTGACTGCAAAGCCTTGAAATTAATTTTAATTGTTGGTTCGAGTCTCCGCCAGAACAATCAGCAGGAAAAGCCCTCTCGCCAGGCCTCGGGTGGGAATGGCACCGTCACCAGCAGCTTCCAGAGCCTTCACCGGGGTGTTCTGAGTGGCCAGAGCTGTTTTAGCACCGGGGTTTTGAAGGTTTGCTGTTGTTTATAAGGCCAGTGTGGGGTGGCACAGCCTTTGTGTCACCTTGTCATCTGCAGAGGTCCCTTCAGCCTCGGCTCTTCTGTGATTCTGTGCCCGCCCAGACCCTCCTCAGCCGCCCCCCCCAAATTTTGGAGGTAGTTTAAGACTTCCCCAGCCCCGTAAACACAGCGCCCTGCCGCTAACAAAGAAATCTGGGGTCGTTCCCCAGGTAATTTTCCCTTCTCCCAAACCTCAGGAAGCACTAAATCCATATAGGTGCAGTGGGATGGAGAGGGAGAAACAGCAACACCATCCAGAATTAAAAAAAAAACCCAAAAAAAATCTTCCGAGGGGCGGAAGCACAAAGCAGATGTTTTTACGGGGCTGGCTGTGCACAGAAGGGATCCCAGCACGCTGATAAAAGGATAATTCCATGTGATGTCATTCCCAACACTCCTCCGAGGCTTCAGGCAGAGCCAGTGTGGTCAGCTTGAGGCTGGGGGGAGCAGAGAGCAGCAGCAGGAGAAGGAGGAGGAGGAGGAGGAGGAGGAGGAGGGGAGGACATCCCAGAACGGGAAGGTTTTTACAAATCAAGGGAAAACAACAACAACAAAACCCGCTCGGGCTGTGCCGGCAGCGCCGGGCTCGGTGCGATCCCCGCAGAAATGATCTGTCGGACAAGTCGAGCCGGGCTGGGAGCGGGGGGAGGCGGCTGCGAGGAGCCGGGGCGGAGGGGGAGCCTTGGAACGGCCCCAGCAATGACTGATGGGCTCCGCTGGAAATTTCAGCCGACGACTACCTTATGGAAAAGGGGAGGGG
>VZDJ01000063.1:1055904-1067729 GCA_008694505.1 Cyanoderma ruficeps | reverse complement strand
AAAAACCAACCAGAACACCCTAATTGAAGGAATGAATTAAAAAGATGACCCCGGAAAACGTGGCAGCCTTTTTATTTGATGAGGAATCAAGTTCACAGCGTGTCAGCAGAGGTGCTGCGGTCCGGGCTTTTATTTGTTTCCTGGCAATAAGAACATTCCTTTTCAGGCTGATATCATCCTCTCATCTTCTCCCTCCCTCTTTCTATCCCTCTCTTCCTCGTCTCGCATCCTTTTTCCTTCCTCCCTTTTTTCTCGCTCACCCCCTCGCCCTTTTTTTCTCTCGGCTTGCCAGTTCAGGCATTCTCACATACATTACCCCTTCCTTTCATCTCGGGAATGACCTGAAATGACCTTTTGCCTGGCACTAGACGTGACTTAACTGATAATAGCAGATACTTGGGGGCCTCAAGCGGTGGCTTGTCTCGGCACGTACGGGGAGGGGAAAGAAAGGAGAAGGAGGAAAAAAATCCCTCTTCCCCCTTTTCTTTCTTTCTTTTTTTAAATTTTTTTTATTTTAAAATTTTTTTTAGATTTTTTTTTCCTTTTCCCCCTTTTTCCTCTTTCCCCCCCTACCCCCTTTTCCCACCCCCCTTTTTTTTTTCCTTAGGGAAAGCACGGATCCCTCTTTGTAGCAGCATTTCCTGCGAGGTAGCAATTAATGCCGCTTTTACCCATGAGATTAAAAAAAAAAATTCCTTCAAAAGCTTCCCCGGGAGTGCCGAGCCCGAAGCTGTTGAGGAGCCAGAAGGAGAAAGGGGAAGGAGAAAAAAAAATCTGTCTGCAAGTGGTTAAAACTCCAGAGCAGCATTTCGATGCCACCGGCTACTGGCGCTCCGCATTGCGTCTTCCCCGTCTTTGTGCTCCAAATTCTTGTTGGAACGGCACAAATGTCCTTCTGTCTCCAATAATCGCCACTTTTAGGTGACTAATCTGGGCGAAAGGTTATTATTTGGCTTCTTAACGTCCCCCTCGAAGCCATCGCGGCCGAGATAAGATTGCGGCCGGCCCCGCCGGGGGGCTCGGATTTTTTAATTTTCGCTATTTATTTGGATACTCGGCGAGGCTGGGCGAGTTACCACAGCAACGACTGTGAGTGTTGAACATGAAAGGGCGCTCATTGTGCCGTGCGCTGCCTCGGAGATGCACAGAAAGGAGGAGGCGGGGAGGAGAATTCCTCTTCGCAGAAACAATAGCCAGACATCATGTGAACTTTCGGGGCTTTTATAATAAAGTTTGAAGCGGGGCGAGGAGGGGGAATGGGGGGAAGGAGCCACGGCAGTTCGAGGTGAAGGAAAAAAAATAAATATATAAAAAGTGTTGACTTCCAGAAGTTTGGGGAGAGAGGGGTGCGTGTGTTTAGAGGAATATTAATTGATTCGGTGGGAAATGAAAGCTTTATTTATTTATAAAAGCAAATTTAATGTTTGTATTTAGGTCTTTTCTCGGGCGGAACATGCAGCCCAGGCAGGTCGCAGCTCAGGGGCAGAACCCGAAGTGCGGGGTTCATTTTAAATTTTATTTCGTTTTTTTGAACTTTGTTCCGGGGAGAAGGGGAAAGGGGTGGCTGTGAGGATGTCGAGGAGGGTCCCAGGGCACAGCCCGGCTTTCATTGTCCCCAATAACGGAGCCACTGCAGCTCCAGACAATGGGAAAACCTGGATAATGGGGTTACTAAAGGGTGCAGAGCAGTCAATGGCTGCGTGTGGGAGCAAGTTTGGTGCAGGGGAGCTGATTAATTCAGATTTCCTGCCACCTTGGCCGGCTCCAGTGCCACTCCAGTGTCCCCGTGCAGTGTCCCCGTGCCCCAGAGGCATTGATTTATAATATTTATATATTTTACAGCAGCTCAGCTGGTGGGCTGAGCTTTGGGTTTGGCTTCGCCCTCCCTGTGGGGCCAGCTCAGGGTGTCCCTGCCTTGCGGCGCACTCGGATTCCCACCTTGTGAAAAACTGGGTGCAAAAGTCTCCCCAAATATCCCAAATTAATCCAAATCCCAGGGTGACAGCGATTTGTGGGGGTCACCAGCCTGTTTTCTCCTGCCCAGCTGCTCTGGCTGTGCAGAGCTCACGAGTTCAGGGACAACCCATTTCCTTCCCAAACACCCATCTGCAAGTCAACTCGGGGTTTTCTCTCCCAGCTCCAGCTCCAGGCAGGGCCAGAGTTTGGGGTGAGGGCAGAGAGGTGGGGATGTGCGATGGGGGAGCAGGGCTGGACCTGCTGGAGACCAGAACTCTGCTGCTGCAGCTTCCAGGGCTCAGCCTGAGGGGGCAGGGAGGTGTTATCCACGATATTCTGCTTTTCCAGGATGTGTTGGTGCTGGGCAATCCCCAAAACTCCTGTGAAACTCATGCTTGGATTTCCTTTATTTGGGGTGATCCTGCAATTTCCACCTTTCAGCGATCACTGAACAAAGTTCTTGGAGTTCCCCTAAAATTTCAGGGAAATGCCAGTTTTTGATGAGGGAGAAGGGATTTCACTGGGGTTTCGCATTGCTCCAGCAGCTTTGAAACAGCCCTGAGTCATTTCTCCCGTCATTTCTCCCTTCCTCTCTGCCCCGTGGCCTGCAGATCTTGGCGGATTCATTGCCAGTGAATTAACATCAGGCATAAAGAAATAAGAATGTGGCTGCGTTAATATTATTACTAGTTAATATTATTGTGGTTATAGGAGTAACAATAATAATATGGTTATTATATATATTATATTTATATTATTATTATATACATTATAATATAGATATATTATTATAATCTATTATATATACGAGGCTTTCTCTGGAGTCTCTGGAGTGTTTAATCTCACCAGCTGCTTCCAGGTTTGTCCATTTTTTTGTGTGTACATTAAATATTTGCTGGCCTGGAGTCTTTTCCTATACCAGAATTCCTTCTCCCCACCACTGCGTGTACTTCAGGAACTTTAAATTTTGGGTGAAATTATGCGACCACTTTAGGATTCCTTTCCCTCTCCAGCACAAGTTCAACCCCTTTTCTTAATTAATTCCCTGGGTTCCCAGCTCTTCTTTTAAGAAGTTGCTAAATGGAGTGAAGGGGGTTGAATTGCTGCTGCAGGTGGAGAACGGGGCCAGTCAGGGTTTATTGCCTGCAAAGCATCTCTGCCTGGAGTGATGGGGATTGTGCATTCCCCAGGACGGGAATGTCAGCTGGCTGAGTGTCCCTGCAGCAGGAAAACGCTCCTGGCTCCTTTCATTTATGGGATGCCTGGAAGTTGGGCTGAGATCTGTCAGGGTGATATCAACACTAAACCTCTGATTCTCCAGCTACACACGAGGCTGAGGTTAAGGGGGGAAAGTTGGGTTAAATCTCTAATCTCTTTATCAATAAGAAGAAAAGATGGTGGAGAAGTGATTTGGCTTTGATGGCTGAGGGAAGATGGGTCAGAGGCAGCATTTTCCTGGCAGTTCCCATACCAAGGACACTTTAAATATGTTGTCATCACCTTGGTCTTCCCTGCTTGCCTGTGGTTGGACCAAAGGCCACATCCAGGCACCAAAATCCCAGAGTCTCCCGCCTTTCTCTTGGCACAGCTTCCTCTGAGCACCTGAAGAGGGAACACTGAACAGAAAGTGGATCTGAGGCCACTCCAAAGCCTCCCAATCTGGTTTTAATTCTGTGTTTGCAGAGTGGCTCTCCCAGCAGGGCTGCAGACACTACGCAAGAGGAATAATAACAGCACTCAGGGTATAGCAGAAATGGTTACAGGCAATAAATTGGCCTTTTTATACTTAAAAATGTGGATGTGGCACCTTGAGGACACAGTTTAGTGGTGGGCTCAGCAGTGCTGGGTTGAGGGCTGGACTGGATGATCTTGAAAATGGATCATTGTCCATCTAAATGATTTTATGATTTAATATAGAAACGCTTCTGTAGAAATGTGCCGGTCACATATGAATTCCTTGTTTATAAAGCTTTATGTGGCTTTATAAACAGCAAAATCAAGAAAGTATTGAAAGGACAGGAAGGGACAGGGGCAGAGTCCCAGCAAACTGACAGGAGCCACAAAAATCCTGCAGCTCACTCCTGTCCTGCTATGGAACCCACTCCATGCTTGAGACTGGGATCTCCCTCCATATCAGACACCCAGGAGTCGTCTCCTCTTTAATCAACTGCAAGTTAACACCACCAGCAGGACAGGATTTGGGTAAGCCCGGGTTATTAGGAAACCTCTTCAGGAACTGTGCAGTAAACCAAGCACCTGGAAACGGCTGTTAGAAGCATTTCTATTGCTCAGCAATATGAAAGCAGAGAAAGATGAAAAGGAAATGATGTCCACGGCCGGTTTGGAGGGCGTTTGTGCATCTCAGGAGACACGAGCTGGAAACTGGAGCGGTGCTGAGGAGTTCTGACCCATGGAAAGTTGTGTCCCCTTTCCAGCTGGCAGGAGAGCAGCAGTCACTGTGTGAGTGCTGGCCCTCCTCGCTCAGCTCCACACTCAATTCCTGGCAGGAGAATGAGCCCCCAGCACAAGTGTGCGGAGCAGTCTGGAGTGATGTTTCCTCTCCTGCTCTGAGTATCATTATTTGTTTCTCTAAACCTTGTTTGTATGTAATTGTTTGTTTAAACATTAAAAAAAAAGCTACAAACACTTTACCACGAGGTGCAGCACTCAACACCAAGAGTTTCAGCCCTGCTGACTCTTCTACAATTGGGGGTTTATGGCAGGAACATGTCTGGGAGTGGTTTCCAAGCAAACACCAGACAAAGTTCTGCTTGATGGAGATGTTGTGGGTATATTTATTTCATTTACTTCTGTGACAAATGAAATCTTTCACTCCTCTGGTAGGCACCAAGGCAGCTGCTCCGAGGTCTGTGGTGATCTGAAGCTCTGGGAATTCACCCAGACACCTTAAAAACTTAAAAATCACGAAAAGGGCTCATAGAAAAAATTTTAAAAAACCCCCACAAGTATTGTGTGTGGTGCACAGTTAAGGGGGTGATGCAGCCACAGGGACAACAGCATTTGCAGGACAAGGGACTTTTAAATTCATGGGACATAAGACAAACATCCCCTGACATCGCTCTGACCCTGCAAACTACTTAAATGGGATAAGCCAAGTTACCAACAGGCAAAGAAAGGATAAGGGAGATATTGAGAAGAAAGGAGAGTTCTTGGAATAAATCAGCGACCAGGCAGCGGCTTGAAAAGGCCAGGAGTGTGTATTTGATGGAAAAAAAATCCCCAAGAAGGAG
The DNA here is from genome assembly GCA_008694505.1 of Cyanoderma ruficeps. Taxonomy (NCBI): domain Eukaryota; kingdom Metazoa; phylum Chordata; class Aves; order Passeriformes; family Timaliidae; genus Cyanoderma; species Cyanoderma ruficeps. The sequence goes on along the minus strand of VZDJ01000063.1, from coordinate 1,062,522 downwards.
TAGATGCATTCAGGTGAGAGTTAAAAATCAATTGGTGCAAGCTGAAGCTGTTTAGGAAAGTCTGGATATAGAAATTTCCGTAGTGAAGTGTCAATACATCCAAAATCAAAGCGTTCCTCCCAGCTGTAATGACACTTTCCATGAGCTCCCTCAGGTGGGATGAGAAGGAATCCTGCTTTCCTCTTCTCTCATCGCATAAAATATTGTTACACCGTATCAGGGCAGTTCAAATCAAATGATTAAATAGTTAAATTAAATCAAATGAAATGTTTCAAATGCTCCCTATCTGGGACCACCTTGGCTCGTGGGGGTCTGGGTGGCTCCTGCAGATCTTGGGGAGCCCCTAAATCTCCTCGAGGTTATTTCTCGGGGCTGTTGGCTCTGTGCTGGCTTTGCCCTTGGTTTTTGTGGGCGCACTCTGGTTTGGCCAGCCCATGACAGGCTCCCGCCTTGTCTCCGCAGAGTGTTTTAGGAACCCTCAGCCAAGGCAAGGCTTTACAGCCCCGGAGGTGTGGAAACTTCAGCGAAATCTCACTCGGACATCCAGCTCTGCCACGGCTCTGTTATTGCAGATCTCCAAAACAAAGGGAGGAAATCCCACTGTCACCTTTCCCCTCCCTCAGACTGTCAGGAGTTAAACACCGCGTTACATTTAAATGTAAATTTCTCGTTAAGCACAGAAACCCAAAGGGAAATCCAGGGGGAGAGCTCGGCAGCTGTCCCAGGGCGCTGCCCTCACCCCTCAGCCCTGGGCTCCTTTCGCCGCAGAGCCAAAGCCGAACCCGGCAGCCACTCGGAGTGGAAAAAGCGGAATTGGATCCACTCGATTCCCGGGATGAAGAGCTCTCCTCACACAGGGCTGGGATTTCAGGCAGCCGGCGCTGACTCTCAGCCCGGGGGCAGGGTTGAGGGGATGGACATCACTGCCTTTTCCTGCCCGTGGACAGTCTCCTCTCACACACCTGCCCGTGCTGCCCGCCTGGATAGACGGACACGGAAAGAGCCACAGCCACCGTCAGGCCGTGAGAACCAGAGAGAAGGAAGTTTATTTGGGTTTAAATAGTTTTTGGAGTTTGATCAGCGACTGGGGGACGATGTTGACACCTCTCTGACCCCACTGGGCAAACCAGAAGTCCATCAATTTGTCCCGGGAATTCCAGGTTGATGTCCAAATCCTAGCCAGCCACAACATAGGAGACTTAATTTAGGTTGGGAAAGTCCAGCAAAGAAGTAGAGGAGTTGCCCTTCAAAGAAATCTTCCAGCTTTGCTGAGGTTGTAGGATCAAGGAGGCCAGAAAATGAAATTCCTGGCCTGGTCTGGGTTGTGTAGAGCTGGTTGCATTTAGGGTCCAGCCTCGTTCCTGTGCCACTGTGATGGCTGAAAAATCCTGCATTCTGATGCTCCCTGTGGTTGTTTTCTGCTCTAAAGTTCATGTTCAGCTCTGATGTTCTCTGCACTCTCAGCTGAGGCGTCTCTACCAAACTGGGATTAGGCACCAGAAAACTCTTTAATCCTGTAGGGATTGATACACAGCAAGTCCTTTTATGCTGGCAAAAACACATCCAACCCTCCCAGTGCAATAAAATGGCTTTTAGCTCTTCTTGCTCCGAAGGAAAACCCCAAACCTTTTTGCCTTATATCAGAAATCATGAACAGATCTTGATTCCCCCCTCCCTTTTTTTCCTTTCTTCTCTTCCCTTCTCTTTTAAAGTATCATGTCTTATTGAAGTTGAGCTGTTTTCAGGTTAGAGACGCAGCACAAATGATGCAGCTCAGCTCCTTCAGAAGAATTGCACTTCAACATCTCTCCACGAGCATTTATCACATGTACCTGTGCACACAAAACATTTAGCCTTGAGACAGCTCTCTCCTGAGAGAGGAGAAAATTAAATTCCCTGAGCTCAGCGCTGCTGCCTTGTGCAGTTTGTCTTTTTCCTCCTCCTTCCATCAACTTTATTTTGCCTGGAATATAAAACCAGAGGTTGTCACAGGTAAACGCCTGCTGTCATTTATTACCCTACAACGAGACGCTGAAAAAAATCATCGTTAATGTAATTTGTTAAACTGAGTTGAGTCCCCTGGAATTCTGTGGCTGCATCTTTCCTGCTCTGTTTGCTGTCTCAGCTTTATCACAGCAACCTTTGATTACTTTTAATCAGGGATCTGCAGTGGCTGGCCCAAAGTTGTGGGGAAGATCAGGGGGATGCTGCTACAGCCTCGGGAGCTGCTGTGCTTCCTGCTCTGTCCTTGCACCACCTTCAGAGTTCAACTTTCTTGTAATTTAACATTTAACATGTCTGGATTACCTGCTGCACACTGGAAAACGTGCCAGCTCCTCTCATTTAGTGTTCCATCAAATTAATGCAGTAAATTCTTCTCTGTTTGAGTAGGTCCCAAAGTTGGAAGAGACCCAAAGTTGGAAGAGACCTATAGGACAAATTTTTGTCCACATCAGACACTTCCCCTCCGTTTCTTCCCTCTGATTCTGCCTACTGGGGGGTTTGACCAAAGGAGCTCATTAGCAGGATTTGCAATCTTAATTTCCTTAACTGAATCGCCGACAGAAACAGCCCCAAAGTGCCTTTGAGCCAGAGTTTGCTTTGCCTCTGGTGCCAGCTCTGAAAGTCCCTCCTTGGCTTCCTTATCTGGTCCAGCTGATCTCTTGGGAACATTTGGGGACACACCGTGATCTAAAACCTGGCTGAGTTCTTTGTCCTGTCCATGGCAATAAATTCTCCTGGGTCACTTCTTCTCTCCGTGCAAGGTTGGAATGAGCTTTGCTGGAGCAGCAGCTCCACCCACCCCAAAAAGCTCCAAAAGTCACCCCAGTTCTATCCCAACACCCGGAGCCTTTCCTGGGGCTGTTAAATGTCCATGGAAAAGCCGGGATGTTTCTCCAGGACACTCACAGGCAGAATTTGCAGCTCCAGCAAGAGCCCAACTCCTGCTGAAAACCAAGAGATTCGAGGGTTCTGGGGCACTGAAAGCCTTTTGAGAAGCTCTGGAGCGGCCAAAAGCCAACATGACACTTCAGAGGACCAGAAACCCAGCCCCACCCTCCAGAGCCTTGCTTTAATTTTCCTTTCCCACCACAAACTGAAGGATGGATGCAAGGGAGTGCTGAGAACAATGGGGATGCAGACAGAATTCCTCGGGAAATCGTTTTTCCCCTCTGTAGTGCTTCCAGGGGCCACAAGGCACACGGGCAGGTAGGGCCGGGGCTGGCACACGCGGCAGAGCCGCCGCCTGCACACGGCGGAAAAATCGGGATGAGCCTCCAAGCCCCCCGGGCAAAGGGGATGCTGTAAATAGCATGGCCGCGGTTCAAGCTCTGGCAGCACGATGGGAAGCGATCCAGGCTTTTCTGGTGTCAGGAAGGAGAACGGGAAATGCGTCCTGAGGGGGGAAAGAGGGAGGCGAAGCTGTCGGGGCCGGAGCTGTTGGCTCCGGGAGGGGCAGGGGTTCGGCTCTCGCTGAAAGCGGCACAAGGAGGAACAAATGTGCCCTCCTGGATGTGGTGGCCCGGTGGGCTCTGTCCTCACAGCCCTGTGCTTCTAAACCTGGAGAATATCCCTTTTTCCCTGCCCTTCTCCATCCCGCCCAGCTTTGTGCCAGTTGTTGCAGAGCCCAAAGGGTGTTTAAGCATCTCAGGCCTTGAATGGGGTGACCTGCCAGTCGCAGGTAGGACTGATCCCTGTGCGAAATGAAATCGCTCCCCAAACCCACGTAATTTGCGTGTCAAGACAGAAATATATCTATATATATATGTAATATATTAAAAAATATGTTTATTTTCAGGTGGAGCTATATTATGGTATATTTCATATATATCGGATGGATAGATGTGATATATATGATATACATGGTATATAATATACACATATAATATACAATATATAATAGACAACAGATAATAGATAATAGACAATAGATAATAGATAACAGATAATAGATAATATAATATAAATAATATATTTAATATATTACAGATTATATAATATATATTACAGATTATATAATATATATTACACATTTTAATATATAATAGACTATATATATATATAAATACATATTTTATATATATTCTATATGGTATATTTCTGAGCTCATTTCAAAGTGCAGCCACCCTAAGTCCGGCACCCAGTGCTCCACCCAATTTCTCCTCCATCACTGCAGAGAAGAGTTTTGTGGCCTCGGATGGCCCTGGCTGCTTTTCCTTTCAGCAGGAAGACGGGAGGGAGCGTGTTTTCCACTTGGACACGGGACCTGTCTGCGAGCTGGGCCAGCGCTGTGCTGAATAAATCATCGTGCCAGGAGCCGCTGGGTAATTAGGCATGAAGGGAATCAGCAGCCTGCTCCCCCCGGTGTGACACACACGGCACGTTTGCCATGTGCCTGCAGCTCCCGGGGCTGGGGATGCACCAGGAAAAGGCAGCCAGCAGCCCTGGGAATATTTTCGTGGGGAGCAGTTTCATGGGGAGTAGTTTCTTGCCCAGTAGTTTCTTGCCTGGAGCCCCTTCAGCCCCTGTCCCCCTGCTCGCCAAGAACATCAATGAACACTGGATGATTTTAGTTCTTGGCACATCCCAGAAAAGCCTCTGAGATGGTCCAGGGGAGATCAAATCATGCCTGCAGGTCCCGGGCCTGGGGACCCACCAGGAAAAGGCAGCCAGCAGCCCCGGAGGGCTCGGGAGCTACAGGAGTGGCAGTGTGAGGGTGGGGTTTGGGATTTGAGAGGGTGGGATTTGGGGTTTGTGAGGGTGGGATTTGGGGTTTGTGAGGGTGGCGTTTGGGAGTTGTGAGGAGGGGTTTGGGAGTTGTGAGGACAGGGTTTGGGATTTGGAGAGTGGGGTTTGGGATATGTGAACATTTGGGATTTGTGGGTGCAGCTGGGATGTCTCACCCAGTCCTCGTGTGAGTGACAGCAGGGCTGGCACGCTCCAGCTCTGGTCCCTGGGGTGGTGTTGTGCTGTCCCCCCAGACAGGTGTCACACCCCAGTGTCACACCACGGTGCTCCAAAGGCACTCCACGGCTGTGTCCTGCTCCTGTTCCCTGTTGTTGCAGCTGGGCCGCAGGAATGGTGCCGGGAGGGGGAATTCCTTGCTCAGAGGGCGGGCAGGGCTGGCACAGGGTGCCCAGAGCAGCTGGGGCTGCCCCTGCATCCCTGGAATGTCCAAGGCCAGGTTGGAGCTCCCTGGGATGGTGGAAGGTGTCCCTGCCCATGGGACAAGATGAACTTTGAGGTCCCTTCAAACCCAAACCATTTTAGGACTCTCTGAACAACTGAGGGAGGTGAGGGTGTCTGAAATCCCCAGTCTGTGTCTGAGCCTTGGGTCCCTCAGCTCAGAGCTCAGGGTAAATCCTGTCAGCCCCCGTGTCCCTGCTCCCCATGACCATCAGTGAACACCTGATGGTTTCAGTTCTTGGCACAGCCCAGACATGGTCCAGGGGAGATAAAACTCCAATTTAGCTGGCTCTTAGGAAAGTCCCCTGAGAGGGACTTTATGCATCTGAGGGGACCCAGGGACTTTCCTGACCAAAGGAAAGCTTTGGGATGTGAAGTGGAAACAGCAAAGAGAAAAACTTTTTGGTTACTGCATTTGGGTTTAATTAGCCTGCCATGGCTGCTTCTCCAAAGCAGCCAAAAACTTTCTCTGGGGGTTTCCAAAACCTCTTTCAGCTCTGTGCACTGGAAATGCAGCCCAGCTTGGTTTTGTCATGTGGGATTTGGACTTTTCCATTTACGATCCTGAAGGAAGCAAGGGAGACCAGGGATGTGTGGGCAAGGAAAGGATTTTTTAGAGCAATGACATCAGTTGTCTGCCCTGGGGAGCAGAGTGGTTCTGAGCTGTGTTGGGGTGAAGATGTTCCCACTGTGCACTGCCAGAACCTGCAGCCTGAATCGGGTCTGTGTTCTCAAGGCCTGGGCCAGCTGGACTCCAGAAATTTGATTTCTGTCATGGTTTGTGCTGCTCACATCAGGACCTGCAGCCCTGTGGAGCCTGGCTTTGCTCAGACACTGAGGTCATGACAAGTTTTAACCTATTTTAAAATTTGGAGGCCTCAGAGTGTAATGCCCCATGCAGTTGTGATTGGGATTAGTGCTCCTTGCCCTGACAATATTATGGCCTGTGCTATTTCACTTCAATTCTTGCATTTGGTTTTTCCCTGAAGGCTGTGACGGGCCAGCAGAGATTCCAGGACAAAACTCCATTTCTACTCCTCCTCTGGAGGAGGGTTGAGGTGTGAGGGCCAAGTGGGACCTCCAGGAAAAATTGGAAATCCATTGGAAACCTTTAAAAACAACCCGTGCAATTCTGCAAAATCACTTCTCCGCAGCAATTCCCCGTGATTTTGGGGAAGGGGAGGTTTTGCTGCTGCACGGGGTTGAGGCACAGGAATGGTGTAAATTGCAAACTGAAGTGCAAAAACCAGTCTGGCCTGTGCAGGTCACTGGAGTAGACAGAGCTGTTGCCTGAAAGCATTTGTAATCTAAAACCCCGGCGCTATTCCCACTGGAGGGAATGACAAAACTCCATGTGATTGCAAACGGAACAGGATTAGACCCTAACTAAATAAAAGGAGCTTTTTTTTTTTCTTTCTTTTTTTTTTTTTA
>VZDJ01000063.1:1023550-1055835 GCA_008694505.1 Cyanoderma ruficeps | reverse complement strand
GAAAAAAAAAAAAAAAAAAAAAAAAAAGGCACTTCTTTCCTCACTTTCAAGCAGGTTTGGAAAGACAAGATTTGAAAAAGAATTCCCATCTGTTATTGGAGCATTTAATCATTCTCTAAAAGCCAGCACAGTTTTATTTTCTCTGGGGATCGAGCAGCATTAGCTGAGGCATAAAGCAAACTCCACCAAGTGTAGAAAAAACTCACCCTGATGTCCTGTTTGACAAACTGACCTGCGGGTCACAACCTGAGTTTATTGATCCGTGGGGCCTTGTCTGGGTGCCGGGCATGTTTTCTGGACTTTGGTTTCAGCTGCATTCCTCACTTCTCAAAGAGGGGGTGTGGATTTCTGCTAGGAGTAACCACTGGGAAGGAAGTAATGTTCATTAAGTGTGCAGGCAGTGCAGGACGAAGCATGCTCAGTGGCAAAAGGCTTCGCTCCCGTGCCTGTCAAGCCCGAGGTTTGAACTCGTTCCAGAATGCCGGATTTACTTTTCAGGAAGGAACACTACCTGCCTGGGCTGCCTTTTTTTCTCCCTTCCCTCCTCCTCCTCCTCCTCGGAGTGCAAACAATGTTCTTTTTGATGCTTTCCTGCCAGTGGGAATCTCGCCCTGGAGAAGGAGACAAAACTTTGGTACCTGTGAGAAACGAAGACTGCGTAGGTCAGTACGAGGGGGCGCAGAGGAACTGTGCCAGCAGCCTTTGTGACTTCTGAACTGCCCTCTTTCTGCTCTCCTCTATCCCTTCCCATCTTCAGCAGAGCTGAACTTTTTTCTTTTTCTGGGGGTGGGGGGAGAAGAAAAAAATAATAAATAAAAAAAGTTCAGTTCTCTCTGCTTGTTCATTCTCTCTGCTGAAGGTAAACTTGGTTTAAGTGACAAAAGCCTGAATTTGCTGGGAGCTGAGCTTAACTTCTGCAAAGTCGACTTGCTGAGAGAACAGAGAGTTGTTTCCTTTACTTTTTCTTCTCTTTCTTCTTTTTCTGTGAATGCAATCCTGGGCTTGCAGCGTGTGCTTTAAAAGCCTGTTCCCCCTTTCTCTCCCCGCCCTCTGCCTCAGAGCTGAAAATGAGACTCGTTCTTGAATAATAAACTCCTGTGTTATCAAGCAAATCTTGTGGCTTGTTCATGTGATTGTTCCCAGTCCCAGCATCGATGTTTTTTGCCTTTTAATATATTTTCCAGTTCTTTCTGGAAAAGGAATTGCAAAACTGTTAGCAGAGAGGTGAGAGAAAGCAATTCTAGTTGATAACTAGATTTTACTCGGTGGCTGAATTTTTAAGGTTCTCTATTTTTAAGTGCTCACTACTTTTTGCTTTTAAAAGCATATTTAAAACTCCTGTCTCTCAAGGATTCAAAATATTCCCAACCTTAGAACAGGAAAAGAGAATTTTTCTTCTTTTTGTGAGACTTTGTGCTGCCTAATGGAGATTTTTTTCTGAACATAGGCCAAACGGCCAAGAAACAAAATGACCACTGAATAAGAAGTGAAATGGACTTAAATAATTAGAAACTGCCTGTAGTTAAAGATTGTTTGAAGTGAGTCAGAAACATTTAGTAGCTTCTGGTGTTAAATTTTGTCCTCGGATATACTTGGGAATAGTTAGGTGGCTTATCAAAAGTTGGGATTTAAGTTTGTGTGTTTGTGGAGTGGGTACAGGCTTGGATATTTGAGTTTTGGAAACTGAACAAACGTGAAATCCTCGTGTTGAAAAGCTGTATTTGGATTATCTGGTTGTTCTAAACTGGGAGTTATCCCAGGCTCTCAGTAGGAAAAAAAAAAGGACAGCAGGTATGATGAATAACTCCTAGCTGGAGGATTAGAGGTGGAAAATATCTCTGCAAACTCCAGGAGTTTTGGTAAAAAGCTGTGCACAACCCCCTGTGTGCAGAGGGGGAGAGGAGGGGTGGGTTTGCCTGGATCTCCTGGGGGGTTCCCGCTGGGATTACCTGCCCCGTGCCCAGGGAGGGACAGGGAGCAGCCAGGCCAGGCAGAAGGAATCTGCAAATACTCCAAGCTGGAGCTCTCTGATCTTCCCCCACAGTCACCCCTGAGATCCAAGGGAGTTTTTTTGATCAGGGAAGGCTGGGGAAATGTCTTTGCCTTTTGATTTTGGGGCCTGGCGGGGATGGTGGTGCTGCAGATGGACACGGTCACGGGGCTCTCTCCCCCCCTGTACATTCCAGCCCTCCATTTCCTGGGAAATGGGGAGGGTCTTTTGCCAGGCACTTTGCATATTTATGGGAGGAAAAAAAAAATGCCTTGTGCTTTGAGAGATGAATAAACCCAGGCTGCAAAGCCACACATCCTTGTCTGAGTTTTGAACAGGGACTTCTGGTGCCTGAGATTTATCCCAGACCCAGTGGCTGTGGAAAGGCAAAACGTTGTCCTCAGGCAGGCACGAACAACGCGGCCTCCCCCATTGTTCCTCTGCAGGTATCCAAATTGCACAAATCCAGCTTTGCAGAAAACTACTGAATGTGTGAAATTATAGTTCAGGACAGGAAATATTCTGTGCTTTTGGGGATTTAATTTCCCTCCCTAGGGTTGAAATTTTGCAGTTTGTAGGTTTGCAAAAGTTGGATGTGGAGAACAACTCCTGGTTCAGGGAAACCAGACTTTCACCTGTGATGTGGAATCCTCACGTCCCCCATTGTTCCTCTGCAGGCATCCAAACTGCACCAATCCAGCTTTGTAGAAACCCACTTCACGTGTAAAATTATAGTTCAGGACAGGAAATATTTGGGATTGTTTAATTTCCCTCCCTAGGGTAGAAATTTTGCAATTTGTTGCTTTGCAAATGTTGGAAGTGTAAAAAAAACTTTCAGCTCATGAAGACCAGACTTTCACCTGTGGTGGGGAATACTCAGCTCCATTAAGTGAGGATCAGCCAGATTTTGGCCAATAAACATTTAGTCTCCTTCCTTCTTTGTTTTCATCCTTAAACACAGATGTATTTCTTCCTCCACCTCCCCAGGTATCCCCAAGGCAAGTCTGCTCCTGTTCGTTGGCTGCATTTAAATCCTTCTTTATTCCTAAACCAAGGGAGGGGAATTCCACAGTTCCTGGAAAGGTCCAGGTCTTTCTAAGGTTTCATTTACCATTTCTAAACTTTCATTTACCTCCACAGTGGAGCAAACCATTGCAAATGTGCTTAACCTCATTTTCTCTCTTCCATTTTTGTGCTGAATCCTGGATTTTTGAATGATTTAAATAGGGGGAAAAGCCTTAATGTGTCCCTCCAAAGTTCCACGTAGGGTTTTGCTCTTTGAAATGGAGATGCCTCCATCTGAACCCAGCCACAACCAAGAGGCAGAGGTGAAATTTGAATGGAGGGAGCAGGAGGAGAGGAATGGGCTGGATCCCATTCCCTTGAGCTGCGGGGCTGCTCCTGCCTTGGGATGAGCAGAGGAGGAATCTGGTGCTCTTGGAATTCTGGAACACTTCAGACACCTCCCAGGGCTCACAAATCTTTTTTTGTTTTTTTTGAAGATGAGGGTTTCTCAGAGCATTTTGAGGAGCAGGATGTCAAGATCCATCTGGAACAGCCTGGCTAAATCCCTTGGGAAAGGAGAGGCAGCTGGGATGAGGGAACAGCCCCCAGATGAGGAGCCGTTTCTGATGGGTCATTCCTGACCTGCATCCTGGATGTGATTTAGGAATGGCCACGTTCCCACAGGGACCCCGTGGTTGTTGGGATGTTCTCCAGGACTCTCCGTATGGCAGGGCACAGGGAAGGGGAAAACAAGGGATGATTTATTTCTGAGGAAGCTGCACCAGGTGAGGACATGGAATCTCCCTGGAGGAGGCATTCAAAACTGTATTTTTACGTCTAGTGCAGAAATGTAAGGGGAAAACTGCAAATGGTGCCCGAGGCAGTGTTTGAGGTGTCTCAGGCAGAAATGTGCATTATCATCACCCTCTTGTCCTTGGGAAGAGCCAAGAACAGCAGGACGGATCACTGGAGACTCTTGTGCCTGATGTTTGCCCAGGATCATGTGCCTCAAACCCCTCCTGGGAACACGCAGGATGTGCTTTTTCCCCACCCTCCCTGGCCCCAGGATGAGCATATGGAAGTCGCTGCAGGGAATGAGCCATGGAGGAGTTGGAAACCTCCTTTATTACGAACTTTACAAGTTCATAATAAAACCTTTTCCCTCCAGGTGTTGAATTTACTCCGATTTTTTCCTAAAAGCCAGAGAGGTGTGGCAGGTGTGGCTGCATTGAGCCACGGGACAGTGGCTGTGAGCAAAAAGACAATTCCTGGTGTTAATGGTGAATTCCTCCCTTTACTTTTGCAGGCAGCAGTGGAAATGAAAGGAATTCTATTTCCCACACGGGCTCCACAAATGTAAGTACAAATGCAATTTATTTTGCCATAGGTGGAAGCGTGAGTCTGATCACAAGACACGTGTTAATGTTGTGTGGGGTTTTTTAAAAAAGCAAACACACAAGGAGGTCAGGGGGAATGTACTTATTTGACATTTTCCTGCTGGCTTTGCAGAAAGTCAGGGTTCATTTGGATTTAGATCCAGCTGCATTCGGGCCAAAGTTGTCTCTGGAGAAATCTGGGAGGGACAGGAGAGGAGAAAAGCTTTTAGCTCTGTCTATTGAGAAACCTCCTGGGCAGCAATTTCAGAAACTCCTGCGGGACTGAGAAGTTTAACTCCTATTTTTAGAAGTATCGTGGGAGCTTAAATCAGGCTTCAAAGCTTTTAGGAACCTGGAAAGGCAGGTGGGAAGCCCGTGGGATCTGTGAAGTGTCTGAACAGGTTCTGAGCCTCACTCTGAGAGTTAATACTTAACTCACCGTAGGGACATTAGCAAAACCCACTTGACTCCTGCATCCATCTCCTCAAACCAAAATCCTTAAAAATTTTCTATCTCCTGATTTCAGAGGAGCTGGCCTTCAGAAATTCTGACGCCGGAGTTTGAGGCTCTCAGTGATTTTGATTGTATTATCCACTGCTTTCAGCTCACACATTAAAATAACGAATGCAACACGTATTTCAGTGTCTGTTGGTGCCTCGTTTTGCGGTTTGTTGAAGTTCAGGGGAGTTTGTTTTGTTTGAGGCAACCCCTTGAGAGGTTGGAGAGTGCTGCAAAACTTCAGCTGAATTTCAGTGCAGATCCTGCTCTCTGCAGAAGAAGTTTTTAGAGTTGCAACCTGGGCCAGAGTTCAGCATCTGAATCCCCTTCCCCGGGCAGAGGTGCAAAGAAATGGAACTTTCTGCATCGAGATGCAAATTCTCCATAGAAATGGGGCTTCTCTGAGCTGCTCTCGGGGTTCAGGTGGTTGAAAAAACGAGCTTTGTGCTGCCGAGGCAGCAGGGCCCGGGGTTTCTCCAAAGTGCCTTTGTGTGGGGATGTGTAAAGCCCTCAATGCGTCATTCTTTCTGCTTCAGCTGTTAGAGACTCCCATCTTCTCTATTGATTTTACCCAGAGCTCTGCCTGCCCTTGAAGGTGTGACCTGTACCTCGGGCTAATTTATTTCTGTCATGGCTGCAGCATATTTTAGAGGGCAGCAGGGGTAGGAGGGAGAACAATGAATTCAACGTGGAATATAAATCCCAAGGCTGCAGCCCTCAGACATTCCAGCACACAGCCCATTCTCCCTCTCGGCATTCTGCACGGTCTTGGATTAAAAAGGGGGAAAGAAAAAAAAAAAAGAAGAAAAAAAAAAGGCAGGCATTTGTATAACTAATCAGGTGAGCCATTGTGGGTAATCCCTTTGGTCACACACGCTGGCATGGATATTAAAATTTGCTGGGCTTCTAAACCACTTATAATGACATCTTAGTTTGTGAACCTGAATGAAAAAAAGCCTCACCTTGATGGCCTAGGAGGGTTTTTGGAGCTGAGCACTGGAAATTGGTGTTGTGGATGGGCAAATGGTTTGGTTTTGTTCTGGAAACTCATTTTGGTGGGCGGAGGGACGGATTATTTTTTTTAATTTAATTTTATTTTGTGTTGTATCACATTTACTTTCCTGCTCCTCTTTTAGAGCCTTAAATACGAATTGAAATGAGGCTTGAACTGCAAGTGCTGAGCTGAAGCACCGGGCCCCTCTCATTATTCCTGGGGCTCAGCGGGGTTTGCTCTCATGCCCTGCCCGTGCAGCCCGTCCTGCTACCCCACACGGATCATCCCCAGCTGCCTTTCCCCGGGGAATAAATAACTTGTTGCTCCCTTGGAGGAAAGCTGAGCGTCCTGTGCTGCCCTGGCTGGAGGAGAAACTCTGCTGGCAAACCTGGCTGGGCTGGCCCCGTGCCCTTGGGCTGGCCGCAGTGATTTCCAGCCTCCCCCCTACCCTGGCTTCAGGGTTTGGATCGGGTCAGGGAATCCTGGATCCCCAGCGGGATGAGGAGGATGCTTTGGGGTGATTTCCTGCAGTTCAGGCCGCTCAGCTCAGAGTTCTGCAGCACAGGAGGGGCTTGAGCAAAACAGGAGTTCACATAATTCCAGTTTACTGCCTTCCCTGGAAGTTTCGGGCGCATCCTTCAGAAGGGCTGAGGCAGGAGTGGCTGCCCTGGGGTTTCTGCTGTGGGTCAGGGCAGTGGGGCCAGGGGGAAGGTCGGGATCCAGGATCCAGAGGAATGCAGAGCACCCTGGAGCTGGGGATATTTCATTTCCAGGGGATTTTCTGGGAGCTGCTGCCGCAGAAAGCACTAAATTAGCCTGGGCTAGCTGAATTTTGTGCAGCTTCAACCCCTCCAGCCTGAATTCAAAGTCTGTAGTTCAATCTGGTCACTTTCCGTGGGATTTGGGTTCGAGTGGGTCCGTGTCCCACAGCCAAAAATGTTTGATTTTCTTACCCCAAGATTTTGTGCAGAAAGATTTTGGTAGCACCTGTAGAGGGCAAAAAGCAGAGCAGGAGGTGACAGTTCAGGGTAGAAATATGAACAAAAAGAAGGTTTAGGATTTATGGAAGGGGCACAGGGATATAATAAGAAATTAATTTTTGCACCTCCACTTTCCTCACAGGTATATAGATATGATCTCTCTGTATAGATGAGCAATATATTGATTATTCCCAGGGAACAAAGCAGCCAGGGCTGGGCATTCCTGGTATCTTGGCATCTTTGTGTTTATGGCTCTCACCCTTTCCTCTTGGCCCCCAGGAGCAATAAAGTCAGCCAAGATCCGGCTTTTTTCAGAGCCCTGCCACTCTCCTAAAACAGAGGGAGGGAGGGAATGAGGGGCACTTCCAGCACCGAAAATACCCTGGGTGCTGCTGTGAATGGTTTTTTTGGACTTCCAAGGAAAACCTGAAAGAAAGAGGGAGAAATATTAATCCTTAACTGATACATGGCAGCAGCCCGGGGCTGGGGGTTCAAACACTCTCTGAAACACTCAGACTGCAATTCTGGCCAGAACTCAGCCCAGGGAGGGGGTTTGGGAGCATTTCACTGGAGAAAAGTTGCCCAAAATGTTACTTCCCTGATTTTTCCCTCGAGGAGAAGTTTTAGTTGAAGTGGGAAAATAAAAGGCAGTTCATGGGCTGGAGTGGAACCTGAAGTTTCTCAGAGTTTCTCCCTCTCTTGTGCCACCTCCACCAAAATGCTTCTGTGCTTTGCTTATGAATTGGTGTTTGTAGCTTGGTGATTTTTGTGCTTCCCTCCCTAAAATCCAGGTTTGGGCAGAGGTTTCAGCTCTTGCTGCAGAGGGTGGTGTGGGACAGGGTCAAAGTTTCTGCTCTCGGCACTCCTGAGCCTCAGTTTCATCTCCACATCATCCTGGCCTTTCATTTAATGGATATTTTCTCCCTGCCTCAGCTGGGAAGCTTTGGAAGTTCAGAAAGGAAAAAAAAATAGAATAATTAAAATGCTGCACACCCTCAGTGGAGTCCAAGTGCCCTCCTGAGGAGCTGCTGGGCACTGGGAATTCTCCTGAGACCCCTCAGAGCTGTCAGCACTGAAGACACGAATCCAGTTCATGTTTCCTCGCTGTTCTGGAGGTTTTGGGATTTTTTTTTCCTCCTTTCCTGGGTGTCCCAGAAAGGTGTTTGAGTGCTCAGGTCAACCCCAGAGTCAGTGAGGGGAGAAACGAGTCCCAGGGCTGATGGCAGGAACAGAGAGTGCCAGCACATCAAAACCCTCTAGATAAGATGTCTAAGGTGTAGTGGGGGGTTTAGAGGACTGGACAGCATCCCAGTAATGCAGCTGAGATTTTAGCAATGAATATCTTATAAACAAAAAAATCACTCTATATATATATCTATANTCTATATATATATATATATTTGTGGGGGTTTTTTTTGGGTTTTTGTTTTGGTAGCGAAACGAAGGGGAAAAAAAATACCCAAAGCTGGGTGTGAGAGGGATGGTTGCAAAATAATTTAATAGCTGAGGTGGCCCCTCATGTGCTCCCCAGATGTGCAGTCCCAAATGTCTGCTCTGCGAGGCTGATTATGGAATAGATGCATTTAGAGCTGGGAGCAAAGGGAGCACTGATTTCTTTCTGGAGTGCTGTGGCTGTGTTGGAGATAATTAAACACTAGAGCTGAAGCAGAACTGAGCTGAGAAAGGAGCATTATTGCACCTCCAGGTGTAAAGAGCTGTGGGTGGGATTGTCTGCACTGGGGTGGGCAGGAGTTAATTTTTATGGAAGTGGGGATGCACAGATAAAGTGCATTAAAGTGCCCCGAGCCCCTTTGTGGTGGCTCTTGTTCTTGGTGGAAGTGATTTCGTGTAAACTTGATCTGGTTCCAAACTGAATTTAGTGAAACCAAATTCAAGCCACTGTGACTGCGAAGTGTCAAGTCTAAACAGGGTTTTAAACAGTGCTCAATTAACCTCAAAATTAATATACTTTGATTATCCTAAGTGCTCTGGTGTGGATGCTCCAAGTCCACTTTTGATTTTATCATTCCCTCCTTGAAGTATTTGGATTTTTTTGCCTTTCAGACTCCAAGATAATGTGCTAATTTCAGCTTTCACAAGGAATAAAAAAGTCTTGCAGAGAACATCTCTGAGCATATGAACCCCAAAGGTGTCAGTATCTTAATTCAAGTAATTTTAGGCTAATTTTAAAGGCATTCTTGCTTTTGAAAGTTCAGGTTTGTGAATTCTGGGGTTTATTCTGTGCCCTGGAGGGAGTGATGGAATTTTAGTTGGTGTTACAACTGGGGATCTGATTTCTGTAAGGTCGAGCTCGTGGCCAGGCACTGGATTATCACAAGGAGGGAAAGAGCTTGGCTGAGGGATATCCATGGTTAGGATGGAACAAAGTCCATGGAATGTCAGGATGGGTTTGGAGGGACCTTAAAGCCCATCCTGTGCCATGTGCAGGGACACCTTCCACCATCCCAGAGTGCTCCAAGCTCTGTCCAACCTGGCCTTGGACATTCCAGGGATCCAGGGGCAGCCCCAGCTGCCCTGGGCACCCTGTGCCAGCCCTGCCCACCCTGCCAGGGAACAATTCCTGCCCCAGATCCCACCCAGCCCTGTCCTCTGGCACTGGAAAGCCATTCCCTGTGTCCTGTCCCCCCATCCCTTATCCCACATCCCTCTCCATCCCTCAGGTGCCAGCACAGCCTGGAGGCTCCCAGGACAGGGTGATGGGATTCCCTCAGCTGCAATTAAACCCCAGAAATGTGCAAACCCCTGTGATGGACGCCTACAATGTTGCCGTTCCTCCGTTTAGGAGTGGAGGCATTTCCCCAAACCCGTGATAATGATAATTTCCTAGAGATTGGGCCCGAGGAAAGCAGGAGCCTGGTGGGGTTTTATTTCCCCTTGTGCTGCTGTAATTTTGGGGGGCAAGTAATTGAAGAGCTCCGTGTGTTTCAGCTCTCTCACCTGTCAGTGAGGGAATTACTTCACAGGGGACTGGAAATATCATTATAATGATCCTTGGAATGTGCTTTCATATGCTGGGAAGGAGAGTGGGAGCGTTCACATCTACCAGAGAAAAAGGGGAAAAAAAGTAGGTTAGGCCTGTCTGAGCTTGTCATGCTTCTCCTGTGTCAGCAAACTCAGGGAGACAAGAGAAAGGAGAGGAAGAGAGATCAAAAGAATACATTAAATTAAAAGGTAAACAGGGGAAGTTAAAGTTAAAGCAGCGAGCAGGGAGCTGCACAGGGCCTGCATTCATCTGGATTTTCCAGCGTGGGCCAAGATCTTGGACACCCACAAAAACCCCAAGGAAATCAATCCCTGTGTGGGCTGGAGCTGGGGGTGCTCTGCACGTGGGCAGAGGCCTGTGGAGGGAATTTGGAGGGATTCCCCCCCCGGTGATGGAGAAAGCAGGGCCCTGGCAGAGCTGAGTGCTCAGAGTGGGGGTCCCTGGGATTTTGTGGCACCCCAGGGCTGGGTGTGATGGCAGCAAAGGAAAGGGTTGTCACACCTGGGCCCAGCCCTTGGTCACTGGCAGGGGTGAGAGCCAAAACCTGATTATAAATGTGGGGGTTATGTCCTCCCAGCTCTTGGCAAACTGGGTTTTAGGGACTTCCTAAAGCACAAGCCGCACCTGGAGCAGCTAAACTGAACTTTAACACTGAATTTGAGCCGATCTAAGTGTCCAAGGCCATGGTGGACAGGGCTTGGACAAACCCGGCCTAGGGAAGATGTCCCTGCCCGAGGCCTGAGATGAGCTTTAAAGTCCTTTCCAACCCAAACCATCCCAGGATTCTGTGAGCAGACAGAGCTCTGAGCTGTGCTTATGTTCTATTCACTTTAATCTGTCCCATCTGCTCATGAAATAGGCCGAGGAAGCTTTAAATGCAGATCTATATGGTAAATTTTCCATATAAAGCAGACAGAGGAGGAGAACAAAAAGCACATAGGGGAAAATTCCTGACAGTCAATAGATGGAGGGTTAGTTATATTTTTACAGAATGATAGGTCAAACACTAGGCTGCCAAAAGCAATCATACCACTTGTAATCTTCTTTAACTGTATCCAGTCAGAAGAGATGAAAAATTGTTTTTCTGCCTTTGAAGAATGGAAATATCTTTTCCCATTCCCACCCTGACCTGTTTTACTGTAAGAGATTCTGGATCCACTCAGCTAAATCATCATAAGCGGAGTGTGATGGGAACAAATTGCACCATAAAGCTCGCCCTAAAACTCTGCCTTCTGCACCTTCAGCAGCTGGGGAGGTTTTTATTTTTTTGAAGAAAAAAGTGCTCGATTTGCATGCTGAGCCTCCTCCATCTGCCTCATCTGTGGCAAAGCTTGGAGGGCAGCTTCGTGGGGTGTAATCTTATTTTTGCACGCGGTGAGGCTGCTCGGCTGCGTGTCACATCAAGTGCAGCCTTTCCTTTTGGGGAACCACCACTCACCACCAGTTTCCTCCAAGAGAGGAATGAGTTTTGAAACTCATTCCTCAGGATGAACAGGAGCGGTGGGATGGAGTAGAAACCTCTTGGAAAACCCCAAGTGGAAGATTCAGCCAGCTGAAATGGTGACAGAGCTGTGCCCCAAATCAGGGTGACACAGAGGTGACACAGCCCAAAATCATGTGAGGAGTGTGGAGGGCAGGACTCGAGGCACTCGCACCTAAAGGACACGAGAGAATTTTGCTTTGTGGGCTGCACAACCCCTGCAGCAGGAGCACCCACCTGCTGTGCCACTGGCAGGGAATGGGGCGTGCAGAGGGAGGGAACTCGCTGCATTTTGTGTTTCTATTCAAATGAAATGTGGAGTAGCAAAACCACCTCGGATGTGTTTAAGGGCATTTGTGCTGTGGTGGGGCTGATCGTCTGGGGAAGGGATGAAGTAATGGCAGCTTCTTCATCTTTCAGACCTGGCAAAAAGAGGTTATTTTATGTATAAACCCCCACTTTCTGGGAGGTGTGGAACAGTCATCCCTGGGCCTGAGGATTCTGTGTGTGATTTTTGGGCGTTAGACTCACAGCAGAGATTATCTGGGAGGGCAGGTGGTGACAGGGCAAGGGGGAACAGCTCCAAACTGACAGAGAATAGGTTGAGATTGGATATCCAGGAAGGAATTCTGCTCTGTGAGGGTAGTGAGGCCCTGGCACGGGATGCCCAGAGAAGTTCTGGATACCCAAAATATCCAAGGCCAGGTTGGAGCACCCTGGGATGGTGGAAGGCGTCCCTGGAAGATTCCATGGCCTGATGATGTGACCATCCTCACCCACTCCAGTGAGACAGAGCTGCAGACTGAGTTTGTGGTAAAATATTTCCCCCAGGGCTGTTAGCAAGCACTGGAGCCAGCTTTAACCCAAAATAAACTCTTTGATGGAAAACCCACTTGCATGGTTTTAATTGCTGCCTTCATGGAGAATAAATTGCAATATTCTGGTGCATTTGCAGGACAGAGTAACCCAGAACCAACTTAGGGCTCCTCAGCAGGGTAAGCAAATTTCAGGTGAGGTTTGTAACTCTTGCTTTGAGATTTAATGCAAATCTGAGTTATACATAGAAGAATATTTCATTTTTAATTCAGAACTGCACGTGGCAAGTGAGTGGTATCTACTGCAGAGAAAAATTTGGGTTTTGAGGCACTCCCCAAACCTCTTCACCTTTTGACGCCATTCCTCAGAGTCAGCTTAGCTGGGTGATTTAGTGATGCCATAAAACAGGAGCCATCTCTGGTATTTACAGACTTGTTTTCGTGCTTCTTAAGAGATACTTAAATCTCCTTACCCCTCGTGCCACCTTCTGAGGGTGTCAGACCATCACCACTTCAACAGCCTGGTTCTTGTCGCTCTTTAAATCCTATTTTTTTGGTTTTGCTTTTTTGCAAACCCAAGAGCAGCCACGCTCCCTTTTCCCAGTAGTCCCTGAGCAGCGAGGAAGGCTGGCCACTGGCCAATTCATTTAAACCTCTGGAATAATAGTTTGCTCTCTAATGAATAGTCCGGGCTTTAAATCTCTCCATTCAAGGGTGGTGGCACTCCTGAAGCTGACAGGTACTTATGAGACACTGAGGAAAGGTCATTTGTTGGGTGTTGCTTTCATTGATCCGTCCAGAAAACCTCCTGGCCATTCCTCTGTGCTCCTGGAAGGCAATAAAAAGAGGCAAAAAAAAAGCAGGCAGAAAATTCATTCCTTTTCTCATATTTGCTTCAGAAGCCACAAATAACCCATTTTTCAGTCAGCAGTTTCCTATTTAAACATCACAGAATTCAGCCTCACAGCTGGCATCACCTTATTCTGATCAGGGAAACTGAGGCACAGAGCAGGGGGATTTGTTTTTCCTGGACATCAGGTGTTAATCCCGGGCTGGAATCTGGGAGCTCCTTGCTCTGGCTTGCAGAGAGCTGGAGGAACACCACCCTTGGGAGATTTATTGCTCATTTCATCCTTCTTCCCCCGTGCCCATAAATCAAATGCTACCATTTTCTTCCCGAAGTCGGAGCTTAATGAACCTAAAAGCAATCTGAGGAAGCAGCACAAAAACCTGGCTGTGCTAAAGCCCTGGTCCATTTACAAATGGGAACCGAGAGCATTGGTAAAGTTATTTTTACTGTAGCTCTGAGTTTACTTTCCACAGGAGTTGCCAGACCCATATTTCAAGGCCTGGCTTCTTGAAGCCCGGGAGAATAAAATGACTTTGACATCTCTTAAACCGGGCTGGGAGGGAATGGCTCCTACCTGGATTAATGATTGGACTCCACTTTCCCAACCTTAACGATTCTCTTCTTTTATCTGCATGCAGTGGACAAGAATGGGCTCTAATCTCACCCTTCTTGCCCTAATTCTGAATTTCTCTGTGTAAAATTTTAGTGTTTGGAGAAGATGAACATGATCAGTGTTTGTGCAGGACTCTCGGCATGCTGTGGAAACCTTCTTGTGGGTGTGGGGCTCCAGCTCACAAGTCACTGGAATTCTTCCTGAAAAGCTGAATTTGTGTGAGAAGAGTGTGGTGAGCTGTTAAAAATTAGAATTAAACATGAATAAAAAATCCTTTATCAGGACAGGTAGCAGAGAGCTCTGTGGATCTTGGGAGAGGATGGATATGGAGATGGGGGTAAGAAAAGAGGAAAAAGGGGTTTTGGCATTGTAGGGTGAAAGCTGAAGTCAGAGGGAGGAGGAAGCCACTCCCAGGAGGTGTGTGAGGAGCTGCAGGAGAGGCTGGGAAGGCAGAGTCCCAGGATAAGGCAGGAGAAAGGTGGTGGGGCTGTGGGCAGAGCAGAGCCGGGCAGGACTGGGACATTTCCCTCTGCAGAGGAGCAGAGCAGCCCGAGGTGAGGAGTTCCCAGCCCAGGGAGGTTGTTCAGAGTCTGACTCCCTGAGCCCAGGACATGGTGAAGGGAGGAATGAAGTCAAGCGTGGGTCCCCACCATCACCTGGCTGATGTTTAATATTTAAGCCTTTAAAAGTGGGGGGAGCTGGGCAGCAGCACCTCTCAAAGAGGACGGAGCAGAGTTCCCAGCGATGGATCCTGTGCATCCTCCATGACTTCTGTTCCCAGTGATCCCAGCGAATGAGCTGAGGCTGAAAAAACCAATCTGGATTGATGTTTCCAGTTGATTCTCGAGCCCCAGTTGCTCCTTCTCTCCGCTTTCTGCTTGGTTTTGTGGCAGTCAAGGATGGCAGAGTGTGATCAGAAGCAAAATAATGCCTGGTTGGGTTTTCCTGTTGCAGTTTGATTTCCTGGAGGACCAAACCTTCTGTGTTATCCCTGTCTGACAGAGGGGAGTGGAGGACTGGGGAGAGGAGGTCACCCAGCACAGTGATGGTGTAGCCAAAAATGAAAGCAAGGTCTGCTCTTGATGGAGAGGAATTGGTCGGACTGGAGCATTGTGTCCTCCCCAGGGTACAGGATGGAAAATCTGCTTCAGGAATTGGCCATTTTGCACACCAGAAAACGAAGGATATTTGGTAAAGAAACTAAGTGTCGGTCCAAAGGTGACTGGAGTCACTGGAATTCTTTCCGTGGGAGCAAATCTTTGTTCAGCAGTGGTTGGAAACAGGCAGGATCACACCCCAGGAGCTGCTTCCCATCTCCAGCTCTGCAGTAAATGCTCCTCACTTAGAGCACGGTCAGCTGTTGGATTCCCATACGGAAAACGGTCCCTGTTGGTGATGAAGAGGTGTAAGACTCCCATTTATTAACTCTGTCATCTCTATATATCCCCAAATTCTTTCAGGAGGTCAGTTGACTTCTGTTTGGAGGAGGAGGCAAGGGAAAAAAAAATGGAGGTAAATTGCAGCAACAAAAGTGAAAGAGAGAGGAAGCAGAAGGTATTTACTTCTCACCTGCTACAAATTACCCTGCAGCAGAAAGCAGGGAGGAGGAGGAGGAGGAGGAGGAGGAGTGGGATGGTGCAGGAACAAAAGGCTTTTCTGCCTCGAAATGCACCAAGGTGGGAGCTCTGCCTGTCTCAGGAGTTTGGTTTCAGCAGCCAGACACATCCTCGGGAAGGGTCTGGGGGCTCTTTTTTTGCTCCCTAATGACACTCAGGCTTTGTCCCCCGGCCGGGCAGCGTTTTGCTCGCAGGCTAAAGTTACAGTTTGCAGCAGAACTCGTTCCATATTGGCGTTTGATCCTGGGAGAAGGGGGAAAATCTGGTCAATGCGGTTCTCATTAGCCAAAAAAGCTGTAACATGCTGGAGTCATTAGTAGTTTGTTGATTGAGTTAACCGTGCAAGGCGGGCTGCAATTGATCATCTGCATTCTCATTAAATATGCCGCAGTCTCGGGGAGGTTGTTATGGAGCTGCTGGGAAGGCAGGCAGGAGGAATCCTGGTTTCAGCCCAGAGCACCGGTTTTAAAAATCTCTTTTGATTTCAGGCTCGAAGTGTATAATTAATATCAGGGATGGGACTGAGGTGTGACATAAAAATAATCTTTCACCAGAGTGTTACTACTCAGGGTCGTGTTTCAGCTTGAAACGGGGAGGGAGATGGAGGCTGAAACTTGAACCCAAATCTAAACTTTCTTGGTGCTGCGAGAGGGAAGCGGTGAGGGGTCTGTGGCTGCAGGATTTCCACTTGGCTCTGTCTAGTAGGTATTTGAAGGAAGGAAGATTGCTGTGCTTCATTTAAAGATAATGAGGTCTAATAAACCCTAACCAAAAGTCAAATTCGCTTCGTCTTTGCCTTGCTCATAAGCGAGCCAATAAGTGGAAAAGATCTGTATACAGAGAGGTGATGGAATTTCACTTTCAAGAAATGGGTGAACAGGAGTTGCTGAAGAGGTTTACCTTGAAAATATATCATGATCACTTTAAACCTTGTCTATGTCTTTCAGCTTTTGAAATGCTGAAGATCACATCTTGAGGGAATTTGTTGGAGCCTTTGAAGTATTTTTATGTTAGGCCCCTATGGCAGAAGATTGTACAGATCAAGAAAGTACCGAGTAGATTTATTCACAGAAAATGCATTTAAATTACCCAGCTATACGGGCGCACATTCTTCATTTATAGCCTGGTGTCTGGGCTCTGAAATCCTCCCAAGAATTGAGGTCACAGAATTGGAAAATGAGCTTCTGTACACCATCCTCCTGGCCTTTCGGATGTAATGGAGTCTGCACTGTGTGGTAAATTGGACGGAATTCAGAGAAGAGCAACAAAAACAATTAAGAGAGGAGAGGAACTGACTTACATGGAAAGATTAAAGCGTTACAAATTTGTGGCTTGGTGGAGCAGAGACTACTGCGAGTCATTGGAAGTTTCTGGAGACAGGAATGCGGCCTCAAAATCCCTGCTCTTGTCTGAACATGGTTTTGTTTGTGTGTTTGTTTTAAAGGAAAATCTTTTCCAAGCAATATCCTCATCTGGTGTAACTTACCCCCAGTGCCAGTGAAAACAATGGAGCCGGGGGATCTGGGCCAAATTATACTGTCTAAAAATGTGGCCCTTGCACTCTTTTAAAACTGGCACAGCAGGGGTAGGAGTGGTAGTTTAGGGAGGCGACTGGTGTTTTAACTCCTGCAAGGAAATTCCTGGTGTGTCCAGAGTGCAGAGTGATTAAATGTGGAAGATTTTTGGACATCTCCCTTCTGTGGCACCTCTGCAAAATGCTGGCAAGATGCAGCAAGCTTAAAATGTTAAATGGTAAAATGCCTCTGCTGAACAGTGGCAAGGAATGGGCAGAGAGGGCATTTGTGTTACCTTGCTCTTCACATGCTCTTGCAGAAGTACAGGCAGCTTTTGAATCAGCAGAGAAAAGCCTGAAGCAGTCCCAGAAAATGTGGGGTGTTGCCACGGGAATTCTGAGGGGCTGCAGGTGTAACCCAGCCCTGAGTGTGCGTGGCCCTTGCCCAGAGGAGCAGCCCACGAGCACCCCAGGTCCTGAGGGGTTGGGGTAGGCACAGCAGCTCAGCCGTCCAGCCCCAGGAAGTTCTGTCCTCGCTGAGGGGATGAGGGTGGTGGCAGCTCTGCAAACACAAGGCACGGATTGTTCCCCACGGTCCGCAGGGATTGAGTTACAGTGAGGCTGAGCAATTAAAAAACGTGGGCTGGCTCTGAGGAGAATGAAGTGTGAAGCCCTTTGGACTGTGAAACAGGCTCAGAAGGGAAGTGATGGAGGCCCCGGTGCTTGGGAAGTGGGACTTGTCCTGAGGATGGAGTGTTAATTGAAGCATCGTGGCCAAAGTTGAAGCGAGAGGTTAATTCCTGGCTCCCTCTCCTGCTCCCTGGTCCAGCTGGGCAGGGAGTGATTCCATCCCAGGGCTGAAGCCTGCTGTGCTTGGCTGCACGGGCGCTTGAGGAGCTGCCACCTTTCCCAGAAGTGATTGCTTTTCTGGGATGGGTGAAGCTGCCAGGGAGCAGAAGGAGGAGATGGAAAGGTGGCAGCGTCTGCGTGGAAGTTGCTACAAATATCTGCTCCCTTTGTCAGTCATGGTCTTCACTGAGGGTTGAAAGGGGCCAAACCTCTATGATTAGGACTAATTTTTGAGTCTTACCAGTTGCATCAAAACAGCAAAAGCCCTAAAAAGGGCCCGTGGAGATTGTGTTGCCCTTGCCTCTATCCTGATCCCTCTGGGTCAGAGTGGAGAGCAATGAGTGCCCCATTCCTCATCCCAGAACTGCCCAGCTCAGAGGGCGAGAGGAGGGAGCAGTCACTGCCCCATCCCTCATCCCCGCTCAGAGGGTGAGCAGCAGGGAGCAGCAAACATCACCCTCCTGAGAGGAGTGTTTGGAGAAGAGGGATTTGGAGTGTGAGAAGGAGGCAGGCAGACAGGAATACCGAATGTGGACTGAGGATGCCGGGGGAATTGTTTCCATAGAAACCCAACCATGGAGGCTCACACCGCTCCCCCATCTCAGACTCACAAATTCATCTGATTGCCTTCATGGCCAACAGAATGCCTGGAGAGGAGGTGGGTGATTAGGAAAATTCCAGTTTGCTGCAGATGTGGGAGCGCTGCGCTGGATTCCCGCTCTGAGGGAACTCGGAGCAGCCCCTACGCTGAGATGTGCTGCTGTAAACCAGGATTAACTCCTGGGCACTGCACGGTGCCCCCCGGTGTCAAACAAAGGGAATCAGGCCTCGTTCCTTTTAGTTAAATGAAGGAAAAGAAAAAAAGTTTTCATTTGTTTCTTGCTGCATTGTTCTCCCACCTTTGTTGGCCCAGCCTGTTGCAGACATCGTCCCCGCCTGTAAATCCACAGCGTTCAGAAATGCCTCAGGAAATGTTCTGAAATGTCCTCCATGGAAGCACAGGCCTCTCCTTGCCAGAATTCATGAGGGGCCCTGGTTGCCTATTTCCTTCATTTGTTCCTGGAAAGATTTCTTCTTGGAAAATCCAAGATGTTTAGGACTAAGTGATGCTCCTCCAGCCCCTTCGAAGAAACCAACACCTACAAGAGCTCCCACAAAGCCCCAAATGCAACCTCCACCGAGGAGTCAAAGTCTGTGTGGGAGAAGAGGCTGAAGGAGGTCAGAGAACCCCAAAGGAAATGTGGAGGTGCCAAGGTTTAGTGTAAATGTGGGGTTGGGCTCCTCTGACCATGTCCTGGAGTTTAATTTGGGCTCAGCTGACTGGGGCTGTCTGATTTTTTTAAAGCAGCCAAGCTTCATAATCCACTTCTTCATAATCAAACTTCACCTTTTATTCTCTTTTTAGAAGAGACTTGGGGTGTGAAGAGGAGAGGAGAGCAGGAAGTGGAGATTTGGACAATTTTGGACATGATTTGCCCACTGTCCTGTTCTCCAAGGAATGGCTCCACAACCAGAAATTTATTTTTCTGGCTGCACATGGGGGGAAAAGGAAAATAAAGGCTGAAATTCCGGGGGAAAATGGCTTCCATCTCTGCTCCTGGTTTCTCCAACCTCTCAAAAAGTTACTGGAGACCCTGAAAGCCTTAAAAGCAACCCCGCTCTGGGCTGGTGTCTTGGTAAGCCCAGATAATGCTCCTGCAGCTCCGAGAGGAAAACATCTGAGGTTTAGGAAGGGTCAGCCAGGAATGACAGCTGCGAATAAACAGGGAAATCAGAGAGCTGCAGGGTCCCACCCAGGAGAGAGCAGAGCCCCAAACCAGGATTGACAGCAGGAGATGCCCAGAGAGGAGAATTTTTCCTCTCAGATTTGTGTGAGTCCAGCGTTAACCCCGACCCACGTTTCACTTGCTTGGTTTTGGAAATGTTCTCCCTTGGACTCAGGGCTGAGTTTGCTCTTCCAGGGCTCCTCAGCTGCCTCTTTTTGTGCTGAATTGAGCAATAGTTGATATTTTCCTTGAGGATCTGGATTGTGGGGTGAGAGGGGAGTGTGTCTGTAGTGTTGAGGCGCCCTAATTTCAACCGAAACCTCTGTGTGGTGCTAAAATTAGAATTTTGGCTGCAATAGAGTGAATTTTCCTCATAGAAGGCAGCACGGGGCTGTGTTCTGGATTTGTGCTGACAACAGTGCTGATAGCACAGGGATGTTTTATTTCCAGCTGGGCAGGGCTTGCACAGAGTCCTTTTTTGCACAGGGAGCTGGGAGGGGACACAGCCAGGACAAGTGACCCCAAGTGACCACAGGGATATCCCAGACCATGCTCAACATTAAAAAAACCCTGAGCAGCCCCCCTGGATTTCCCCAAACAAGGAGAGAAAAGGTGCAGCCTGTCCCCAAACCCTTTCTCTGAGCAAACACCTGCTCTGTCACTGTTGGAAGGAGAAAATTCTTCATTTACTCATGGTTTTTTTCCCCCATCAATTAGTGAGGAGAGCAGCTTGGCCCAACTTTTGTCAAGCTTTTAATCTGGGCTGACTTTTTGCTGAACTGCCTCTGCACACGAAATGGAATTGGTCCCATTTCCCACTTCCCTCACCCATCTCCAAAGCTGCTTCCTTTGATTGTCTCGGGCCATCTTTGTGGAATTATTCCTTGACTTTTATCTGAAATCCATTGGTAATGGTAATTTAAGCTTTTTTTTCTCTGCTCTCTGGTTGTTTTAATTTCAGGGAGCCCATCGAGGAGTTTAAGTCTGTATCAGTTATCATATTGATGGATCAGCCAGGCAAGGAGCGTTTGGAAAGGCAGATATTCCTGTTCCATTGACCTGTGATATTTGAAGGATAGGGCTCTGCGTGCCATTAGCAGTTGGAGCATCCATAAACACTCCTCAGCAGGTTTCCATTTGGGTTTGGGATATTTTTGAGTGTGCACACAGAGAATTTTTTTTGTTTCCATTAATCCATCCAAGGGCATTAATTGGTTCGTTTGCCATTTGTTTAACATTTTCCCTTAAAGGGCTGTTGGGTTATTTTGTGCTCAGCAGACTCAGGGCTCTGCTCCCGCTAAATCAACCCCGCTGATGCCAAATTTGGAGGGAGATAAATCCCACCGGAGGCACAAACAGCATCAATACTTTCCCTGTGAGTCTGCCTGGGGCTGATACAAGGAAAAAGAAGAAACCGTGGTCAAAATCTGCTTCCCATGATCAGGTGTGCCCTCAGTTTAGTGTGTTTAGGGGATTTTTGATGGAGATTGGGATTTTCCCACTGCTTCACCCCAACTTCTTTCAGATCTGACTCTGTTAAAATAAGTAGAAACTGGTTAAAACTTGGTGACTTGGTGATGTGTGATGCAAGGAGACCTCTCCAGTCTCTAATTCAGGTGATCCAGGTGTGGAATCAATATTTACACCCTCTCTGGGCGTGTTTGGGGGCTAAATTCACTCGAGTGTGGAAATCACTTCATGATCTTTGGATAAAAAAATATAAAATGCATGAGCACAGGCTGTGGGAGTGGTAAAGAACATTCTTCTCTTTAAAATTCCACGGGCCCCTGAGGTCTCTGCCACAGCTCCTCTCCAGAGCCCTGGAGACTGCACCAGGAGTTAGATCTGGTCCTTAGGCAGAGAATTAATCTGGATTATTCTTACAAAACCCATCTCAAGTGAAACTTTTGCCGATATTTTTCCCAGAAGATCCTTCTCTTTCAGTCCAGAATTTTATCAGCGATTCTTATGCTAACAGGGGTCAGGAGATGAGATGTTTCTCACGTTACACTTGAAGCTTCTCATGAATAATGGCCTGTATCACCTCTATTGTCTGTCCAAAACATAAGCAAGCAGACATAAGGCCAGAGGAGAAATTTAAAGGGTGCTGAATGAGCCAGCAGGACGGACAGGAGCTGAGATAGTCGGGGAGTGAGACAAATACAAGGTGGAGCAGATGGTTATTTGGGGGAATATCCGAGCAGATTAACCACCAGGCACTGGAGAATGAGCCAGGCTCCAGTTCAAAAGTCCCCTGAAATCTTCAGAGCCAGATTAACGAAGCGCAGACGAACATCACTGTAGCCAAAATAAATTAGAGGTCATTATTCCCCAGTGAATTTTCTTAAGTGTTAAGTAGAGCACATCAGGCTTTTCACAGAGATCTGAGGGGGGTTGCCATGCTTAAGACCATCCCTTGCTCCCGTGCAAGGGCAATCTGTCCACTTGAAAACAATTTTTTATTGTCCTCCTCTCCTTTCCCCTAATTATTTTCTTTGCCCTTTTTGTTCTCACATATCTCTGTGTGTGTGTGTGTGTGTGTGCATTGTGTAAAAAAAAAAAAAAAGAAATAGCTGCAGTTGGTGCAGGATGAGAATCCCCAAAATACGTGGCGCTGGAAATTCCCATCGTGGAAATTTTAGCTCCCCCCAGGCCCTTCAATCTTTTCCTTCAGCGAGACTGCAGCTGCCATCTGATTTGTATTTATATATGCTCTTTATAGATATTAATGCAATAACAGATTAAACCTAAAGTAACTGTTACTACACAGAGACATCTCAGGGGTCTGATCTCGCAAACATTAATGCCTCTGAATAACTTTAATCTTGTGCATTGTGTATTTGAATTTAATGGGGACTCTTGCGTGCCAAAGTTTCTCACATTTGCGAATGTTTGCCGCAACTTCAGACTTCCCCCATATGTTGATGTCAATTTGTTTTTGCAACCTCAATACGGTTTAGAAACCTCAGCCTCTGATCACGGTTGGTGGATGGCTGTTTCTTCACTCCTGCTGCATTCATTGGGCCACATTTCCAGTGGGGGAAAATGGGATAAATGGGAGAAGAGGGCTAAACCCTCACTGCTGAGCCCACCTCCCCAGACCAGGCTGAGTCTCCCTCTCAAGGCCTTCTCCAGGCGTTTTTATTTTTAGCAAACCTATAGGTAACGAGGGTTATGATGTGGTAATGCCGTTTCTTCCCAAACCTCTTTCTGAAGGTGAGTTTCTCGAAAGGAAACTGGATTGAAAAACCTGGAAAACAGCCCAGTGGTGCTGGGGGAATTCCTGGAGGGTCCAGGACACAAGGGAGGTGCACCCAGCTTGCCCAGGGCAGGTGGCCTCTGCTCCCCGTGGAAGGGCTCAAGGTGAACACAAGAGCTCAGACCCTCTCTTGGATCATCCATTCCGTGTTTTTAGATTACAAGAACTTTTTAGAGGATATTATTTTTATTATATTTGTACAAAATAAAAGGTTTTGATAATAAAACCTTAAATGGGGTTGATCAGCCGTTGATCAGTTGGTCTCTGCTCCCCGTGGAAGGGCTCAAGGTGAGCACAAGAGTTCAGATCCTCTCTTGGATCATCCATTCCGTGTTTTTAGATTACAAGAACTTTTTAGCGGATATTATTTTCATCATATCTTTTCTAAAAACAAGGTTTTGATTAAAAAAAAAAAAACTTAAAGAAGGTTGATCGGGGAATATTTTGACGGGCAGCCAAAAATCTTGACCTCGCCTACAAAGGTGTTGAAGCTCCTGCACACCCTCCAGCGAGGCCAAAGAGTTTAAATTCCTCATCTTCTGCCTCTGAAGCTCTGAATCGCCCTCAGAGCACGCTCAGCCCGTTGTAGCCCAGCGCTGGAGAGCAGCGCTCCCTCCGGAGTTCAGTAATAATGGTGATTTTACAGCCTAATGTCAGCGTAATAAACTCTTCCACCAGGCCACTACTGTGACCACCAGGAAAGTTTTATTTCTCCAGGTTCAACAGTTTCCCTGTGACTAATGGACCCCTGGAGGAGAGGTGACTTCCCTCCAACACGAGCACTGATGTGTCTGTGTTTGCAGCCAAGGCTCACTAACCACTGGCATCAATCTGATAAGCATCTGATAGGGCCCAATTATGCCATTTCTCAGCTTTGGAGTGAATAAAATTTATTTTCTAGCCCACAGGAATGTGAACGGATTGGGTTTATTCCTCTGTCCTGGCATTATTTAAGATTAAGCTGCTCGTTCTGAGAGTTATCACCACACCTGCCAAGAGCAAATCTATTTGTGTGTCGTGTTTAAAAGTGTAGCAGAGGGAGAAGAACAACGAGAGGCTGAGAGCCAAGGTAACAAACAGAAAGAAATCATTAGACCCTTGAATTAATGAGATATTTGCTTAATTAGCACCAATAACGTTGTCCATAACCGCTCCCTCCCCAGCTCACGCTCCTGGGAAATTCAAGGAATGCACAAAACTGATCAGTCTGAATGGCACAAAGTTGTGTGGGACAGTTAAAACACTGGCCAAGGCTTTGAAAACTTATTATTTTCAAACATCAGAGGAAATCCAAAAGTTTTATCAGTTTTTGGCTGCCCCAGCCCTGTAGGAAATCCTAATGTTCCTTATCCAAGGGCTGCACACTTGGAGAGGTCTAGATGCAAATATCTAAAAATCAGGAATGCTGCTGGCCAGTCAGAATCTCTGTAACCAGTGAAGGGAAGGGGGCAAGCCCAGAGATGGAATGATCTGAACTGCTTTAGAAATGAAAGTGTTTCACTCCCTCAATAATTTTGCATCCAAAATCATGAGTACCGTGTCAGCCCTAAACATGTAACGCCCACAATTTAAAATTTTAGTAGCTGGAAGATGCAGATGAAGACCCAGAGGCTAATGGGGGATTTTTGTGTGTTTTTAAGTGGAGCCCATCTTTCTGAAAATCTTCATAGCATCTCTAGGCACAAACTGTTGAAAGTAAAAAAACGTAAAAAGATTCTTTTTAAAAACAAGTCGGCACCACTGAAATATTTTTTGTTAATGAAATGACTGAGGGCACGCTGCTGATGAGGGGACAGGAGCTAATTGCTGCTGTCTGGCTGGGGATGGACTCCGAGGGCCGTGCAGGGTGCTGGTTCTTGCTCTCAGCTCTGGAGCAGCTCCAGATTTCCTTGGGAATCCTGTTCAGTTTCCCACACCTCTGGAAGGAGAAATAAACCCACAGATTGTCATCCACCCCAAGCCCTGTGGCTCTGAGTGGAGACCCCAGACCCCAGCAGGGAGACTGAGAGACGGCAAATAATAAAGGAATAAACTCCTTCCTGTGCCTCTCCCTCCCTCTGAGTGTGTCCTTATCCCATTTCAGATGGGCCTGAGGCACTGAGCTGGCCCTGGGACAGCCCAGGAGAGCGTGAGCCAGGCTGGGAGCTGCATTTTGGGATAACTGGGAGCAGAAGTGGCACCCCGAGATCAGAGCTCTGCCTGGCAGAGCCCCTTCGGACCCGCCGGGAAAAACAAACCTGGGAGCTGCCAAAATCTGTGGATGTGATTCCATTGTTTTGTCAGAGGGTGAGGGCAGGCTGTGGACAGAGCCCAGACCAAAACTTCAGGGATTTTTTTTATTTCATGGCAGGGTGAGGAATGGGAAGCTGGGATCGCCCTCACCCCACCCTGGGCTGTCACTCCTCATCCCGTTGTCATTCCAGTGGCACAACATTGTCCTTTCCAAAGGCTGCGGCGTCCCCCTGTCTCACTGAGCTGCCTTGAAAACACAGAATTGTCCTAATAAACGTCCCTCCCTTCATTAAAAACTTAAACCACGGCCAGCCTCGTCCAGCCTTGTAATTCCACGCACACCCTCCAAATATTTTAGCACCTGGATGATCCTGAAGGTCCCTTTCAACCCAACCCATCCTTTAATTCTGTCATCTCACCCACCCTCAGGTTTCCCCTCTCATTTGCTCATCTACCTTTCAACAATATTGTGCTGATACTTGTTTGTTATTATCAGGTAATTATTTGGGAAAGGCAGACACTGAGATAGTTTTATTTGGGTGGAAAGGGATGATGGCAGCACTCTCGATTTGGAGGGAGCTGAGGTTGGATTCCCAGATAAGGAGGCACCAGGGACATTTTACAGGGGCTGGCTGAGGAGCAGAGCCCTTGTTGCATCGATTGCTTTAATGCTGACCTCTAATTGTTATATTAATCATGGCCAGGAGCACCAGGAGCACGGAGAAAGTGTCTTTTTAGTGGGGGAAAAACCAAAGGAAGGACGACTATTGCAGCGCTGGGATTGCACCTTGGCAGCTGAATTTCCAAGAAATGCACAGGACAAAGGGCTGGCCCCAAAAGCTTGGGTTTGGCCATGGCTTTGGGGAGTCCAGGGAGGGAGTTTTTGGCTTTGGACAGTCCAGGGGAGGATTTTTGGCTTTGGGCAGTTCAGGTGGGGAGTTTTTTGCTTTGGGGAGTCCAGGGAGGGAGTTTTTGGCTTTGGGCAGTCCAGGTGAGGAGTTTTTTTGCTTTAGGCAGTCCAGGGGGGATTTTTGGCTTTGGGCAGTCCAGGTGGGGATGTTTTTTCGCTTTGGGCAGTCCGAGTGGGGTTTTTTTTACCTGTCTGTCCAGAAACAAGAGGGGACCTGGCTCTGCTGGCCGTTCCTGCAGACAGATGCTCCCCCACGAGCCCAGAGGCTGCTTTGCCCCAGCCCTGAACAAGGCCAACAGCCAGAGACGCCTTCTCTTCATCACATTCATTTGCAGTGATCGCTCCCCAAGCTCCTTGGAGAGAGAGGAGGAGAAGGAGCCTGAGAAATCCTCCCGAAAGCTTGTCCAAACCTATTTTAAAAGCAAAAGGAAAACACAGAAAATAGCAGTGTGCAAGCCTGTCTGCAGCTACAGCAGAGGGAGGCAGATGCAAGCAGGGCTGCCCGTGCCTTGTGAAGCTCTGGGAGCTCCTGGAAGGCAGCCAGGGCTGAAATCATGGCTGGAGGCAGCAGCAGCCTTCTCTCCTTCTCTCCCCTCTGCCTGAGCTGCTCACAGACAGGACATTTGTACTTTACTGAGCACAAGCTGCGCCTTGCAGCGGGCAGGAGATGGAGACCTGCGGGCATGGATGAGCTCTGGGAATGCTGTGTAACCACAGGAACAGCCCCTCAGCCCCTGGGACTAAAGACACCTCCCTGTGTGGGGCTGCTGACACCCCAAAACCATTCAGGGCTGTTTTTCTGCAGGCCAGGAGAGGTGGTGGGGTCGTTCCTTGGAGGTCACTGAGGTGGGAATGCTGCCCCTGAGCTCCCAAACCTGCTCCTCCAAAACCCTGTGGCTGTGTCTTTGTGTCCCCTGCAGAGACAGGACAGGATGTGGTGATGTGCAATATCAATGTTTTGCATTCACCCTCCTCTTCAAAACCCCTTCCAGCCTCGCCCCTCCTCATCCCAGCTTTCATTTTTCTCACATTTCTTTAGCCTGCATCCAGCTCTCCTGTTTTATTGCAGAGGGATTGTCTGTGCTTTGACATGATTTATTTATTTATTGTTCTTTGTCTGGGCACCTCAGACTGTGCTTGAGTTGCAGTTATTTTGCAAGTCAGCTCGTGGGCACCGTCCCGTCCCTCTGTTGCTGTCCTGGAGTTCTCAGTTCCCATCCTGGGTGCCCAGCCTGTGTCTGCCTCCCTGCGTGTGGCACGGATGGGCACATTCAGCTGCAGCATCCACAAAGCTTTCTTCTTTTCTTCCTTTTCTTTTATTTCTTTTCTTTTCTTCTTTTCTTCTTTTCTTTTCTTCTTTTTCTTTTTTTTTCTCTTTTCGAAATTTGAAATTGCTGAAATTTGATCATAAAAGATGTCAAGAGGCAAAGCCAGAAACGATCCTTTAAGGGCACTCTTTGATATTTGGGGAAGTGAACCTTGAAAACCTCCCTTGTTTCCTGTTGTTCCATCCCTTGTTTTCTCTCATAAAGTTTTTTTTCCCTTTTTTCTGAAGGCTTCCAAAGTACACAACCTCCCTGGAAGTCTATTGCTCCCCAAAGAAGGTCTTTCTGTAGGTTTTGACCCAGGTCCATCTCCTATCCCAGCTGCAGCTCCTTTTCCTTTGAGGTGAAGCCAAAGCTGCTGAAATTCGTGTCAGCGCTGGAGGTTGAGGAATTATCCGACCCAGAGGAAGGGTTGGGCTTGGTGGGGACACTTCACCTCCAGTTTCCTGTCCAGGATGACACAAGGGGATCCTTCTGGAGCCAAGATTTGTCTCTCACCACTGGTGATCCACTCTTGTCTCCTCCAAATCACTCCTTCCCTCCACAGCGGTGAAGCCCCTTTGTTTGAGTTCACTTCTCAGAGATCCTCTTTTGTAAGCTGGGCATTTTAAGGCGCACAATCTACCTTTCAAGAGGAAAAAAAAATCACAAATTAGCTCCTTTTAATCACGCCTGTGTTGTGGTGAGCTGCACTTTCCCCTTGCTCCTCCAAACAATCCCCCGACGCCTGCAGGAAGGGAATTGCAATGTGCTGGGCAGCTCCCTCCTGCAAAGCCTCCCTCATTCTGTTGTCATCGATCCAAAATCTCTCATGCCAGTTCACCGACGTGAGGTCACCCTAATTTCATCCCAGGGCTGCTGGCAGAGGGTTTTGTGGTGTGTGTGTGGGTCCTGCCTGCCCTGACCCCTCCCGGGCTGGTTGTGCTGGAGGTTCAGTCGCTGCGTGTTGTGATCTGGGGACCGGGTGGGCAATTCCTGCCTCTGCCCTGCCCAGGCGGGCTGCACACCCTGCCCCGGGACACCCTGAGCAGCCTGCAGGAGCACGGGCTCCTCTTCGGAGGGCCTCCCTAGGAAACACTCTCCCAGCAGCAGAAAACACCCGTCTGCAACACAGCCTGTGCTGCTCTGTGCTGCTTTTCACCAGCAACAAAACCCCCCGGTGTGATTTCTGCACCGAGCAGGGCTTGGGCTGACACCGAGCCTTGTCCAGCGGGGCTCCAACATCCCCCCAAAATCT
Organism: Cyanoderma ruficeps; assembly: GCA_008694505.1. Taxonomy (NCBI): domain Eukaryota; kingdom Metazoa; phylum Chordata; class Aves; order Passeriformes; family Timaliidae; genus Cyanoderma; species Cyanoderma ruficeps. Next base: position 1,027,523 of record VZDJ01000063.1, on the reverse strand, counting down.
CGCCAGGAGGATGAAAATTTCCTTTTCTCTTCCCTTTCTGGTCACGTTTTAGCACTGGAGTTACTCAGCGAATTAATAGGTATAGAAATGCAAAGCTCTTTTCTTATTACACGCCATCGATCTGATTGCAGTGTCATTAATTGAAAGACTCGGGAAATGTGATGGATGGTTCAGTTCAGGATTCCACATTCGTTTTGGCATAGCCCTGCAGGAGAAAAGCTGCATGAAGCTGATTGAAGGGCTCTTTTTGTCTGACATGAATTATTCTTTCATTGTCAAACCTTGTAACAGCATTCAGACATAGGGAGATTTACAATGTGAAATCCTAAATGGGGTCTATTCTTAAAATAAAATTAGAAAAAAAAGAAAGAGAGCTTTATCTTGCAACGTTGAAAATAGCTATGAAGAAAAAAAAAAAAAGACAACCCCACAACTATTCCTCCAAATTAAATATCTTCTGCAAAACCCAAGGGGCTGATGTTTCTCACTTAATTTTAAATTATTCCGATGGTGAGGCCTTAAATGAATAAAACAATTGCTTTAATCACATAACAGTTGTCAACATTTTTATTACATTCAAATATATTTGTTTGTCTGAAGAGGGTTTGTTTGTTCTCCCCACTGCTGTCATTTCCCCAGCAGAAGGATTTGTCCGATTCGCTGGGAATCCTGCTCGTCCTGGGGAATTGCACCAGGCTTTCCCTTCTCTCCAGGTGGACGCTGCCAAAATGTTTATTTAAGGAAATCATTCTGCATTTTAGAAAATATTTAAAAAGAAAAAAAAACAAACAAACCGAACCAAACCAAACCCCACCGGCTCTGTGTGCAAAGATTTTAGCTTTTCCCAAGCTGCTGGCTGCAGGCAGATCTTATCAAATGAGCTTTGGTGGGATTTGGGTTTGTTTTATTTATTATTTTTTTTAAATTTTATTTTTTGCTGTTGATCCCGGGCAGTCCCGTGGTTAAATTCTGCGGGTTCTTTTGTCTGTATTAAAAAAAAATTCGTGCCAGGCTCTGAGGGCTGGGAGATGCAACCACTGAAAAGCAGCAGAGAGGAGCAGAGAGGATCTTCACACCCCCGGCTCGCCGCCGCGCAAAGTTGATGAAGAGTTTGGAATGCCAAGCAGCCACCCAACTCGTGGGCTCATTTCAGAATAAACCACTGAAATAACATGATCCGAGATGGGAATCAATGTCATGCCTGTTACAACTGCTGGAGCTGGGAGAATAGCGAGATTACACAGGGCAGACAGATTAGATGAAGAAGAGTATTCCATTCCATTCCATCTGATTAGCGCCGTCTATTCAGCTCTGTGGGGCTTTTTTCATTCTTAAAGAACGCTGCCTTATTTTATGGCATCGGGCTGTGTTGAGGGAGTTAAAAGCTGGAAGAATTGGATGTAAAATAGTGTTGGGAATAGGCAGCTCTCTGTTTTCACCACCTCCCTCCCTCAGCTCCTTTCCCCTGCCCGCATCTTCGTGCCCCAAGTGTTTTAGCAGGCAGGTCACCGCAGGAAGGAGCATTTTTTACTCTTATTTAACCACTTTTCACCCCCAGAAAGGCACTGAGGGATCACTCCGTGCCTGACCCCCTAAACAAATGCCCCTTCCCACCCGAGCTGGACATTGGCAGGCAGCAAGGCCGGCCCGATGAAGGAGATGAGCAATTCCCACTAAAGTGGGGAAAAATCCCCTTTTTCCCCGAGCTAAAGAATAAAGGGCATTGCTGGGAAATGTTGTCCTCATCCCCGCCCCCTCCCCCGCCGATCCGCACGGAATACCCTCCCCAAAGTGGATTGTTTTAAGGTCTCATTGTTCGGCGAGAGGGTTGAGATTATTTTTATAGGGTTTTGCCTTTTTTGTTTTTTCATTTTGGGGAGGGTTTTCTGTGCCCCGGCAGCGGGGGGATGCAGAGCCCGGCCACTGCAGGTGCTGCTCCTCGCTCTGGGAATCTCCAGCTCTCCTGCAATTCCCAGCAGCCAAGTTTGGGAACGGAGCTGCCTGGCGGGTCAGAGCACGACACCCACCCAGCAGCGGATTTTTTATTTCTTTTTTTTTTTTTCTTTTTTTTTCCCCAGCCCGTTCTTGCTTTATTTTCAGGCTCAGCCCTGGGATGCTCCCACCCAGGGCTGTTCCTGCAGCTCTCCTTTAATCCCGAGCACCTTCAGTGTCGTTAGCAGCTCCAACCTTCCAGCCACTGGCTGTTCCTAAAAGGTGAGGGAGCTGGGGAGGGATCGCTTTCATTAGTTATTTGAAATTGAAGATGATTTAATTTAATATTTTTTTTCCTTTACGCCGTCTCGAGCTAAATAAACTCAGTTCCTCCGAGCCCCAAAAGCAGCAGAGGATATTTTGCCTTTGGTGTCACTAATTAACCTCCCACGGAAGATGATCAGGAGAAAGGGAGATAATGAAAGAGTTTGTGCAGGACTCTGAGCATATTCTGCAGGAGAGGGGGGAAATTTAAAAAAAAAAAAGCTTATTCTCAGCCCCAAACTCTGTGAAACCGCTTCGTTTTCGGAGATCCCCTCGCTGGGAAATGCGGGCTGGATGATTTCTGCAAATTCAATTAGAGTTTGGAGCCCGTGGCCGCCCTGATCAGACCTGTGTAAATAACATTGTCCCCAGCCCGTGCTGTCACCTCTGAAATGCTCTCTGGATTGCAGCCTAGCTCTGTCTTTTCTTGTGGTGGAGTCAGGGTGCTGCTGGATTTCGGAGCTTTTTTTTGCGTTTTATTGCTTTTGATTTTGTTCAGGGCTTTTTTTTTTTATTTTCAATATTTTTAGTCAGGTTTTTGCGGGTTTTTTAGTCCGTTTTGACCCTTGAGAGTTGTTAAAGGTGAGGCTCATTTTTTGTGAGGTTAAGAAGAAGGAGAGAGTAAAAGGTACCGTATCTTTCTTCTTAATTGTTCGGCTTAAGTCTAAAACATCCGAAAAAACACCCTTAAAATGATCTTAGAAGTAACAGCCGCTTAATTAATAATAATAAAAAAAAATAGTAACAGATTTAGCTTACCCTCTTTATGGACTTAACTTCAGGAAATTAGGCATCCACTCTGTCTCCTGTGCAATAATCAGTTTCTTATCTAACAGATACGAAACGACCAAATACATCTCACATCATTCTCGCCCTTTAACTCAGGAACAATTGCTCCAAAAGGAAAAAGAAATGGAAGCACTGCTACAGCTCAGAGCATCCTTTACTTTAAACCCCTTTTTAAAGTCGCCCATTTATTCCCATCCCAGCTCAGCTTAATTCCCTTTTATTGTGTCGTCGGGGCGAGGGAGGGGGGGGCTGGAAAATATACAGTGCCATGCCTAATTGTGCTGCTATTCCACATTAATAACCTGCAACTTTGCATCCCAACGAGCGCAGGAGGGGGAAGAAAAAAAAAAGGAAAAAAAAAAAAGCAGAAACAGATGCAATTATTTGTTGCTGGCTAAGTTACTGTACGTGACCCAGGTGCTGGAGGAATATTTGCATGTGTTTCTCACCTTTGTTCACCCAGACACATGGGGATCTGGAGCTATTGCTGACTAATTGATAGTTGTAGTAACTGCTATAGGCTCCTTTAGATTAGAAATGCATGCAGACGTGTGTCTTGATCCAAACATTAAGGAACACACACACACTCTCTCACTTACTTACACGGGCAGAAAGTCTTCATACTATTAGAGGTGTGTGATGGAGATAGCAGGACATAAAACAGAAGAGAGAGAGGCACAGGGAGAGAGAGAGAGACAGAGACAGAGAGATGGCATGCAGCATATACACCCCTACAAATAGTTCTAAAATGCGTTTGCAAATGCAGAAGTCTTCAGAACCATCCAACAGTTCAGCACAACCCTTTTTATCTCTTCTCTGCGGGACGTCTCCATCCAGATTACTCGAAAAAAAGCGGAAAAGGTGAGAGCTCTGCCATCTTAGCTCTGAATTCATCTGATTTCCCCTTTCTTTTTTTTTTTTTTTTTAA
>VZDJ01000063.1:1008293-1023520 GCA_008694505.1 Cyanoderma ruficeps | reverse complement strand
CCCCCCCCCACCCCTCTCTCCCTTGTATTCCTCATGCCATTGTCCATTCTTATGATGGCAGCCGCCCTTGCTCTTGAATGCGAGTGTCACAGCGGGAGCAGAGAGGGCTCAGGGCTGCATTGTCAAAGCCATGGTTGCCTATTGTTTCTTAGCCTTTCACTGCTCTGCTTTTCCGAGCCTCTTTCCCTATCAGTGGCCCCTGTCAAGGGGAGGAGTAGGGGAGAAAATTGCAAGAGTTAGTCGTCCTTTTTATTGCACACTGTTATGATAAACAGCCCCAGCAATACATCCCACAAAATTAGGAATTATAACGGACGGGACGGGGAGGGAGGGGGGGGAGAAAAAAAGAAATTTCTTTGTAGGTTTGCGTTTGGCGCTGCCCTTATGTCAAAAGCTTGGTTTTCTTAGGAAAGACTTTTGTATTGGTGGTTTGGTTTTTGGTTTTTTGTTTTTTTCTTTTTTCCTTGCCCAGCAAAAAATAGAGGCAGCTGCAAAGTGAACAGTGAGCTATTTAGCCACAAGGTAAAAATTTCCTGTTGCTATTTGGATACTGATGCTTTTCAATTTTAAAGGTGTGTGTTGGGGGGGAGGAAGCATGACTGAAAGCATTTCTCTAGCTGTCCATCCATTCATCCATCCATCCATCTCTATTTTGTGTTTTAAAGCAATTGAAAATGGGTTTTATAAAGGCCAGGGAGGCCGTTCGCAAGTTGGTTTTATTTGGGGGGAAAAAAAAAACCAACCAAAAAAATCTCTCAGAGCAGAATGAGGTTTGTGTTTCAGCTGATTGAATCTTGTGCTGGGAGATGAAGGGGGGGATGAGTGTCCTGCTCGTGCCAGAAATGCTTTGTCAGGGCATTCAAAGTAAAATCTTGTCACAATTTCTTCCTTTGGTGGAGGGGAAAAATTAAAATTAATCTAGACAGGAGTTTCCTTGCCGTTTAAGCGTGTGTTTGATTGTCTTGTGTGCACAGGCCAGCTCTGCCCGTGCTCAAAACTTCAGCGAGGTTACAAAGTCACGGCCTCAAAAGTTTGTTCTTTTTTGTTTTACTGCGTTTGAGATGAAATTGCTGAGAGGAGAAAATTATTTCTAAAAAGGGGCTGCCCAGAAGAGTGCAAAAGTGCAAATATATTTACGTGTTCAAGCTGTAAATATTTTACTCATTTCACTTTCATTTTTTTTTTTACTTGTCTTAAAAAAAGAGAAAAATCTGACAAAGTGAAAGAGAAGGAAATGCAATTTGGTTTGTGCTTTTAACCGTTTCTGTCAATTTGAGCATCGTCCTTTCAATCCTTAAATTTACCCTCAGTGTCCAGGATATTTAACAGTCTGGGGGTTGAATTTTTTTTGCAAGCCTGTTATTGTGTTCTTCTGGCTGAGCTGTTATGTGATCAGAAATTATTAAAAGCAAACACTGCAGCCCCTTCAAGCCTGTGCTGCTGGAGGCTGAATATCCGAGCCCTTGCAGACGTCTCGTGCTATTTTATCACGTCTAATAATACCAGGCAGAGTGCTTGCACACATGGAAATATGGTTGAAGTCTCAAAGAAGCTCCAGATAAATAAATATTCCTCAGACTGCTGGGGCTCCTTGGGTTTGGGTTCTACTGCAGAGTATCCAGGTGGCTGAGCCTCCCAAAGGAGAGGTTTTGGTGAGAATTTGGCAAGGGGGCCGAGATATTTCACCTGGATTCCCTCTTAACTCTCAGTGTGCTGAAAGAGAAGCGATCTGAGGACCAAAACTGCCCCTGGCAGCCCGTCCTGCAGACAACTGCCTCTGCCTTTCCTCCCCCGTGCTGGTGCATTTTACACTCATTTATCGTCCCGCACCGCCAAGTTCTAGGTCAAGCACGCGCCTGTTTGGAATATCTTTACGTTAAAAACTTTCCTCTTTTTTTTAAAGAAATGATGAAAGAACTCTGGCCTTGTTTTAAATCAAGCCCTGAACGCAGCCGAGGCCACCCTGGGAGCACAATGTTTAATTTCCATTCGACATCTGCCTCATATTTACCATTGCAGCCCGGGCTCGGCGTGGAAGGGAGCGCTTATCGCTGATAAAAAAGTTTGGCATCTCTTTTGTCAGAGGTTGTAATTTCTGTTCTCTCAATCTGGACTGTCATTTTGTAAAATCTTTTGTCACCGGAGCTGAATGGAAAACCTGGAATGTGCAAGAGATTAAAGAAATGGGGGGAAGAGGATTCAAATGTGCAGAGCAATGCTGGTGCCTTCGCTCCCTGAGACAGATGGTGCCTAATCCTGATTTTTCCTTATTCCAGTGTAAATTCCGAGCTGTCCCGCTGAATCCACGGCTGAATACTGATGAATCAGGATCGGGCCTGGCTCATTTCTCTGCTTTTCGAGGCTGTGGGTTTATCTGGCAGAGCTTTCTGCATGCACAGCTCTGGTCCCTGCACTCCTGGGGAGAGATGCCCACTGAGTGACTCCACCACACCCCACCGAGCCCCACCCCTCCCTCCTCCTCCTCCCTGACCTTCCAAACCTAGGAATAAATGTTTGAATTACTTGAGGTGTTCTCTTTAGGTAGGTCTGGGTAGGGGAATCTTGGAGCTGAGGGGGAATTTGGTGTGTCTGGACACTCCAGAGTGGCAGGGGGATGTGGTGGTGCTGGCTGAGAGGTCAGGTTTGCCAGGGGGGAAAAAAGTTGGTTTTTTTTCAGAGCAAAGGCAGAACCATTTGATCCCACAGATGAATTTTGCTGTAAAAAGGGTGATTCAGGGGGAGAGGTGTTCCAGTCTGATCCGTTTCAGGTGGAGAAGGGCAAGCTTCCCTCTGTGTTTAATTTTTTAAAGTTTATTTTATCTCCCTATTAACCAAAACAACTTGTGTTCACGTTGCTTTTCATAGGAGAATATAAAAATGCATTTTTTGCCCCAGATTCTGTTCTGTAATGTGAAGTTGAAGTGCTCTGTGTGGTGTCAGCTCCAGTCCCAGGCACCTATTGCACTTTTTCTTGGGAGATTTCAGTGAGGAACCCTTACAGTTCTGTTCTATGCAGAAATAAATATATCTCTTTTTCTCTTCCCCCTCTCATAGGAGTAACTTCAGTGGGAATTGCTCATGAAAAAGAGAAAGCATCACCTGGATTCTTCTGGAGCTGGGAGTCAGGGCCAGAAATCTCCAGGAAGGAGCTGCCTAAGCCACAAGAAGATCTCAGCTCTCCAGAGGCTCCATCACACCTGGAGCTCCCGGCAAGAACCATTTCCCCAGCTTGGGGCTTCACTGGTGAGTTCTTACAAGTCCTCACACGCAGGAATTGTGTCAGTAAAGTTTTATTTCATTAAAATCTGGTGAGAATTTGGTGCATTTAGCGGGGTTCTTGTCCCCTGCCAGTGGCCAGTGTGCCATTGCACACGTGTGGAGGGTTTGTAGAGTCCAAAATGCATCAAGAGCTGCCCCAGAGCGTTGTGTCAGGAAAGGCTGAACCCTTGGACTGTGAGCCTTTTCCTAATCCCAAATCCATTTCGTGTTACCACTTTAAATCACTGATTAGGCAACCCTCTGCCTTTTCAGGAATTTGGGATTTGGAAACCCCCAGAACTGAGTCACTGCCAAGGATTTTGTGTCCAGGCGGGCTCTGCCTGCCATGGGCAGCACCTTCCCAGGGGACTGTCACTGGTTTCCTTCTTCTTGTTCATGGAGTTTATCCCTGGATAGGAGCAGAGCTTGGCAGGCAAAAAGGAGATTCTTTAAAAGTGCAGGAGTCTGGAATAAGGCATGAAAGATCTTACCTTCCACTGGGAACAGCCTGCTTGGAGAGACTCATTCTGGCAGGGGAAGCTTGGGAGAAGTGTGGAGTGAAGGACCAGCCAGGCAATTATTCTCCTAATGGGTGAGATGATGTTGGTTTTCAGGAAATCGGGGCAGATTTATGGTTAACAGGGCGGATTTATGATTCTGACTGCAGGGGCTGTGCAGGGACAGCCCCCGACCCGATGGGAACTGTCACAGCAGCAGTTGGGTGCTCCAGGCACAGGGGGAAGTTCTTGTGTGGGAATGTCAGGGCTCTGTCCCGCTCAGGCTGGACTCCCGCGGGCTCAGACGGTTCTGTGCTGGCAGATTTCACTCCTCCTCATTCAAAACACAGGCCAGAGTTTAACCGAACCAGAACTCTGAAAGTGAGCAAAGCAGGAAACTTCCATGTGACAATACTGGCAAGAAAGAGAAAGAACAATTTTTAAATGGTTGTTGCTTCCTTCCCAGCTCGGGTCAATTGCTCTGTTTTGGTGTGGTGTCACAAGAGCCTCGTGTGCTCAAATCTGTCTTAATTCACATTTCAGAACATTATTTCCCTTTGCCACAAGGTGATCTGGGCGGGAAAACGATCTGTGGTGCAACTTCAGTTGTATTTATACAGCTGCAATCTACTTCATTGCCTTCATCAAGCTGGGCATGGAATTCCCACTTTTATTGACAGGAATGCCTTTTCCTGAGGTGTGAAAGTGTGGAAGTGTTGGGCATGTCCTGAAAACCGTGGGCATTGTTTTGTTTCTTTCCATTTGCTTTGGCTACAAAGGACTCAACCTGGGTGTGAGTTACAGGTTTAAAACGGGATTTTCATAGATTGTGTTTCTACCTGTTGTTTTGGTTTTCCAACAGTTTTCTGGCCATGGTTTGAGAAGGGACACTCGTGTCTGGTGTCACCTTTGAGGGCCTGGTTGCTTTTTCAGTTGCTGCAGGATTTGGAGGCATTTAGAGAGTTTTGGATGGGATTTCGGGAAGGAATTCCTGGTTGTGAGGGCGGGCGGGCCCTGGCACAGGGTGCCCAGAGCAGCTGTGGCTGTCCCTGGCAGTGTCCCAGGCCAGGCTGGACAGGGCCTGGAGCAGCCTGGGATAATGGAAAGTGTCCCTGCCCATGGGCTGAGCCTGAGGGTTCCTTCCCACCCAAAGCATCCCATGATTTCTGTAAGGCTGAGAGGCCTCTCCAGGCCTCTAGCAAAGTCCAAATCAGCTCTGCCCTCTGGGGAGTTTTTCCATCCGTCACAGCTTTTCATTTTCAGCTTCGTCCTGTTCTGTGTGGCAAACCCACACAGGAGTGGGGTGAAGAAGTCACAAATGATATTCTAGGTAGGATTAGCTGAGGTGACCCCGGGCACAGGTGGGACCCAAACCCCTCAGGAATGTGTCAGTGCTGCTTTAAAAGCAATAAACCATTTGCAAATCTTGTTCCTCTTCCCCCAGAATTTACCCCAGCCTTTGTTTCTGGTTCTCTCTCCCCCGTTCTGCTGTTGACAACCACCCTGATTTCCACCTCTGCCTCATATTCCTGCCTGTGCCTGGAAAATCCTGCCAGGTTCCTGCCAAGTCATCACCTTTTCAACATGCAAATCCCTCCTAAAACCTCCCTCCTTCAGCATTGACCACATGACATGATTTTTTTCTTCTGAAATATCTGCGTTTTTGTCAGGGCTGTGGAGAGATGAGCCGTCTCTGAAGGAACTGGGTGGTGTTTTCACTGTAACCATGGATCTTTCTCCTCATTCCTGGTTTTGTTGTGAAATAAGCTCGAGTCCAGGCATCATGTCAAGGGATTTTAGTTATTCTTGGGATGACTCTGAATTCTGTATAAATAATGGGTGATTGAACAAAAAATGAAATTGATTCAGGGGGTGCAATCTGCAGAAAAAACCCACCCAGTTCTTTTTAAAATTCAGGAGTGGGGAGGGAAAATCAAATGGTGGTGGTGATTACCCAGAGCAACTGGTCTGGAGGGAATTAGATGGGTTTTTTTTAAGTTCTTTCCCACTTTTCAGTGATTTCATGAACACCAGTGGAGGATTTTCTCTTGCTGGAAGCCAGAGGGGTGGATGAGGAAGGGGATAAAACCCAAACCACTTTGGTTGGACCCCAGGAAGTTGCACCAGAGACCTCCTGAGGTCCTTTCCCACCTGATTTGGCTCAGAACCTTGGGTGGAGCCACAGAACTGATTAAATTAATCTCTTTTTTTCCTCCTTGGACAGTATTCCTGTATTTAAAGGTCCTGAAATCTGGCAGTGACACGCTGCTGCTGATTTGATAAATATGCATTTTTCTATTTGCATGTATTATCTTTCAGTAGGATCATTTTTTTTCTTTTTCCTTACTGCTTGTGTTCCCTCCTTGAATACATAATAATAATATTAATAGGAGGAATAATAATAATAATAATAATGATGTGGATATAAGAACATCAGGTAGCAGAAATGTTTCACCAAACCCTAAATGTCCCAAAGAATCTCTGGTATAGATCCTATAGGACAAGCTGTAGGTTTGGGGCTCCTCTAGGAAGAAACTTGCCCAAACTTTTTCTTACCTGACCTATTTCAGCCATTCCCACTAAAATCCCAACAGCTCCAGTCTGGAGCTGCAGAAAGTTCCTTCCTCCCGTTTTTATTTTTTGGCTGGTGGGATTATTGCTCTGCTTCCACACACAATGATGGGGAAGAAGAGATCCCAAAATGACATTGCATCAGTCAGAAGGGATCCCAAAATGAGATTGCATCAGTCAGAAGGGATCCCAAAATGAGATTACATTGTCATCTGCCATTTTTTTTCCCTTTAATTTGTGACTTGTAGAAATCAGGCAACTCAATCTTGGCTCTTCAGCCTCTGCTTCTTGGTGCAAAATGCTCGGATTTGGCTTTCCGGGAGAATTCCACTGTGCAAATATCACCCTCTGAGGCTTTAGGAGCTTTAGGAAACAGGTCTGCATCGTGGAACGTTTCTTCATTGCAAGAGCTGCCCTTAGAATATATTTATAAGCTTTTTATTATTATATATATTTTTAATTTTTATTTTACACCTGTAGAAGCTGGGAGCAAGGAGAAAAAGATCTGCCAGTGTTTAGCAGTGGATTCAGTCTCAGATAAAATCTAAGCCCTTAATTTAAAGTAAAAGCTGATGAGGAGTTTTTCACTAAGACATTTTTCTATTGAAAACTGTAATAGCTCAGTCAGTTAAATCCTGGGAGAGGTTTACGGGTTTTTTTTTTAATATCTCCTTGCAAAGAAACGGAGAAAGAGTTCAGTTTTGCTGAAGTTCTCTAAATTGCTGGAAGAAGCACGAATGCCTGTGTGTCACCTCACGTGATTTCAGATCATCCCAGAGCTTTGTAAACTTTCCAGGGGTTTTGGAAACTCAACTTTTGTAGGTGCAGCGGGTGCAAAGGGGAAAAGGGAATGGGGAGACAGAGAACGGAAGGAATCAGAGGGAAGGAAGTGAAGAATCCAGTCTGCAGCTGAACTCAGTAATTAATAAAATCGTGGCAAATAAAAGCAGTGAGAGTTTAGTGTTCAAAGCCAGGGTTGGACGGGTGTTATTTAATTTTGTGATAAATCTAAACTTCTGGAAATGATATTTTGGGATCGTCTGGGCCATCTGGTTTGGGGACAGCGTTCAGAGCAGCCCAGACCAGGGGCTGGGTGACAAACCCTCCTTGTCCTGAGGTTTAAACCAAACTTGTTGTGGCTGCAGATAACAGGCTGAGCGTCCCAGAATCCTTGTTGTCCTTTCAGTGCGTGCTTCATCAAGCAGGCTGTGATTAATTGCAGCAGGGCTGCTTTTAATTTGAAACAGAACCTCAGGCTGAGCTTTCCCTAGATGTACAGATCACATGTGGGCTGGCTGTGCTGATCTGTAAAAAATGTGTATTTACTGTACATAACATCATATATTTTAATTGTATAAAAAGATCAAATGCATCTATCTATCAATTTAATCAATGCATATCTACCCATAGAAATAAATATTTGCTCTCTGATTAAGGCACAATCTCAGCAATGTTTCTGCCACCCGTGTCTGTGCTGGTGTGGAAGGTCCAGCTGAGGTCACAGAAGCTCCCTGTGAGTTCAGCTGCTTTTGGGACCCACTGAAACATTCCTGATGTGTGTCCCCTTTTCCTGGCAGTGCTGCTGCCCGTGTCCTGCCCTTCCCTGCACAAAACCAGGAACCTGTGGCCTGTCTGTCCCCCAGCCTTCCCAGGGACCACATTTGCTGAGTGAGCCCTGAGCCCTGAACTCAGCTCCTCTGCCTGGGGGGGCCCTGAGGGGGGAGAACAACCTGGGAATGGGCTGCTTGGGATGCTCAGAGCAGGGCTGCTGTGCATGCAGGGGTTAATTATGCCAGGTTAATTAGCCGTCTCCACGGAGCAGTGCTGAGCAGGGAGGGCACTGTCCCTCTGTGAGCTCACAGCTCAGAGCTGTGTCCAGCCTGGGACAAACAGGACCTGCAGGGGCTGGAGCGTGTCCAGGGCAGGGAATGGAGCTGGGGAAGGGGCTGGAGCCCCAGGAGGGGCTGAGGGAGAATTGTGGCTCTGCACAAGTCCCTGCCAGGAGGGGACAGCCGGGGGGTCGGGCTCTGCTCCCAGGGAACAGGGACAGGAGGAGAGGGAACGGCCTCAGGGCAGGCTCAGGGTGGACACCAGCAGGAATTTCCCCATGGAAAGGGTGCTCAGGCCTTGGCAGGGAGGTTTCGAGTGCCCATCCCTGGAAGTGTCCAAGGAAACCCTGGATGTGGCACTCAGAGCTCTGCTGGGGATGGGTCACAGGTTGGACTTGACGGTCTGGGAAGTTTTCCCAACCTTAATGATTCCATGCATCACTGAAGTGCCCAAATCCCAGAGGAACTGGATCCGTTTTGGCTCTTAGACTTGGAACCTGCAGCTCAGTTCCTGGAAGGAGCTGTTGGTTTAACTCTGGAGGTCCTGAGACCAGTCCTGAGACAGCTGGACAAAGCAGCTGTGACAAACCAACAACCTAAAACGCCCCGGGCTGCACACTGGGAGATACAAACCTCCTGAACTACTAAAATAATTTCACTTCTGTGACATTCCAGGCTGATTTTAAGAGGAGGTGACTTCAGGCATCTTCATGAACTAATCCACCCTAAAGATGGGCATTGGTTATGATGCTCACTGGGTTTTTTTACAAGAGGAATGAAAACCATAACCCAAATTCTCATCTCTCACGGCTTTGTAACATCAGCTCAGTTCAGTGGGGTGCTCCACCACAGGCTCCAGAACAAGGATATTACAGTGTTGCACAAAGGAATGCGTGATTTTATGGAAAATTAGGGAATTACTGTCAGTCGTGAATCTGTTCTTGGTGATTTCTGTATGGATTTCAGTGAAATCCAAATCTTGGGGAGCGATTCTGGCTTTAGGAAAAGACTGACAGACACTGGCAGCATGTGCAAACCAGAAACACAGATGAGGAAATTCGTGTCAGGATCTCTGTCAGGTACAATTTGAGCTGGGATGTTTAAACAGAATGAAATAGTTTGTGGGGAAAACTCACAACAGGAATGCTGGGCTGGATCCTGGACTGGAAGCTGATTTTACGGCCAACAAACTGCTGGGAGTCTTTCAGGGAGCTCCGACGGATTTTTGGGTCAAACTTCCCAACATGTGGATTATCCCACCTCGATTTATTGACAGTGGGGTTTTCCCCTCTCTAAAGCAGCTGCTGGCAGAACTCAGCCCCTGAATGGTACAGAGTGAACCCCCTGTGGCAACAGGGATATTTTAAANGACCCCCCTGTGGCAGCAGGGATATTTTAAAACTCCCCCAAACTTCGGGGAATTCCTCTCAGCAGAGTGATGCTGTGTTCTGCAGGGCTGCTGCTGCTCCCAGCCTGAGCTGTGCCAGGAAAGGCACTGCCAGGTCAACAGCTTTTGTTTCCTATTGAGTTTTCCTGGAGAGTTCAGTCCCACTCCGGTTCAGGCTGCAGGAACACTCACGGGAGGAGCTTCAGGAACCCCTCAGCCCATCCCCTGAGCTCTGCCCGACAGATTGATCTAAGATTAATTCCCTCAACACTTACCTGAAATGATGAAGGACTTTGTGACTATTTTATGGAGTTTGCTGAGTGCAGTGAGCCCAGGGATGGGGCTGATGTGAGCAGAAGCCCCTGAGGACCACAAATATCCTTCCTTCCTTCCCCTCCGCAATCTCTTCTGGTTCCCCTCGGCTCTGGATCTTCCACATTCCTCAGAATTAAGAACTGGCCTTGTTGATTTATTTATAGATTACTGCAGCCTGGTTTGAAAGTTGGAGAAGGTACTGAAAAAACAGAATTTGCTCTTCATCAACCTGAACATCTCTTCCTTTGCTCTGATAAGCAGCTCAGCTACAACCAGAACAGCAGATATGGATACAACATAACAGTTAGGACATAATTTATATTCTTATTTAAAAAAAGACAAAAAGCCATAGCTAATTGATAGCTGAACTCTTTTGCAGTTATTTTATGGTTTAAAATAGGGTAGAAATGTGCTTGTGAATTCCTGCAAACAGCAATTTTAAAAAAAAAGAGATTTAGGAGCTTGTCTTTAAGACAACACTTCAGCTCAGAAGATGGCATTAATTGGAGGCAGTTAATTCCTACAGCTTTCAAAGTTTTTTACTCTTTGTTGATGCTAAGCTTAGTAAATCACCCCCTGGTTGAGTAAATCACCCCCTGGTTGTTCTTGGTGCCTTCTGCACGTGCAGGAACAGACATAAAAAGCCCTGGCTGGTTATGGGATGGCTCACAGGAATCATTTTGCAGGGCACCTGCATTCCCTGTGACGTGTTTTGTTCAGGCAGAGGTGAAAGGCTGGAGCCTTCCCTGTCCCAGCCCAGGGGACAAAGAGCCCAGGCAGAAGAAAGAGCCCTCTATCCCTGGCACTGCTCACTTCCCACTTTGCTGCTCAGGCCTCAGGAACCTTCAGCCGCAGGAGGTGGAAAGAACTGAGAAAACAATCCCTGAAATGATATTTCCCTCTGCTTTAAAGGCAGAGAGAGGGGTTACCCATCCTGCCAGGCCTCCAAGCTGTCTCTGTCTGCATGTTTGAAGTGCCTTTATTTGCTGCTGGCTGTTATTTGGGGGAGCTGCTGCCTTTTCGTATTTCCCCGGCTGCAATTTCGGGATAAATGGGAGGCACTGCAGCCTGTGTGGGAACGAGCAGGTCCCTGGCTGATGTTGGTGACACATTTGTGGCCCTGCCCTGCTGCCACCTGAAGGGCTCTTCAGCAGCACTCGTGTGCTGGGGACGGGAGGGGGGACCTGGGCCCACAATATTATGTCACAAAATAGAAAACCCCCAGCCGAGAGCAGCTGTAATGGCATAATAGGATCAGTGCGAGGGAGAAACAGTGGGGTATAATGGGTACTCAGCTCTGAGATGGGGCCTCTGTATTTACCTGGACAGAAGGGGAAACCAGGCCAGCATGGGGACAGGGACAGTGTAAGTGCTCCAGGAGGTGGCTGTGGGTGAAGTGAAAACGCAGCAATCCCGGGTGTTAGATAATAAATAATAACAATAATATCTGTGCTCGGGCCTGAGAGGCTTCACCCAGCTCCCAGCGCTGCCGGGGCCTCTTTGGTGTTGGATTTCCTAATTCCTTCTTTCCTCCTGGCTCTCTCTCAAAGCCTCTTGCACGGTGTTTTGTGCTTTATTATGTCTGGAGTGGAGAGCAGCTTTCATCTGCCTCCCTTTAGCCAAGAAAAGCCCTGGGTTTCAGCTGCTGTAGGGCAGAGGAATGTGGGTGGATGGCCGGGGCTGTCCGTGGTGTTTCCCAAAGCTGGAAATGTCCAGGTTGGAGCAAGCCGGGACAGTGGGAGGTGTCCCTGCCCATGGCAGGGGTGGCATGAGCTGAGATTTAAGGTCCCTTCCAACCCAAGCCAGCCTGGGATGGGGAAACAGGAAATCAAACAGGGGAAATCCCAACACTGCATTTACCCTCCCTTACCCACCCTGATCCCACAGGAGGGATTTTGCTGCAGGCCCCAGGAATCTGGCCTTGGCGATGCTTTGGTGCTGGAGTGCAGATTCTTTCAGGCCAGGACATGACTTTCTGGCACTCAGAACCATTTTTAAGCTGGGGGTTTTCCCTGCTGCCCTTCGATGTAGGCTCAGCTTTGCCCCTGGCTTTGTGGCTTATCTACGTCCCTAATTTCACTTCTCCCTTCTTTGCTGACTGGGGTGAAGATCCTCCTGTTTAAGTGATGAGTCATTTTTTACTTGGATGAAAATTTTGCACTTTTTTCTTTTCCACAGGGGCATTTAGGAACAGGTTAAATGAGCCATTTAGACGAGTGAGAGGGGGAGATGCCAGGGGAAGTGGAAATGTGTGCTCTGCTATTTTGTTCCTCTCTGCTTCAGATTGCTTTTATTCATTTAACTCCTGAGATGGGGATAGCTGAGTAGTTCCTCCCTCTGCATTGCCTCCCTGGCCTGGATTTCTTGGGCTGAATTGGTTGGAATTCATTGATGGATTTGAAATTGTTGTTTTCCCTATAGTGCTGTGCCATCTAAGAGAAAAATCCATGTTACAATTCCAGGAATTGTCACGGTGGACTGAACAGTTAACATGCACAGAAAGATGCACATCCGAGTCTGTAGGAATGAAAGATGTGGAGTTAAAAAGTAGGAAGTGAAACTTTAAAGTACATATTTTGTGAATTTTCTCAAGTGGAGACAGTGGTTTTTAGGAGGAAAATCTAGTTTAAAAAAATCTTAAAGTACGAAACATAATGAATTTTATAATTTCCAAAGGGCAGGAGATGTTTCCACAGCTTTTGTGGGGAAAAAAATAATTGTTTTGTGGTTTTTTTCCATGATGTGCTGAAGTACAGGTGGTCACACAAGTTACAAAGGGAGGAGCTGAGGGGCATAACCTGACTTTGAATCTGAAATAAGGAGGGGAGATTTGTTCTTATCCCAAATACCATCCCAAAAGGTAACGTTATCACCCGCCAGTTTGGAATGCGAGGTTGAAATAACTGAACCATTTTGAGCAAAGATGGTTTGTAAAACCATCCCCAGACCGAGTCTGCCCTGGAGAAAGGGAAGGACCTGTTGAAATATCACTTATCAGGAGTTTGCTGCTTTTCAGTTGCAGTTAATTCTGAGTAAATGGTGTATTAATAATTGGGTTAAACCAACTCTTCCCATGGAAATGTAGGTCCTTGCCTGGCCTATTTACTGGGATATCAGGGGCTGTCCTATTTTCCAGGTGTCTCCCTCTCACAGGATGCACAAACCCTGTCTCCCCAAAGGGAAACTGAGGCACGGAGGGGCGAGGTAGCCTGAGAAAGGATAAACAAGGCATTTTAGGGGACTTGAAGGTGCAGCATAACAAATTTTAGGCTCGAATCCCTCGTGGCTCAGCCGTTTGCTCTTCCAGCATCTGGATTGTCCCTGGTTTTTGACGGATAATTTTGGGTGGGGGTGAGCGTGAGAGAAATGCACATTTTGGAGCTGGAATAGGCTGAAGTGAGGGGGAGTTTTGGGAAGTGGGGTTTGTTATCAAACAGCCTCTCTGCGTGGGCACTCCGCGTGTGCTTCCCAAAATCCGAGCTCCCTTTGCTCTCCTCCCATTTTTTCGGTGTCTAAAAAAACCAATTTAGACAGAGCCTATCCCTGCTGCAGAGCGGGCCAGCAGCTGCGGGGAGCCGGGCAGTGCTGCCGAGGTGTCACAGGGGGGTTTCCATCCTCTCCGAGCGCATTTTTAGCGATTTTCTCCGCGGGGAAGGCAGACGAGGGGGTTTTATCATTATCGATCCCCCCGCCCTGTGGGGCTCGGGGCCTTGCCTTGACCCTGGCACCTCAGGCCGAGCGGAGCGGCCCGTCCGTGCGGCGCTGCCCGGCTTTGTCCTTGCTCCCCGGCAATCCCTGCCCTTCCCTCGGCAGATGTCTTTTGTTCCTGACAAAGATTGCTCATCCGATTGTCCGGGGTTAGCGGGTGTGCCCCAGCCCGCCCCGGGGTCCCGGGGCCCGGCCCAGCCCAGCCAGACTCTGCCCCTCCTTCCCTCGGTCTGGGAACACCAGAAGGAGCCTGCTTTGCTTTTTTATTTTTTTTTTTTTTCTTATTCCTCCTCCTTCTCCCCAGGGGTCTGGCTGGATTATTTCTGAGGCTGGTTTCTTTCTTCTGTGAAAGTAGAGCCAGGGAAAATAGATTTTTTGGGGGTTTTTTTGGAGGGGTTTCTTGGGCAACACCTGGATCCCACCTTGGCTACATCAGCATCGATCCATCCCCGGTTTTGATGTAAATCTAGCCCACAACATCTAAAAAAATAAAAAAAGAGGGTTTTGGAGGGGATCTATTTTTTTTTTTTAATTTGCTGTGTGGTAGTGCATTGCATCAACCTGCCAGAAGGGATGGGGGAAAAATTTTAAGGACAATGACAAGGATTTGTGTGGCAGCCTACAGGATTTGGGTGCCTGATCCACTTCTCTGCGGTGCCAGAATCTGCTGAGTTCAGCATTCAAATCCAGGCAGAGAAATCCCTGTAAACCAGGAATTGCACTCTTTTGTGGCCTTTAGGGTGTTGGGGGACCTTGGGGGTGCACGGCTGAAATTTGGGGACGCTGGAAAAGCCGGGATGTGGCAGCTGCAGGGCGCTGAAATGTCTGAGGGAGGAAAATGGGTGTAGGGGCAGGTGCTGGGCAGCAGAGAGGGAAGGGTGACTTGTGAGGCTGCAGCCTGGGGCAGGGAAAGCTGATCAATTCTAAATTGCCTCCTAATGACTTCAGAGTTCAAGGTTTTCCCTTGAATTCCAAGATTTTGGCAGGATAAGTTGAAGCTTTTGCTCCTTGTGGGGTACATGAAATCCAGGCCAGTCCAGGAGTTGGTTTCTCCCCGGCTTGAGGAAGGGCTGGGAAAGTTTCTGCCCCGTTCTCTCTGTGTGCTGCGTTGCTGTTTCTCTCTCCAAAATTAAGAAAAAGAAGAATTGATGTGATTTCTGCACCGCCCCCCCCCAGCCAGGCTGTTTGTCAGCATTTTGCTACTTTATTGGAACTTGTGGAACCTGAATCAGGTCCACAAGAGCTGCTCAGAGGCCCATTATTTTCCATTATTATTCCTTGTTGTTCCAGTATTACTTTTTCTCAGGAACTATTTTTTTTTTCCTTTTTAATTTAGTGTGGTTTCGCTTAAACCCACACTTTTCCTCCTAAAACCACCATAAATTACTCTGTTACCACCTCGCCTGGCTGACTGCAGCCTTGTTCGCATGGGATTTTTGGAGAGGAGGGGATTTTCCCCCCGCCTCTGTCACCAGTGGGAATTGGAGTGGGGGAAAGGGCAAATTTAAATTAATAAAAATATCTGCGAAAGGAAAACCGCTTCTGGCGCTAAAGTCAGCTCTTGGTCAGTCCTGTATGTGATCCCCCTCTTCTGGCTGTCTGCGGAATTGGACACGGCGGGAAGGGGAGGCGAGCGCAGACAATGGGATCTGGGCAAATCCC
>VZDJ01000063.1:954731-1004827 GCA_008694505.1 Cyanoderma ruficeps | reverse complement strand
TTTTTTTTTTTTAGCTGCCTTTTTGAATTTCTAAACTTTTAAAGTATTTTTTGGCTGGGTTTGGGGTTTTTTTGGGTTTTTTTTTCTTTTTTTGTTACCTCTTGGGGTGAAGGAAAGGCTTCTTGCCTGTCTGCCAGCCAAGAGATGAAGGTGTTCTCTGATCTGTGAATCATCCACCCACCAGGCTCCAGACAGGCAGATACCAAGTAGGTTATTTAAAGCAGGTAAAATGGAATAAAAGACCTTTCTGTGACTTTGGCCAGGGAGCCCCAGGTGACACCTGGGGTAGTTCTTGGTGAGTTCCCCTCAGTTCCCCACCCCAGAATGTTCCCGGCCATCACACGTGGGGTAGGTCAGGAGATAATTCCCCTGCAAAATGGGATTTTTCAGTGCTTGGAGCTTTCCCACATGGATTTGGGGGGAGCAGGGTGGATTTCTCCCATTTAAGGACCAGGGAGTGCATTAATTTTGCAGTTTTATTTAAACACACATTTCATTGACATCAACAATGGCACAAGTTGCAAAATATTTCTTGATGTTCTGAGGTGATGTTGCTTTTCCCCATGGTAAAACTGCCTTAATCAATGACTCCAAACATGTTTTTAAGATATGCTAATGCTGCTCTATATGTGCCCTCCCTTTTGCATAGCAGGGCCACATGAAAACCTCAAAATGCTGAAATTTTTCGTGCTCTCTGTCCTTTCTGGGCTGAGTCGATGTTGTTGTAAACGGAATGTGTCTCCTTTCTCCTGTCGGCAGTGAAAAATAGCTCCTCTCTTTGATCTTCCCCTCATTTACTAAAAAGTAACCAAAAATAATCCCCCCTCTTTTTTTTTTCTGTGTTGGGGGGTAGGTGGTGAAATGTGCCAGGATTTAAAAAAAAAATAAAAAAAAAAAAATAAATGTGACCCTCCTTTTCAGCGATTCCAAACTGTGAAACAGAAAATCTCTGTCCAGGTAAAAAAATTTGAGTTGTCATAGCAACAGCAGGATGGCTATTTATTTTTGGATTTCCATTTTCACTGATTTATTTAACACATTGACAATCCATTTATAATGAAGAGGAATTCAAGAGGGGTTTTTGTTTCTGCCTGGGTTTATAGCGAGCCAAGGTTGGGTTACTTTTCACCAGAGAAAAATAAGCAAAGATAAAAGAGGTAAATAAAAAGGAAACCTTGTGGCTTTCGGGGGCTTTTCTTGTAGGCAAATATGGGCTCAGAGGGGAGTGAAATCATGACTGGCTTGTTTATTTTGTCTTTTAGTGCTGTAAAACAGAACAAAGCTTGGAGCGCAGGGCAGCTGCGAGGCACAGGAGCCACAGATGCTCACTCACCTCCACCTGCCCTTCCTCCGTGCCCCGGCTGCCAGCGACAGCTCAGCCCAGCCTTTGGAAGCGATTCCCCTGCTCCATCTCCCTGCAGGAGGCAGGGAGAGCCCCCGGGGCAGGGATAAAATCCCTATTTCTCCTTTTGGCGGTGACCCCAGAGCTCTGGGAGCTCCCTCAGGCTCAGCTTTGCCTGCTGCCCGTGGTGTCTGTGTACCACCGAGCTCTGCCCCAGGGCAGGATCTGCTGGAGTTTGGGGAGCCCAGACACTCATTCTGCTTCACTCCCAAAATTATCCAACTGGTCCTGCCTCATTTTGGGCTGTCTGTGCCCAACTGGGCCGTGCTTTGTTCTCAGGAGGGGAAGGTTTGCCAGGCCAGGGGTGCCTCAGCCAGGGGATGTGTCTGGAAGGTTTTGTGTCTAAAGATTTGAGCCACCTCTGGATCCAGCTCTGGATCCACAAAGCCAGAGGTTTCCGGGGGATTTTCCTGCCTCCCAGCAGTGTGAGAGCACTTGGACAGCAGGGAAATGCACCGAAACACCCAGGAAATCCCTGCAATTTGGGAATTCTTGGGTACCTTCCTCCCTGGAGATTCAATTCCTCTGCAGGCCTTTGCCATCACATTTACCTGCCACAATCAAGCCAAAGCTTCAGCGTTTGGCGACTCGAAAACCTCGGAAGATTGGGAAGTTTGGGGCAGATTTTGCCCCAAAAGGGAGGAGGAAGAGGTGGAATCCAAATGGAATAACCCAGGCAGAGCAAACCCAGCAATTCCTGCTGCAGAACCTGTCTGGGAGCGTGGAGGTGAAGCAAATCTCCGCCCGGGTTTTCTCCTGTGTCCCTGCAATTGTTCTGCAGGCTGGCTCCTCTCTGGGATTTGTTTCCTGGGACGGACTGGGGTGACTGAGATGGATGGCTTTAAAAGAACTCAGTGAAAATTGGGAGAAATCTCCAGTCCTTTTCTCCCACTATTGCTGCTTGTGCCATCAGTCCTGGCTGGTTTTCAGGAGAGCAGGGCAGCACCTTGCCCAGAGTGCTGCACTTCTCGAGGCCAGACCTGTTAATTTGTGAAACACGGGCTCGGTTGTGAACCAGGCACTCCAGGAAAAGGTGAGGTTAGGGGGGAAAAAATTAAAAAAAAAAATAAAATCAAGTGTTATTTCTGGCCGGGATCTTGAGCCTGGAGGGAGGAGAGTGTCCATCAGCAATTCCCCTTTTTCTCCTGGTGGAGCATCCAGCTCGCAAATTGTCTTTTGGGGGCCGGCAGTTTGTGTGTGTGTGTGTGGGGGGGGAAGGGTGGGAAAACCCAAGGAATCAACTTCCAGACATAAATACAATATGGACAAGTCATAAACATTATTAAAGCGAGTCTATCCCTGCAGGGCAGGGTTTTTTTCGCTCATAATGCTTTCCTGATTGCGCTTCCGCAGCGGCGGGGAAGTGAATAGCGGGCTGATTATCCACGGCCCCGCGATCTACAGCAGCGGAAAACTGCTCCCTTTGTGCGCCGGGAGGGGAAACTTTCAATATCCACCGCCGGGGGAAAGCCGTGCTGCCCCTCGGCCCGGCAGCACCGCCACCAGCACCGACTGCTCACGCCGGGTTTACCCTTTTACCCCGAAATCCGCCCCTGTGGGGCAGCTGAAATGCGCAGGGGGAAAAAAACCCCGTCACAGCACAACCAAACGCTTTGGGGAGTGGGGAGGAGGATGAGGATGAGGATGAATATTATTATTATTTTCCCCTATATTCTGCCTTCGCAGCAACAGCTCCCATCCCCTGTTGGAGAGCAGAATATAGGGGGAAAATAATAATAATATTCATCATCATCAAGATATTATCGTTATTTGCTCCCATATTCTGCCATCCAATGGGGGACGGGATCTGTTGCTGCAGAGCAACAAAATAATATTATAATGTTATCAATATAATAATTTACTATTATTAGTATTAATAAATGAATATTCAGAATCATGTTGCCTCTGCAAAGCAACAAAATAATAAGATAATATTATGAATAATTATTATGAATATTAATTATTATTAAGAAAATGAAATAATATTCATCGTCATGATGCCTTTGCAGCAACCGTTCCCATCCATTGTTGGATGGCAGAATATGGGGGAAAATATGAATAATATTCTTCTTCATCATCATCATCATCACAATAACAACACTGAAAATAGACTCTGCAACATATTAACAGAATTGTCACTAATTTCTTTAAAAAAAAAAACCCAAAATGTGGGAGAAATCCCAGTCTTTTTATGTAATATTTGCTGAGAGGCAGTTGTCCAGCTCATCTGAGGTATCCTGGAACATCCTGAATTGGAGCCCCAAGGATCAGAAGTGCCACTGACGTTGTTCAATATTCCATGTACAGCATGGCACTGCTCACTGGGACACTAATGGCAATAATAATAATAATAATAGGAAAAGACTCTGTGACATATTGATACAATTGCCACTAATTTCTTTTAAAAAAAAACCCAAACTGGAGAGAAATCCAAGCACCTTGACACAATATTTGCTTGGAGCCAGTTGTCCAGCTCATCTGAGGTATCCTGGAATATCCTGACTTGGAAGGGATCCCCGAGGAGCAAAAGTGCCACTGATTTTGTTCAATATTCCGAGCTGCTCACAGGGAGAGTCCAAACCAGATCTGTGGTCAATAATCAGGAAAACTCTGACTTTATCCAAGGGCTGGTGTTGGCAGAAATGCCCCATAAAAGACCCTCAGTGCTGGATCCAGTCGGAGCAGCAGAGTTCTTAAGCAGATGCTCAAGGTGCAGTCGTTTCATTCTTCCATTATGACAGAATTCTCCCCAACAACTTAATGAACATTCATTTGTGATGTATTAAACCATTTTTTTTCCTGTTGAACATAAAGATCAGTGCTAGGAGCTATACATCCTGCGAGATAATTGCACCGTGTAATTCTGGTGCTTCAACAATTTATACTGAAATATTGATGGATATGTTCCAACATTCTTCCTCTTCTTCTTTTTTTTTTTTCCCAATTCTTTTTGCAAGCACATTTCATAATCTTTTAAATATCTCTCCCCTGAAAACTTCAATGTAAAGTGCAAATCCTCTTATGTAAGAGAAGTTTAATGCATCTGGATATTGCTAAGCAAACAAAAGCATTTCAGGGCCGTTTCTGTTCTCAGAAATAAAAGAAATTGGTAACAGAAGGTATTGTAAATATGAGTTTATGAGGAATATGCAATAGCAGAAGGGCATGAGTAAGAAAAAAAGTTCAGGGCTCCTCTTTAATATCAGAAATACAAAATATCTTTTCTTATTTTTCATTAGCATAACTAAGAATAATTTTAAAAAAAAGCCCTTCCAACTTCAAATAGGAATTTATGCTAAGTGACATTTTGCATAATCTCCTTAGGAGAGGCCCTCTGGAGTTTTTCTGTGTGTGGTTCCAGCATTGACCCAAGACTTGAATCAAGAAATTGAGATGCAGTGGGGGTGTGCAGAGCACTGAGGAGCATCTCAGAGCAGGAACCTGGCTCAGAAACGGGTTGGGAGAGTTCATCGGAGGGGTTGGAGTGTCTGCTGTGAAAATCCAACTCCAATCAAGCAAATAATCATCAATACCTAGCCAGGATAAAGGATTTGCTTGTGAATTTATATCAACTGTGCTGAAAGCTCTTGGGTTTGCTCTAGGAGAAAAGTGTTGGAAGATTGCTGAGAGCTTTGCTTTGCCCTCTGGGGTTAACTGGCACAGAAAATTCGTGGGGTTTACCTGTGACATGCTCTTGGTTCCTGGTGTGGGAACAAAACATGAACTGGAGGGATAGCCCTGTGAAATCCACAAAAACTCCTGGAATTTGTCACAGTGTCCTGTCCAGGTGTGAGCTCACAATGCAGTTTCTGTGTCTGCTGAGCTGGGTTTGTTGCTCCCCGGAGCACACCAAGCCAGGATGGTTTTCTAGTTACTCTTTCCCACCTTTTTCTCTCTTTCGGTGCATTTTTGCTGCTCTTTTTCTCTGCCCACCCCGGGGAGTGTCCAAGGCCAGGCTGGGTGGAGCTCTGAGCACCAGGGGATATGGGAGGTGTCCCTGGCCAAGGCTCGGGAGTGGAACAAGGTCGCCAATTAGGTCCCTCCCAGCCCGGGCCGTTCTGTGGCCACAGATCAGCCTTTCCCCCTCAGCTCCTCCCCTGAGCCCCGGGGCTGGATGCTCTCTGTGAGGGGGGTGACATTCCCTCACCAGGACCTGCCCCCAGCCCCTCATTCCCAGGGCTCCAGTAGGAATCACATCCTAAAGAGTGCCAGGCCAGCTGCAGTGTCCCAATCCCTGTGTCCTGAGCCCATTCTCCAGTGTCCCAATCCCAGTGTCCCGATCCCATTCCCCACTGGAGCTGCAGTGTCCCAATCCCAGTGTCCTGAGCCCATTCTCCAGTGTCCCAATCCCAGTGTCCCAATCCCATTCCCCACTGGAGCTGCAGTGTCCCAATCCCAGTGTCCTGAGCCCATTCCCCACTGGAGCTGCAGTGTCTCAATCCCAGTGTCCTGAGCCCATTTTCCAATGTCCCAATCCCAGTGTCCTGAGCCCATTCTCCAGTGTCCCAATCCCAGTGTCCCAATCCCATTCCCCCCTGGAGCTGCTGGCACTGCTGCAGCCTCGCCCTGGCAGCAGAGATGTCGCCCAGGCCGTGCCCACCCAGGGCTCCCCCTCGGGCTGGGTGCCATCCTTTCTGGGCAAGGGTACAGAGCGTGTCCTGAGCTGTGCCAGACACGCTGGTTGTGCCTCCCTCCTGCACGTGAGCCTGGCTGAACAAAAAAAGGAGCTCTCTCTGTATATTTATATCCCTCCCAGGGCTGTGCATGGATCATCTGACACCTTGGGATGGTCCTGGGGGATGATAACGAGGCCCCCAGTGCTGCACGGCGTGTTTTGGCAGGCGGGAAGGGGTGGCAAACCCCGTGCCCTCCTTTCCTCCTGCAAGTCTTCGTGTTTCTTTTTGGCACGTCCCCGCAAAGAGGAACCGAGATGCAAAATCCTGCCAAAGCTTCTTGTGGAATAGATGACATTTATATTGTTATGCAGTTTGCTGATCTAAACATACCATTGCCTTGCCTCGATAGCCCAGGGCAAGTGCTAATCAGCTTGTTTGGTGGGCACCCTGCCATCTGAAAGGGGGGACACAAATAGAGACAGTTTGTGCATCATCCACCAGCCTTGCAGGAACACGATTCCCAGCTGAGAGCATGGAAATGTGTCTGTCTCCCGAGCATGTGCACGTTGGCATGGAGAAGAGAAGTGACAGCGTTAAATGGAATGTTTCTGGGATAAATCAGGGCTGTGTTTTGTAGCTGCTCTGAGTTGGATTTCACTGTGGAAGTCACTGGTGGAAATGGTGGAAGCTCCGGGGGTCACCAAATGTGCTCAGCTGAGCTGAGAGCCCGTGGGACTGCTCTGCGTGAGGAGCTTTGCCTCCCTCTTCATCCCATGGGGCATCACCAGAAGATGTTTGGTGTCACAGGTAACAGGGAAGATGAGGAATTGGGGTTCCTGTATTTTCTTCTGGGCAGTTTGCCCTCTCCGTGTGCCTGGAAGCAGCTCGTGTGTGTGCCAGGACTTGGATTCCGTGGGTGTTTCAGGATTTAGGACTTTGATCAGGGTTTGCTGGAAGGGTGTTTACTTGTCTGGATGGTGGTGATGGATGGAGGGATGGAAGGAGGGATGGATGGATGGATGGATGGATGATGGATGGATGGATGGATGATGGATGGAGGGATGGATGGAGGGATCCATGGATGGATCCACGGATGGATGATGGGTCCATGGATGGGTGGGTTGATGGATACAACTCTTTGACAAAGGCATCCATGGCAAACAAGGAGAAGGGGATGTGTTTTGTGACGAGGAGGATCTCACGGCTCAGGAGCAGAGCGGGGAGGGTGTCGTGGTGGTGTCACCTGTGAGGGACCTGGTTCAATTGAAGCTGCCTTCAAAGCACAGGAGAAAACCTTCTGTCACTCCAGCAGAAGTTCTGGATTTAAGGAGAGGAGGAACCCAGGCTGGGAGAGGGGTGCAGCTCAGGGAGGCTGTGGCATCTCCAATCCTAAGGATCTTCAGCGCTCGTGTGTCCACCGGCAGATTCCATTTCTAGTGAAGCCACAGTCCGAGGGATGGTTCAGGTGACTCCCAGCCATCTTCTACACCCTCTGCTCTTCTGTTCAACAAACCTCCTTGACTCTGCTGAGACTTTCTGGATTCAGATGAGGATGTGCCTGTCCATCCCCATCCTCACTTCCAGCAGCATCTGAAGTGCCCTCAGTGCCATTTCCAACCTTTTTTTTTTGGGCTGTTTGATGCACATCCCTTCCCTGTTTCTGTGCATCCCTTTCCTATTCGCTTGTTTATCCCTCCAAGTGGATTTTTAGGGCTGTTTTATGGAAAACTCGACCTGTGGGTGTTCCACAGAAACAATTACCTTCCCAAACCCCTGAAGATGGGCTGAAAGGGGACACTTGCATGAAGTAAAGGGGGACTTTGGGTGCACAAATAGAATTTGAGTTCTTCCTGGCAATCTGGCCCTCATCCCAGCCTTTTTGAAGGATAATCATCGTTCCAAGAGAGGTTTCCATGGACTATAGCATACACTTTATATTTCACTGCGTAATGGAACCTTCCCCACACTCAAGGAAAACAATTTACAGAGCTAATTGCTGAACTCTGCAGATATAATCCTTTAAATGGGTTCTCTTAGATAAGAGTTTATGTTAAAAAAGAAGAAATGTTCTAGAGGAAAATTATTGTTTAGGGAACATTGATTTGCATGAATTAATGTTTTCACTTCAGCTGAGAGTTAAAAATGGATACTTAAGCTGAGCCCCATTTCAGTGTAACATCAATGCTTCATTAGTTCTGGTGTGAGCTGAAATCCATTGTTTGTTTGGGGGTTTTTTTTGTGCCGTCAAACTTCAGCTGGCACGGAGTCAAACCTTCCCAAAGATTTCATTTTTGAATTAAATAACCAAAAAAAAAACCCCCCAAAAAGCCCTGCATGGACTCTGAGAGGGGAGGATGGCTCAGAGTTCTCTTTGTTACTCACTGCTTCAGTTTAGACAACGCTCTCCACCCTCCTGTCTCAGCCTACTTATCAGGGAAATTAGGGGTGGTGTTAATGATCTTACCTGACACGGTTGTGGCAGGAATGAGCTGACGAGCATTTGCACAGTACAATATTTGTACAGAGGTGCTGCATCACTTGTGCTGCAGGAGCAGCCATCTGTCACATCTCTCACGTTTAAAGGCTGCCAGGAGCCTTTGGGGCTGGGGGAACTTTTGCACAACTTGGGTTTTTCGTCGCTGCTTTTATGGCTTAGGTTTGAATTCGGAGCTTAGCCCAGGTCTGAGCCTGCTGCCAGTTCTTTATAGTCCCTAAAATCTGGGTTATGGCACGAAGTGCAAGGTTCAGGGCTGTTTATGATGTGTTGATAATGAACTAGACAGAATATTTAATTTAATTTCAATCCCTTTTCTCGATGTAGCCGAGGGCTGGTGGCAGATTGAGGGAGAAGGAACAAACCCCAGCGTCCTAAACCCCTAAAGTGAACGCGGGGTGTGTGCATTTGTTCTCTGTGGTTTCCTTTAATTATCCTGAATTTCTGTGTCCTGCTCACCTCGACTGTATTCAGAGGAATGTTCCAGAATCAGGGAATGTCCAAAGAGGCAGGAACTAAGGAAAATGTTCACGTTGAGGGCGCTCCCAGCACGTGACTCGGCAGCTGAGGAAAATCTGGAGATCATTTCTAATTCCACCGTGAATTCCCTTCTTTTCCAGGGTCTGCCAGTGCCGGTGAGGTCTGTTTGGAGAAGGACACAGAGAACCTGCCATCCCAAATCCAGCTGCCCCTTCCCTCTGGCCAGCAGCCTTGTTGGGAAAGGCCAAGAGGAAGCTCCTGCAGGTGAGATCTTCCACCCTGTCACCTGCAGGGAGGAACCTTTCGGTCCCTGTGCCAGTTGGGAATTGAACTGAGAATTAAGAGCTCAGGAACATTTAAACTCGGCTTTATTTGTGTAATGTTTGTGCTGTGATATATCACACAAACCCATTGCTGCCACAAAGTTTTAACTTGAAATTAAGGGGTTGGAAAAGGGTAATCTTTAAGGGCCCTTCCAACTTAAATAATTCCATGATTCTA
The DNA here is from genome assembly GCA_008694505.1 of Cyanoderma ruficeps. Classification (NCBI taxonomy): domain Eukaryota; kingdom Metazoa; phylum Chordata; class Aves; order Passeriformes; family Timaliidae; genus Cyanoderma; species Cyanoderma ruficeps. Next base: position 995,334 of record VZDJ01000063.1, on the reverse strand, counting down.
TGAAATTCCTGGGTGCAAAACCACGTATTAAGTGGAAACCAGACTTGACTCTCACTGAGATCACTAAAACCTCCCTTCATTTTATTTGACACCCACCATCCTGCTTGGAAAGCTGGATTTCTTTTTGAAATCCCTAATTAAGGATGGGAATTTCACATCAGGCAGACGCTGTCACTTCCCCCCACCCCTTCCAGCAAAAATCCATGTGTATTTTGGTCCCTTGGGCTCTGAGGATGGCCTTGAGAAGCATCTCCCTCCTGGGACCCGCAGTCAGAGGAGTTTCATGGGCCAAGTTCAATCCCAAACTTACAGCACAGGAAGAACCCCCTGAAAACACCAGGAGTTGCCACAGGATTGGGGCAGTAAACACAGGTTAGGACAGTCTGGGGATTTGCTTTAATCCCCTCTGCTTCTATTTTAAAGTTGCTGTGTTCCTACTTGCTAAACCACTTCCCTTTTTCGCCCTGTTTCCCTGTGGCAGAAGGAGGAGGGATATTTTGGAAGCTGGAAAAGTGCCACTAATGCCTGCAGGGTTTCTGAACTCTCAGACCCTGAACCCCTCAAGGATTCCCCACAGAGATTCCCCATCCTCCCACAAGGCAGGACATGGCCCAGGGGACAGGGTTGAGGTTCCTGAAGGTTTGAGAGGATGAGGGAGTTGGGATTTAGGGGCTCCTGCTCCTCTAGGCTCAGCAGGAGGGATTCGGGGAGCCTGGATATTGCCAAAATATTGCCAAAATATTGCCAAAAAATCAGGAGTGGAAGAGCATCCTTGAGCTGGATGGATTTGTGAAAAGCCCAGGATAATGGAAGTTGTCCCTGTCCATGGAACCGAATGAGCTTTGAGGTCTCGTCCATCTCATTCTGGGAATTCTAGGAGGCTTATTGTTTTTTTTAATTATTTTTTGTTTCCTCCCAGCATAATGAAATATTGCAAGGGTCTTGCTGCTGTTCTGCCACAGGTTTTGGTGTGGTTCAGAAGGAATTCCTGGGGGGAGAATCTCCAAACCTGTCACAGAGCAAAGCCTCTTTCACAGAGGAGTAAACAAACCTCACTTCTACTTTTTTGGGTTGGTTTTGTGTTGGTTTTTGTGGTTTTTTTTTTTTTTTCCTTTTCCCTTCAGCTGATATTTGGGAAAGTCATTTCACCTCAGGTGGTGAGGTTTGGAACAAGCAGGAAAAAAAACAACAAACCTCTGGTGTTTGCTGGTTTCTTAGGTGCACCACAGTGCCCACAGCTCCTCTCACCACTCCCAGAGAAAGTTTGTGTGAGTCCTAAAATAATTCCGTGCCTCTGGCCCACCAATGTCCCCGTTTGGGCAGCCTTTTATAGAGTAATTACTGTGTGACACGGCACCGCAGCTTATTTGGGGTCAGGAGATATAAAAAGCTGCTTGTGAAAAAGGAAAAAAATAAAATAAATAAGATGCCTGTGCTTGTTGTTTTGTCATCCTAAACAAATGAATGCAGGGAGTTGTTAATTGGCCTATTCTTTTTGATTTCTTTTGCTTTAAGGGTCATTTGTGAGAGAGTTGGTTTGGTACCGAAGGCATCCAGCCTGGCTAATTCAGATATGTCTCTAATTACCCAAATCCTAATTATTCTGGGGTGTTGTGGTGATATTGGGGCAGCTTTATGGGGTGGCACAAACCCAGGAAAAGGGGTCGAGGCTTAACCATGGGAAATTCATTTTCCTGAGCAGGTGATGGGTGGGAAGAAGCACCTTGGGGGAAAGGTCTGTCCTCCGAATCCCTGGATTTCTGAGCAGGCAGCTCATTCCCACAGCTCTGCGTGGTGTCAGGAGCATTTTTTTTCGAGTCCAACATCAAAGTCCCTTCTAATTTTCATACCTTTGATATGCACATGGGTGTTTATACACATGGATTTTACATTCTGGGCATATAGGGATGTATAGGAGCACAGCCAGGGAGAGGGAAAACAGGACCATGGACCGACAGTCACTTCTTTTCTGCCCCCAAAATCCAGGTGCCTGCGTGGGAAACAAGTTGTGAAGCTGTTTATGGGAGCAGAGCTCAGGAAGTTGGGGTATTATATCCCCTTTTACAGTTTCCCATGCTGGGCTGCTGGTTTCACCTCAAAAATTCGGCATCCCACCCGATTTCACAGAAGATCCCAATATTTTTAGTCATCCTAGGAAAGAATGTTGTCCTCTGGGATGGGGCGAGTGGCTCTGGATCAGGGATCAGGGGTCTGGTTGTCTTTTTCCCGCTGTTTTTATGGCCTGGGACAATCCCCAGCACTGTGTTTAACAGCAGAATGGGATTGTAACGCCGACTCACCTCGCCCTGAACTATTTCAAGAGATGAAATTGAACTTTGGAGAGGTTTTTGGCATCAGAGGAATGGAGTCATGAGAAGTATTCCTGTGGTTTGGCTTTATTAAGGATCTCAGCTTCTTGAGGAATTGTATCCATGGAATGGGGCTGGGAAGCAAACCAGGGGCAGAGAGACAGGGATCAAATCCCTTCACGGGCAGTTACACAACAAAGCAAGGAGGGCTGCAGCCCTGGCTTGGTTCTTCCTGTCCAAAATTCCAAAATGCACGTGGAAAACCGTTACTTAGAACAAAAAAAAATAAAAAAAAGGAAAAAAAAAAAGACAAGACAGCTGATATTTCAACGGCTTTTGAGGCAAGGAAGATCTGAAAAAGGAATACATTGGGGATTTTATCTTTTGAATTGGGAATCAGAAAGCAGAAGGGATCTGGGAGCAGTCCTTGGCTCAGGAGTGGCTCTCAGGTTTCTTGGCTCCTTGTTCTCCAGCAGCTGTGCCAGGCAGGTGGGGAGTGGAATCCTGGAATCCTGGGCTGGAGGCAGCTCCATCCTGATAAGGGAAACAAAGCCATGGGCACAATTTTCCCTCTGCTGGGTTGGGGTTCCTGTCAGGTATCCGTCATATGGGATGGATATTGTCAATATCCATCGTATTATTCCCCATATTCATATTTATCTTCTTGCTGTTACTCCAGGTGCTCCATCCCAGCTCTGACTTCTGCTGGATATTTCCATATTCCTGGTAAGAATCTGATTATTTTTTCCAACTATGGCAAATCTGACACGTCCAGGTAAATGTTCCTGTAGGAAGCAACAGGAAGGAGAAAAATTTGGAGACAGGGATGGAATCTTTTCCATCCTAAAATTACTCTGAGAGCTGTCATTTTACTGAAAAGGCTTTTATTGATCAAAAAAGCTTCATTCAGAGGCTCTGTCTTGAGTAGCTACTACAGGTTTAACTCGTGATAAAAGTTCTTATTTGGGTCGATTTTATCATCCCGGGTTTTTACTTAATTTCATCTTCTCTTCAAGGTATCAGGGAAAGCCTCACATGATACAGAGACAGAAAAACAAGTGTAGCTTTCCTTCCAGCCCGTNAACCATCCCTGGGGTTTTCAAAAAAATTCTTTATTCCGGGTAGACTTTTTTTTTTTTTTTTTTAACTGACCCGGTGTTTTGTGTCCAGCCACCCCCACCCCTGACACAAACAAATAGGTTTAGCAGTGGAAATTTCCTGAGGAAATTTTCCTGTCTTGATCAACAATTCGTCTTATTTTACAACAGTTTGGGTTAGAACTCTGCCTAACTACGTAATACAAAGGACAGAGAGCAAGGGGAACGTCCAGGAGGGGGAAATCTGGTATTTAGGGGACAGTGTCCATGCCATGGATGGATCTGCTGAGTTCATTGACCTCTTGCTGTCCTGGACAGAAAAGGAAACTCCAGTTTTTCTCCCTTAGTCCGGATGCTGACTCACCTGAGCGGGGAAGGCAAACAGCCACAGGGCTGGTGTTCCACTGGTGTCCCCGTGTGCTTCACCAGCTGCTCGGCTCTGCTTTTTGACTTGCTCACCCCTCTCTGGTGCCCCAGGCCTCTGTCACCCTGAGTAAGTTCTTTCTCCCAGCTCGTTTCAAAGCCAGGGGCAATATTTGGGTGTTTGGTGTTTCACTGATGCCCAGTCTCAATTCCAGCCTGTTTTGCTGGGAGCTGGAAACCTGTCCCAACTCCCCTGGACCTTCCCTGGACCTGCTCCCAAATATCCCAACTCCCTGTGCCTTCCCTGGGCCTGCTCCCAAATATCCCAACTCCCTGGACCTTCCCTGGACCTGCTCCCAAATATCCCAACTCCCTGTGCCTTCCCTGGGCCTGCTCCCAAATCCTGACCTGCTCTGGGGTGGGAGTGATGAGTTGTCCCAGTGCTGCTGTTTCACTGCCACCATCCACTCCTTCACTGGATGAAGGAGCCACAATTCCCGAATTTCTGCAGCCTGGCCATGCCCGAGCAGCTCTGAAGGTCACCAGCCCTCCTGGTCCAGCCAGGGAAGTTTTCTGTGCCTGTGGGGTGTGATCCCACACCCTCTGCCTGCTCCAGAAAGCTTCCAGGTCTCCTCAGCCCAAGAAACTTCCTAAAATCTCCCTGGAGAGGACATCACTTGTGGTGTCATGATGCTTTTCCTGAGCACCGAGCTGGGGACAGCAGCCAGCCGCCCTGGGAAGGGGCTGGCTCTGCTCCGTGCCCCGGCAGGATGCTGAAGGTCCTTGAGCCCCACTGCCCGGGGCATGCAGGTCCCACCCTGCCACCCGCCATCTCCTCATCTCCTCGTTCCCGCTGCGGGGAGCGCAGGGACGCGGGCGGACAGGGCTGGAATGCAAATGCGGCCCTGCACAGCCCCGTTCCCGCTCACAGACTATCGATTCCGTGCCTGGCTGCCTCTCCCCTGCTAATCGGCCACAGGCAGAAGGCAGCAGGGTGAGGAGGAGGAGGAGGAGGAGGAGGAGGAAAAGCTGTCACGATCGTTCGATGCGGCTGCCGAGCCAATGGGAGGGGGAAGGCTGGATTGGGCTCGGGGAGAGCAGGGCTGGGGGGGCTGTCTCAGCAACAGCACCGAGCGGCTCTGCCCCTCCCAGCCTGCCACCAGCCTGGAAAGTTCCTCATCGTGTCCCTTAATGTATTTGTCTCGCCCATGCCAAGTCCCTACGTGATCTGGGTGACTTTGCCGCTCCATCCCTCCCTTCCCTGCCGCCCTCTGGAAAGGCTGGGAGGGAATCTTTTCTTCCTCTCTCCTGCTAAAAGCACCGAGTGAGCTCAAGGTAGAGCGATCAGCTGCTGGATTCGGTGCTGTGCGAGCCCCGAGAACAAAAGGGGGTTTCGAATTCTCTCTTTGTGGTCGGTGTCTTCCTCTTGACACCTTCCCAGGGCCGTCTATTGCTCAAACAGCCACTTTTCTGCCAGCCTCGTGTGCCAGCAGGAGCTGTGTTCCCAAAGAGTCCTTCCATGAGGCCAGGTGACTCCCTACCCTCCAAAATCCAGGTCCCTTTGGTCATAGTTAAACCCTCCCTGTGAGCTGTGGGCTGAGAAAAGCCCATCCTGCCTTGCCCCTTCTCTGCCTTACAGCAGGAATTGCTCTTTCTGTCTCTGCCTCTCCCCTGCCCCAACCTATCACTGCTTTAACCATCCCAACCCCAGGAAAACAGCCCAGTTTGTCCAACCATTTCCTGCACCTTTATCGGAGATGAGCGCTGGCACTTCCAGCGCGGTGACCTTCACTGTCCTCACCTGCTGCCTCCTCCTGCTGCTCAGCATCCCCCAGGTTTCCCGGCAGGATTTTTGCATGCTGCTGGCAGCCGTGGGCTTGGTGAGCCCTGCGTGTGTCCAGACAGAGGGGACGGGAGCAGCAGCACCGTGGGGACCCTGGCAGGGTGGCCAGCGATGGCTGGGGCAGGGAGCCTTGCGCTGCGGTGCCGGGGAATTCAGTCAGCTGTCGTCGCTTCTTAATTAAAAATAACCGAGACTGCCTTGCATTCCTGGGCCGTGTGCTGCCTCATTTGTCATCTTGTCCTCTGCTCTCTGCAGCAAAGCCCCTGGACACCTCCAGCAACAGGCAGAGGGGGGGAATTCCTGTGGCAGGTAAAGGGGAACAGGGAGCAGAAAATCCGTGCCAAAAGCTGCTCCTTGGGGCAGGAGCTGAGCAGGGTTCAAAGGGGATGAGGACCCAGGACAAAATGTATTTATTTTAAATGTATTTTATTTTAAATTTATTTAGATGTGTAAACCTGTTTTATATTTATTTATATACATTAAACCCCCCACTCCCCCAGGAGTGTCAGAAATAAATCAAACTCTCCTGGGGCTGCAGAAAACTTTCCTTGTGGCCAAACCAACTTCCATTTTTCCATCTTGGATTTCCAGCCCTTTTTTCTGGCCCAGTGCTCTCAAAAAACATTTTTTATTTTTAATTTTTCAGTCTGAGCCAGGCAGACCTTTCCTAGGTACAGAAGCGATTGGATTCCTAATCCCATGCTAAATGGAATTTAGTGCTGTCTGTGACTGCTAGCACCTTCCAGTAGGTTTCACTAATTTATTTGGGATATTCCTAAGGGGACAGCGAGCTGGGAGGTTACCCAGAGGTTCAGGAGCTGCAGAGGGAAAGAAACAGCAGGCTGTGATCTGCTTACTGAAGGAAAATGCCAAAGAAAAAAAAGGATTTACTGAGATTCTCACTAATGCTGGGAGCCAAGGGACAGTTTTGGCATGGTGAGAACTTTTTTTTGGCTTCCTTTTTCTGAGTAAATCAGAGGTGGAAGGGCATGAGGCCACCTGACTTCCTGAACTGGAAGTTGCATCCGGATTAGCATATTTAATTGTCTGGGATTGGCCTAATTTCCATGGATTTCACTAATCCATTTTGGAACCTGGTTACCCTTTTCCCTCTCCACGGCCTTGGGCAGCGATGAGCTGCAGCATGAAATGAACTGTTGGGGAAGCCCATCCAGGATGTCCTGCACAACACCATCGACCTGCAGGGAGGGACGGGATGGCTCCTGCCCGGCCTTGGGGTCTGCTGCTCCCACCCTGGGATAACTGCCCTGAGAGCGCCCGGGAGGGGAGGCAGGGCCAAACCCCCCGGCTCCAGCACCCAGTGACCAACCGGGAGCACTCGGAGCTGCTGCTGCTGAAAGGGGATGTTTCTGCCCATACCAGGATCCCCCCCAGGAATGTGTTCCTGCTGCCTTAGTGAAGATCCATAGACACTTATGGATGTTCTAAAACCAGGTTTATTTCCTGCACAGGGGAATTTCACATGCAGCCTATGGGATACACCTGGTTTAATTTCATATCTTATCTTCAAACTGATAGGTTTTTGGGTGTTTTTTTTTTTTCCTGAGTCCAGTTCAAGAAAGTTGTGGAAGAGTTCAGAGGGATAAACAGGGAAGGAAACTGATTTGTTTGAGAATTTTAAGTTATTCTGAGGTGGGCTGGCACTGAAAATCAGAAGCAACAGGTAAGAACTCATCTGCAGCCCAAAGCTGAAGACAGAGCCCCATGTTAGTCGAGACATTGTCACTGCAGAATCTTTTTTTTTTTTAAACTAATTAAGCTCTGATGACTTCAGCTGTATTTTCAGCCTCTGATTAAGGGCATGATACTAATTAAACTCTTGAATTATTAAAAATGCAAATAGTCAGACCTGTGTGCAGCGGCAGACTTGCTTTTCCATGCTCCAGGACAGCAACAGGAATATCTGACGGAGTCCCTTGTGGTCACGAGGTTTTTTTTTTTCCCTTTTCTTTTTTTATTGATGGCTGAACTCCCCTGGATGCAGAACTGAAACATTCAGCTGCTGGGGTGTAAATGTCTCCAGTGCCTCGCAGCTACATAAAGAGGTTTGATTAAAACACAGCAAGTTTGGGGAGGAACTCTGGGTTTTTGACATGCCAGCAGTGGCATTTTGGCTGGATGTGCCGTTGGGACCGAAATACCATCCAGTCCTTGGGGATGCTGCCAGCAGCAGCAGCAGAACTCTTGGAGCTGCCTTGATTTCCCACTCGGTTGTCATGGTTCAAGGAGTGGAGCAGGATGAATTATTTGCACCTCCAGCTGTCCCCTCAGCTCCTGTCCCCCAAAAGCACGCCCTGTGACACGTTCAGAGAGGTGTCCCCACTCCAGGAGGTCTCACTGTGTCCTTCCCTTCAGCCCAGGTGTGTTTTGGGGTCTCACTGTGTCTGTCCCTTCAGCCCAGGTGTGTTTTGGGGTCTCACTGTGTCCTTCCCTTCAGCCCAGGAGTGTTTTGGGGTCTCACTATGTCCTTCCCTTCAGCCCAGGTGTGTTTTGGGGTCTCACTGTGTCTGTCCCTTCAGCCCAGGTGTGTTTTGGGGTCTCACTGTGTCCTTCCCTTCAGCCCAGGTGTGTTTTGGGGGTCTCACTGTGTCCTTCCCTTCAGCCCAGGTGTGTTTTGGGGTCTCACTGTGTCCTTCCCTTCAGCCCAGGTGTGTTTTGGGGGTCTCACTGTGTCCTTCCCTTCAGCCCAGGTGTGTTTTGGGGTCTCACTGTGTCCTTCCCTTCAGCCCAGGTGTGTTTTGGGGGTCTCACTGTGTCCTTCCCTTCAGCCCAGGTGTGTTTTGGGGTCTCACTGTGTCCTTCCCTTCAGCCCAGGTGTGTTTTGGGGGTCTCACTGTGTCCTTCCCTTCAGCCCAGGTGTGTTTTGGGGTCTCACTGTGTCCTTCCCTTCAGCCCAGGTGTGTTTTGGGGTCTCACTGTGTCCTTCCCTTCAGCCCAGGTGTGTTTTGGGGGTCTCACTGTGTCCTTCCCTTCAGCCCAGGTGTGTTTTGGGGTCTCACTGGGGCCTTCCCTTCAGCCCAGGTGTGTTTTGGGGTCTCACTGTGTCCTTCCCTTCAGCCCAGGTGTGTTTTGGGGTCTCACTGGGGCCTTCCCTTCAGCCCAGGTGTGTTTTGGCTGTGGCCCTGCAGATCAGGAGGGATTTAAGGGACATTTTGATCTCTTTGCTGCCACATCTTAGCAGGCACCGAGCCCCTCTTTGGAGGAACGGCCATCCTGCTGTACAAACACAACTCTGGGAGGGGTTTTGGGGTCACAAGTGGTGGAGAGTCCTGCAGGGACACGCTGAGCTGGGCTTTGAGCTGAGCTGGGAGTTTTGCCTCTCACTGTCCCCCCGTGTCACCGTGTACCCAGATCATGGCGATTTCTGGGTTTATTATAAAAAATCCTGTGCTGTGCCAGAGCCAAGAGCTTCACCGGTGCCTTGAGTACGACCTCTGCATCTCTGCTGTGCCCTGGTCACCCTTTTGGGGCCATGGGACTCGTGTCTGTCCCTTCCTGGGGACACTGACACCGTGGAGGCTCTGCTGGCCCTGGCAGTGGCTGGGACATGGGAAGGATATTCCAGGAGCCAGTGCAGTTGGAACCTGCCCAGAGGGAAGTTTCTGCCTGGTGAGCTCCTCACAGGGAGAGAGGATGAGGTGCAGGGGGCACTGTTCAAACGCAGCAAGGGCAGTTCATGTTTAATGGCCTGTAAATCTCACCGGGGTGAAGTGACGACGAATTACTGGAGTCACCCATCAGACAAAAATGACCCAGTGGCTGCAGTTGAGACCAGTCAGTGGCAGGTGAGGTGGTGAGGCCGTGGGTTTTTCGCTTCTCCTCCTGACTGTCCTTCTAGTGTTGAAACAAAGGCAGAAGTGGTCATTACTTCACCTATGACAAGGGAATTTTTTTTCCCCCTCCTCCTGCTCTAATGGGCTGCAGGTGTTTCACAGCCAGCCCAGGCTAATCAGGACAGACTTTCTGGCCACAGGCCAAAATTATAAAACTGTCCAGGGAGAGAAGAAATGAAAAGACAAGGGGTGGGGGGAGTGTGGGAAGGAAAAAAAAAAAAAAATAAAGCAAGCGAGGGAGTCACTCCATGCTGAGATTTTGTACTTTTGTGTCTCCTGAAGTGAATACATCGGGGAATCAAAGGTTTGAAAAGTCATTCAGCCCCTCCAAAGGAGAGGGGGAACCATCTGCACACAGGCTGGGGCTCTCTCCTCCCCGTGGCACTGGGGTAACCCTGGAGTAGCTCCACCAGAGTTACAACCAGCCCAGGAGGGATGTGGGTCCTGGCTGGGTGTGGGCACCTTCCTGCCAGGACAAGCAGTGGGAGCAGCCCTGGACTGCTGGATCTCCACAGTGACGGAGCTGCCAGGGAACCACTGGGGGCTTGCCCACTGCTCATTAATTAATCCCTTCTCGACAAAATATGGGCTGCAAAGACAAGGCAGAGCTCTGCAGCTTCTCACCCTGTTGGGTTTTAGTGCTGTCTTGCCCTGAAGGACACAATTCCGCGTCCTGGGGGCTGCAGCAGTGCTGGGAGCTGTGGGAAGGGAGGATGGGCTGTGTGAGGCTGCAGCCCCCTGTGCCCCCTGTCTGGGGAGGCTGAGCTGGGCTGGAGCCTTGCCCAGGTGCTGCACTCCTGGGTGGGAGCCAAGGAGCAGCCGGGATGAGGGAGCACAGGGAAAAGCTGCTCCGAGGCTCTGGCTGGCTCCCAGCAGCTGCTTTGCCTTGCCCTGAGGCACTGTGGCTAATGCTGAGAGCTGGAGCCTCCAGAGGAGCCCCTGTCATGGTGGGAGTGCCCCGGGGACCCTCCTCACCTTCAGCTTCCTCAGGCGCTCCCTGAAGGTAAGTGAGATGTGCCCAAGCCTCGGGGCACGTCCCTGGGAACAGTCAGGGTTGGGGGCCGCAGCAGCAGGATAATGAACCCGTCCGAGGGGAGGGAATTCACAGCATTCCAGGGGACACAGCCCAGCCATGAGTCCCTTACCCACATTTGTTCAGGGCCAAACGCTTTGTTTTGTTTATCTAAGATACAGGTTTGGATTCTTAGTAAGGAAAAGAAACCCAAAACAACGAACAACAAGCCCGTGAGTGATGGATGTTAATTGTTTTCATTTCAGATCTCCTTTTGGCAGCTGGATGAGGAGGCAATGCCATGGCCAAGGACGGATTGCCAAGGTTCAAGTTGTATTCCAAGGGAACACCAGCTCTGGGTCACCTCTGCACCAGGTCAGTGCCCTGTCCCTGGACTCGCTGCCACAGCTCTGAGCAGCATCCCTGGTCACTCAGGCTCTGCAGATGGTTCTAAGGGTGATCCAAAATGGCCCAGTGGAAATTCCCTGCTATCAGGAATTACACACTTGCAAGGCTGAAATGACTCAATAAATTGTATTAGATCTTTTTTTTTTTCTTATAGGGAGCAAATGGCTGATGAAAAGTTTCAGAAAGTGCTTTATAATCAGGCAGAGTGAGTCAGTTTTGAGTTTCCTGCTTTTTTTGCATTTTGTAGTTGTTTGGGAGAGTCTGTGAGTTCTGGCTTGTTGTTGGCAAAGTGCTGAGAACAGCGAGACACTTCTGAAAATACAAATAATGGTGGCAGTGAACAGTAGCTTATCAAACCTTTTCTGATGGCTTAGAAATCCCTGGATTCCTTTGTTCTCCACCCCTTGGAATATCCTGTGCTTCAGTTTCTGGCTTTGGATGCCAGTAGAGCACAGCTGGGGCTGTGGAGATGGGATGCAGAACCACACGGATTTGGGGTGGCGGGGACATGACTTCATGTTCTTTTCTCCTTCAGCTTATCTGAGGGGAGGAAACTGGGGGCCTTATCTCTTTCTGAGTGGAAAAAGTGATTCCAAGTGCACATGTTTGAGGCTGCAGCAGTGAGCCAGGTTGGCTTGACTAAACCACGAAATCTGTGGAGCCTAATTAGAAACCAGGATGCCTCCCAGCACTTAAAGGTTGCTTTCAAGGTTCTGATGAGCTGACAAAACAGATTAGTGAGAGGTGGGGTTGGTATGAGCCACGTTTGGAGCTTTCCTGCTTCGTGGCAGCAACAAGAGGCCCCGTGAGGAGATCAGAGCCCCCTGTGCAGGGGCCTGGGTGAATTCACTCCAAGTTCATGCACAAAGCTCCCAGGGAGGAGGGGCCGCACTCAGCTGGAGATGCTGCTGACCTTAGCACTAGATGTTGTTTAGTTTTAAACTGCAAGAGGAGAGATTTGGGGTGAGATGTTAGGGAGGTGACCAGAGGGTGGCGAGGCCCTGGCACAGGGTGCCCAGGGAACCTGTGGCTGCTGGAAGTGGCCTGGAAGTGTCCAAGGCCAGGTCTGGGAGCACCCTGGGAGAGTGGCGGTGTCCCAGGGGTGGCACTGGATGAGCTTTAAGGTTCCTTCCATCCTAAACCATCCTGGGATTCAGTGAAGGACAACCCTGAGGACGCCGGGGTCTCGGAATTGAGGCACAGAGAGCAGGCACGGCAGTCTTCCAGCTCCCAAACCCTGCTGGCCTGTCTGTCAGCGGGGCTGGCCATTCCAACAGGCCAAGGAGAGGCCTGCAGCGGTTTTTCACACGTTCCTTTCCAAGGTTTGTTTTGCTTTGAGGCAGTGCTGGCTCCCCGTGTTCCCCACGCTGCCCACGGCAGGGGTGGATGGGGCTGGGAAGGGGCCGTGCCAGGCTGGTGCTGAGGGCAGGTGGTTTATACTGGACACCACTGCCAACCTCCCAGCTCAGGGCCCGGCAGGTGCTTTTGGCCAGCCAGGCCCTGCCAACTTCCCCCTGCCGCCCTCCCGAGCTCCAGCACCCACCTCTGCTCGTGCTGCTGTTTGCAGTGCCCGTGCCCTGCCTTGCCCAGAGTTTGCAGTTTGCAGTGCCCGTGCCCTGCCTTGCCCAGAGTTTGCAGTTTCCCTGGAGCCAGGGTTTTCCTCCCAGCCTTGGAGCCACGGGCAGGGAGCTGAGCCACCCCTAACAGGTCCCCCTGCCTTCCCTGCAAGCACATGATGAGAGGTTTGAGGCTGAGCAGACAGCTGGTACGCTCTCCCAGGGCAGCCTCCGTGTCTGGGCCTCCGTTGTTTTTGTCCAAATCCCATCTGACTCCTTTCCAAAAGTGGTTCAGTCTGTAAAACCAGACCAGGTGCCTTTGGCCGGGCTCATTCCTGAAATACCAGCTAGGAACAAAAAAGCAGCTTGGATTGGTCTTTAAGTAAGTAGGAAGTTCATTTCAAACTGGGTTTTGGTTTGTTTTTATTTTTTCCTCCTCACTTAAAGCATTTGAATCTTCCCTTTTGCTTTCCAGATAGAAAACTGACCTCGCTTAGACCAGTCCCTGGTTTTTAGAACTGATTTATTGCATCCTCTTTTAGGAGAGTTTCAGAATCTCTCAGTGCCACCCTGCAGCCTCTGAAGCCTCACCTCTAACACACATTCCCTGCACCTTGACCTCTGGGGTGTTTCACAAAGAGTGAGGTTCCCAGCAGGTCAGATGGGAGCTTTTACTTTCCCATTCCACTCCTTCATTTGCCAAAACAGTGGGGGAAAAAAAAAAACAACAAAAACCCACCCAACAGACCTCACCGGCCGAACTTGGTGGAGGAGTTTAAAAGCTCTGGTGGCCTCTGAGCTTCGGTTTATTCTGCATCCCTGTTCCCTGCCAAGCTTTGTCCCCCAGCCAGTGCCACTGGCAGGGGCTGCTCCAGGGCTGCCCATGCTGCCGAGGAGATGGGCCCTGATTTGGGAGAGGAGCTTTGCCAACCTTCTGTGCCGGGGCCTTTGCAGACTTGCCCGGAGCATCTGCTTTGTTCGTGCTGCCGGGCTGCCCTGAATGGCCCTTTTGTGTGCTCTGCCCGACGGCTCCAACCGGCTCTGGAGGAGCCCGGGATAAACGTGACAGCTCCTGCTCCGGAGAGTCCCCTGGACACTGCCCCGCGTGTCCCTGCCCTGTCACTCACGGTCTCTGTGCTGCTGTGTCACCCCCAGCTCTTCTCCTGTCACCACGGAGGGACCCAGGGAGAGGGGACAGCTCTGCTGGGCCCCACAGATGGGGCCGGCACTTTGCCACGGAGCTGTTTGCCCTGATCAATGCTGCTGGCTCATTCGAGGGGCAGACAGAGGCGTGTGAAAGGACAGCAGAGCTGGACTCCTGCAGGGTGGCAGTGGCTGCTCCTTGGCACCCCGGAGCAGCAGGTTTCCATTGGGTATTTTGGAAAATTTGATTTATATTTCATTGATTCATACTTAAGAGAGCAGAAAGAAAGGTTTCTGCCTCTAGGACTCACAGCTGCTGGAGTGTCCCCAGTCCCAGGCATCACCCAGAGGGAGCCCAGCTCTGCCCTGGCTGTCTCTGGACAGTGTTTGGCTGCTTTTATCTCTCCAGGCTGTCTGGGGGAGTCTGTGCATTGCTGGGCTCCTAATCTGCACTGCTGGGCTCAGGCAGGCTCAGGGGGCCGGGGCAGGGAGATAAGGAGGAGGGGGAAAGGTGGGAGTGGGAAATACCATCCCTGAGGGGACAGCAGGAACACTGGGCCCGCTGGCCTCTCGGGAATTGCTCAGGATGTGACCAAGTGGGTGTTTCCTGATCAAGTCTTTTCTTTTTTGCCTCCTTTTTTCTCCCTCTTGAAGCCCAGGAGGAAAGGCTGCCTAGTAGGGCATGGCTGAGGGAATCCCAGCTTGGGGGATGACCTCAGCAAATGTCACCAGGTGTCCCAGGTAGGTGGAACCTTGGTCCGCCTCAGGGCAGCTCAGTTGCAAAGATTTTCTTTGTATTCTTTCCCTTTTAACCTGGATTTCCATTGACCATCACCTGTCCAGTCCTTGCCTACACCTGGAGAGGAGATCTCTGCCTGGAGGATGTTGCAGTTTGGTTTTGATTGTCGCTGTGGGGAGGTGAATCCACGTGGAGGCTGCATGAAGTTCCCCTGTGAGGGAAGAAAGCAGGAGAAGATTTCTACCAGATAAAAGCCATTTTGCCTGTGGATGAGAGGGCTGGGAGGTGCAGTTGGAGAGGAGAGGAGGGGCTGTGGAGCAGGGCAGGAACGGGAGCTGATCAGCTGGGTCCTTTCCAGGGCTTCCCACTCCAGCATCAAAGTCCCCACGTGGATGTCACACACTGCCCTCCGTTATGAAATCTGGGGACCTGCTCACCCTTTCAGAGATCAGGAACCCCTGCTGTGTGCAGGCAGAGCTGGGATCACAGGATGCTCATGGCACGTTCCCTGTGCCTCAGGGACTGTTGGTGTCAGTCCTTTGTCTGCCCTGCTGAAATCAGTAAATGCCTTTGGAGGCACCTGTGTGGCAGGTGACCAGCGAGGTCGTTGAGGAGGGCACCCGGCAGCCTTTGAAAAAGAAAAGGATTTTGATCCAGAATAGTCCTCATGTCCTACTTTCCCAGTCCCCTGGGCCAGCCTGTTCCTAGAGCAGGGCTCTGAAAGCAAAAAGAGAATTGTCTCCTCTCACGGATGATCTGAGGAATCTGGTGTTTCTGCTGTCTCCAATCCTTTCTGTTCTCTCCAGCTGTCACCTGTTTTGTTCCTCCCGGGCCTCTCATTAACATCTTGGTGACAATTAGGTGAGGGATGACGTGGCAGGTTGATGATTTAGTTTCTGGTTGTGATTTAGTTTCTCTGGCTTGCTCTGGGTGCTCAGGCATTGATGGGAGCTGTTGGTGTTTGTGTGAGTCCGGTGCTGCTTCATCAAGGTGAAAAGAAATTTGGGCTCAGACCCCTGTGGCTTCTGTCACTGCTTGGAACCCAGCTCGACCCCAAAGGGACGCAGATTTTACATGCAATGCACATTTCCCCTGCATTCAGCCCGAGCCCAGGAGTGACACGGCCTCATTCAGAGCCATGAAAACAAATGCAAATCCCTGTGCCGTGGTTTGTTCTGCTGGATTAGCCCGTTTTCCCCCCCAGATTGATGCAGGGGCATTCGCAGGTGTTTTCTCTGTGGCAGTCCTGGCACGCAGGGCTTTGGAAGAGTTGCCACTCTGGGCTCTGGGAAGGGCACTGCCAAGAAAATGGGGTTTTTTTCAGGATAAAAGGGTGGATGCAGAATCCTGACCCTTTGAACCACATATCCTCCCATCCCTGGGACGCTTCATCATTCCTCCAGCCTTCCTGCAGCACGTGAGGATTGTCACTGTAAAATAAAGCCGCCCCGGTAGGATGGGCTTTTTAAATTTTATTTTCCTTTATTTGCTCAGGGGTATAAAAATGGTATCTTTTAACCTGTCAGCTTGCATTTACAACACAGCTGAGGTTTGAAAGAAGCTGTCCAAAATGAAACCCAGGAGTAATGGGAGTGTGTTAGGAGAGCCAGTAGGCATTGAATAGTCTCTGTGGTGGCAGAAAAGCCTTAGGCTTCAACTGATTGTTAATTACGTGGCTTTATTCCTTTTTAAGAAAATACCATGCAAGGTTTGTGAAGGAGGTAAAGTGTGTTAATCTGTGCAGAGTTACCAGTTTTGGGGCTGGTGGTTTTTTCCTTTATTTTTCCCCCTCTTATTTAAAAAAAAAAAAATTCCCATGCCTCAATTTGGTTTTACAGCCTGGTTTGAAAATGAAGCCACATTCTCAAGTCCTGCCACCCATCTCTTAGAGCCCCTGTGTAAAGGGCACAAGTTATTCCACCTTAAAAAAGAGAAGGAAAAAAAAAGAAAGAAGGGAAAAAAAAAAAAAAAAAGAAAAAACCCAGCTCAAACCCCACGCTGTGCAGAGAGGGAGAGAGTTACAGCAAGTGGGCCCCCCGCTTTTCTCCGAGGGGGAATGTAAGCAGATCCTGCCTGAAACTGCTTCCCTCAGCAGTTTTCAGCTTGTTTTAATTGGCCTGGCCTGAAAGAATCCTGAATGCTGTACCTGTGCCAAGGAAAATGCAAATGTTTCCCTGAGGCCGGGCTCGTGGGGCCTGTCCCCAGCACGGGCACGGGCCGGGCCCTAACCCAGCCCGGGGGGACACAGGGCTCTGCAAAACCCAGCGGGAGCAGGGAGGAACCCAGGGTCACCTGCCGCGCCCCGAGGGCCTTGGAAAATCAAATGTGACCAGGGAAAAGTGCAGGGATACCTGCTGGAATCCAGGGGCTTTGGATAATCCAGTGCGAGCAGGGACAAATGCAGGGGTACCTATTGGATGTCCAGGGGCTTTGGAAAATCAGATGTGGGCAGGGAAAATGCAGGGAGACCTGCTGGATGTCCAAGGGCCTTGGAAAATCAGATGTGGGCAGGGAAAATGCAGGGAGACCTGCTGGATGTCCAGGGGCTTTGGATAATCCAGTGCGAGCAGGGACAAATGCAGGGGTACCTGCTGGATCTCCAAGGGATTTGGAAAATCCAGCGTGAGCAAGGAGAAATGCATGGTTACCTGCTGGAACTGCAGCAAACTCAGGAGCTTTGTGTTGCCTGGCACTGGGCTAGGGGATCCTTTACTTCTCCCTTTCCCCCTTTTGGGTGATCTGTGCAGTTTTCCTGTCAGGAACGTGCCCTGGGGCAGCCCTGCAGCCCCTGGGGATGGTGCTGGCGGGTGTCCTTGGAAAACTGAGCTCCTCCACTGATCCCAGACCCCCAGAACCTGCAGGGATGAGCAGGGTGGGCTCTGGGATGGACTCAGTTCCCATCTGGCTCCATTGGATGGGACCTGTCCCTGGTTTAGGGTGTGTTTGTAGGGGCACAGGGCAGGATGCAGCCCCATATCCCATTTTTGTGCTGTTCATTCCCTGGAGATGCTGGTCCTGCACAGGATCGTCCTTCACTGAACCCCAGAATGGTTTGGGTTGGACAGGACCTTAAATATCTCCTCCTTCCACCCCTGCCACGGGCAGGGACACCTTCCACCATCCCAGGCTGCTCCAACCTGCCCGGGGACACTTCCAGGGATCCACAGCTGCTCTGGGCACCCTATTCCATCCCAAACCTTATTTTTTTTATGCTGTTCATCTCCAAAAAGAAGCTGCACGAACCCCCCCTCAAAACCCCAACAAACACCAAACCAAACGAAACCAGCAACAATTCCTTTGGAATGACTGAGTTTTGTGTATTTCCTGTGGTTTTCCACACCCCGTGTGGGGCTGGGCTCCAGAATTCCTCACAGATGGAAGTTTTCCTCGCGCTGGCCACCCCTCAGGGTGACCACTCGTAGTGCAGATAACTCCACAACACCAATATTACAAATGAAAAGCACGTTTTTAGGCATCCACAAATCATCCCTCCTCCTAAAGGGCACATCCTGAAGTTCTGGAATGAGAGAATAAGAAAAAATTACCTGGCTCAGCTTCTTCTGCTTCACGTCAAATAACAGCCCAGCTGTGATTTGGGAAAAGAATTAATTTTCAATAACTGGTTGATCAATTCCTTTCTGTCTTTGCAATTCCCTATCCAGTAATGAACATGCATCCTCTGCATTTTCCAGAGAAAAATCCAGCATCTTAGGGTATTTAAAATTAGATCTGTATACATTTACAGGGTAATGATTATTCTGAATTTCATCCGAGGCAATTAAAAAAGCATCATGATGACATTTAAGGTGATATTTTTCTCCCCTATGTTAAATAATTATAAATAATAATAATGATTAAACAAATTATTCTGTTCCTCCCAGTCTGGATCAACCTTTAGGTTAATAATCTAAATCATTAAAATTCATCTGTCTCTCCAAGGATTGAGTAGTTAAAAAAAAAAAAAACCAAAATAAAATGGAGGAACCTTTCTGCAAGAAAGGTGATTGATAATTACCAAAGCAAAGATGTTTTGTGGGTGAAAAATGGGGCAGCTCAGCAGATTGATTGGGTTAGATGCTGGTCAGGTTGAGGTGATGTTTTCAGCAAGTAAACTTCTTTTTTGAATCAGTTTCATCAGCTGGCATCTTCTTTGGGAGACGACGCAGGGGTCAAGTCCTGCAGCTTCCCACCAGGCAGAGCCAGGGGGGACCTCAGGTCACTGAGGGCTGTTTTTGGGGATTATTTGTTAATTAGGACAGGAGTTAGGCCCTTATACCTGTAATTCTTTATTGTTTTTCCTCAAACTGCCTCAGTGAACGAGACTTTCCCTGACTAACTTCAATCATTTAAAATCCAGAGTTGAGGCTGGTAGTGTCCATCATTTCCTCTACTTCAGGCCTGGTTGATTTACCTCCAGAGCTGCTTAAATCTCTTTATTTCGGATGCAAAACACCGGAACAAAGAGTTGAGAATGGAAAGTCAACTTCTAGGGCCCAGCTTTTAGGAAACTCAACTTGTAGGAGATTTCAGCTGAGTTGAGAATGGAAACCCAAGTTTTAGGAAACCAAACTTTTAGGAAACCAAACTTTTAGGACCCAACTTTCAGGAAACCCAGCTTTTAGCACCCAACTTTTAGGAGATTACAGCTGAAAGGTGAATCAGGTTCAAGCTCTCAGCTTCTTTTTCTGTAGGCATTGCAACAATAATGGAGGGAAAAAACACCCCCAAAATGCTGCTGAGCAGAGCAATGCAGGGTCACTCCCTAAAAAGTGTTTGGGCTTTTTTGGACACTTCCCTGGACGATCAGAGACTCCCCTGGCAACGAGGATGGATTTCCAATGAGGGGAGGGAAGATTTCCCTGTGAGTTTTATTGGGTTGTGCTGCTCCACCTCTCTGCAGAGTTTCTCAGGAATTATCTGGGTTCATCCATCTTCCCCTCTCCCTCTGGGCTATTAAATCTTTTCCCACCCTGCTACAGCCAGGCCTTTATGTTGTCTTTATAAATTGCTTTTTCGTTGTTGTTGAGTGCGACTGAGGTTTGCAGGAAAACGATCCCCCCTTCAAAGGGGTCGGGACCAAATGGATTCCCTATATCCAGAATATGGAATGAAGATGTAAAAAAAAGGATATATAGACACTCCTTTCAGAGGAATCGGGACCAAACGGATTCCCTATATCCAGAAAATGGAATAAAGATGTAGAATAAGGATATAGAAACACCTCTTTCAGAGGAATCAGGACCAAGCAGATTCCCTAAATACAGAATATGGAGTAAGGATATATAAACCCCACCTTCAAAGGAATCAGGTGCAAAACCATTCCCTTTATCCTGAATAAAGCCTGAGGATATGCAGAACACGCACAAAATCCGGGGGGCTGAAGTTCCATCTGCTTTCCCTGCACACAGACCTGCCTGTTGATACCTCTCCTCTGTCTCCCTCTCCTTTCCCTCTTTTCCCCTTTTAAACACATTTTTTCACTCCCATCTCCCTCCCCTGCCCCTGGAACCCTGGCCACTGAGAATTTTAGCCTTTCTAACCCTGTCTCCTGAGCCCCTCAGTGCCGTTATCCCGGCTCCTGCTGGAAATGCAGGGACTCTCCTGCTGGAAATGCAGGGACTCTCCTGCTGGAAATGCAGGGATTCTCCCGCTGGAAATGCAGGGATTCTCCTGCTGGAAATGCAGGGATTCTCCCGCTGGAAATGCAGGGATTCTCCTGCTGGAAATGCAGGGACTCTCCTGCTGGAAATGCAGGGATTCTCCTGCTGGCAATGCAGGGATTCTCCTGAGCCCGCAGCCCCTGCTGCTGCAGACAGCCAGCCAGCCAGGCTGCCGTGCCCTGGAGAACAGCCCTGCTCAGGAAATGTAGCTATTTCCGCTCTGCTTGCAGTCAGGAAATGAGGAGGAGGCAGCACTGGAGATATTTTTTGAATTTGACAGGATTTTTTTTTCCCCCCCTCGCTTCGGAGCAAGGAATGCTCAGCCTGGCTGGGCCTGCAGCAAGGGGGGTGTTGGGAAATCTGTGGTGGCGTCGGATTTTGGGGTGGTGGTGGATTTTGGGGTTGTGTCAGAGGCAGGTTAAAGTCTGGGATTTGAGAGCAGAAAAATGGGATCAAACGATCCAAAGGTTCGAAGCCAAAATCGTAAACATGACCTCACAGAGCGTCTCTGCTTTCCCTTGCTGACGTCCTCCTTTGCTTGCTTGGCTTTAAACCAGTTTTTTGCTTTAGTTGCTTTTGGTTTCGGTGTTTGTTTTGACATGAAATGAAATGATTTCAATTAAAATTTAATCGTTTTAATTCTGTTCAGAATCCAGAGCAGCACCTTTTGGGTGCTGTGCACGTGTGGAAATTCCCGTCTGATCCCGCTGCACTGAAAAGGGATTCAGCTCCCACATTTTAATATTGGCCCACTTTTACATCCATTTTAAATAGACTTTCTTCAAATTAATCTCATGAGATTGTAAAGCAGTCAAGGGTGCTTTAGTTTTAATGGAAGATGTGTGGCTAATCCCCTGGATTGTTTTAAAAATCTCCTTCCTATTAGTGGGAACATCCTGGAAATTCCTACTGCAGGCAGTGCTTGAAACACCGCAAGTGTTTCCAGTGGAGATGGAAAAACAGTAATGGTGATCATTTAGTGGTGTTTGAGAAATTGGTCGGGTTTAGAGTTAAACAGAAGATAATTCTTGCAAAATATTTCAAATTTAGTTGTTTTCGGAAACAGGCCCAGACTTTCTCTGAAGGAAGGTTTTCCTCTCTTCTTCCTAAGAAATTACATTGGATCAGAACTTTCCATTTTATCAAAATATTGTTTCAAAAAGGCAACATGTACTCACTAGGGATGGATTAAAAGGGTTCTGTGTTAACATTGGACTTTTCTTTAATACATGAAAAAAGAAGAGTAAAGTTGTAGTCAATACTATGTAGAAATAAAACGTAAAAAGTAATTTCTAATGAGAAATCACTAATTTCTAATTTCTAATAAAACATTTGTTTGGAAGGTTTTGAATGGAGTTTTACAGGACTCAAAGGTTTTTCCTGGTAATATTTCCTGCCAAAATGTCGTCGCACCATTATCCTGATTTTTCCCAGGATGTTTCCACCGTGGTTCCCTGGAATCTTACGGGATTACGGTTGAAATACGAGCTCCATTTGTTGATGTTTTGGAACCAGAGCCCCAAACCAGAGGCCAAAATCCTGCCATCACCTCGGGAAGGGCCTCTGCCCTAAGGGTGGCTATTCCAAGAATTCCTCCAGCAAACCTTTCCCAAGGAGCAGCTGGATCTGCGCCCCCAAGCAGCCAGAGCTCATGTCTGCAACCCCTAAAACCCCACCTGTGCTGTTCAGGGCTTAGAAATGGGTGCTTGAAATTCCAAACTGGGATTTTTTTTTTTTCCCAGCTGGATTTTCATGCAGATCCTTGGTGGTTTTTCTTGCAATCCCAAAAATCTGCTTTGCCATCTTTGGCTTCCCGCAGGTGGGATTGTGGAGCAGTTTGGGCTGGAAAAGACTTTATAAAGATGCTCATTTTAGGTTGTTTAGGCTGGCAAGGGAGGTTGAGTGCGCTCCTGCTGCAGCTCAAAGAGCAGCAGAGCCGTGGATTGTGGGTCTGGAGAGACAAAAAGGAGGGAGGAAAGGTGAAATGATTTCCTCGTGGTGGTCCAGAAGGAACACAGGCAAAGATAAATCTGACCCCACACTGCTGAGCTCGTTTCCTCAGCACCCGGTGCCTCCCAAGCCTTGTCCCAGATCCCAGATACCCCCGGACAGAAATTGCCAAGGAACTTACAGCACAGCTCAGCTGTGGCCAAGGAAACACAAATGTTGTTCCTCACACGTGGGGAGCTGCTCAGGTCCCCAGCAGCCACCCATCCATCCATCCATCCCNGCCCCCAGGTGGAGTCTCAGGCCCAAGGAGGCACTCGGGGTTTTTGGCTGGTGCCTGCAGGAGGAGCGTCCAGCTCCCTTGGTTTGGGTTTTCTGTAGCAGAGCACAAAACCCCCCAACATTTGCTCATGAGGCAGGGCAGGGACGCGGTGCCAGGAATAGAGGCTCCCGACGAGGCTGCAGGATGTTGCTGTGGTGTGTTCATGTGATTCATCCACTACGAGCCCGAACAATCGGTAACCTCAAGACACTCTCGCTTTCACGCCCTCTGACACACATTCCGCCGAGGACAAATATCCTCTGCATGAGTAAAAAACCTCGGGGCTGGGGTTTTTTTAACTCGTAAAGGTCGCTTTGTGAGCGCTCAGATGTGGAGTTTGAGCTCTGCTGCCCAGTCCTGCGGCGCGGGGACGGTTTCTGTCAGCGCTGTGACGTGCTGGCTTAGGAAATCCTTTTTTTGGATGCTGATCACAGTGATGGCTGTGGAGAGCGACTCCAAAAAGCCCATGGTGGAAACCACTGAAATCAATTACAAAGAGAATAAATTTGGCCCAGATGTTGTGATACAACTGAGCAGAAGGCAGGAGGGAGTTGGGCTGAGGAGGAGATCCAGGAAAGCTGGAAAAGACACGGCCAGAGGCATTCAGGGCCTTGCAGGAGGGTTCTCCTCATGAAAAAACCCTTGCCAGGTGGCAGCAGTAACCCCTGGTACCAGCTGAGCACCTGGATTTTGAGACTTCTTGGTTTCAAACTGGCACATCCCGAGTGTCCTCCACCATGGAAAACAGCTGGATAATGGATGAGCTGCCATGCAGTTCCTTCTACTGGAAGCGTTTTGTTATTTCCCCGTGGCCGAGGGCCACCACTGGCTGTGCACTTGGTGATTTTATTTATTTAATTGGATTTCATTTACTCCTGGGCCCCCCTTTGCCGGGGGTGGCCCCTCCAGGTCTGGGCACTTTTCCCTTGCGAGCTCGCAGCACTAGATGGCAGTGTAATGGCAAAAACCTGCCCTGCCGGGGAGGAAAAGGCCAATTTCGCCCCCAAAACCACCCGGGAGGAAATTTAAAATTTGAACGCGAAACAACCAGACCTTAAAAAAGCCTCTCCAAGCTCCTTCAATTCCCATAACGGGCTCAGGGAAGGACCAGGACAAGCTCCTCACTGATGACCCAGCCATGTCAGTTTATGCCACCCACAGATCTGGCCCACAGCAGCGGCACAGCCAAACTTGTACAGAATATTTGGTCAGGAGATTTGGGTGAGGTCGAAAATGCAGAAGCACCAAAACAAACAAACATGATATTTTTCTTCAAAATGAAACTCGTAATTCCTTACCGAGATCATGTTTGGAGTTGCTTTGCAGCTCCAGAGGTTGCGGTGCAATAAATTAAGCCGTGGATCATCTCATCTCACATCCCTGCAGGATTCAATCCCAATTTTGTGGCCCCAAAAGGGGATTTATGTGGTGCCCGGGTTTGATTTTCTGTAGGGAAAATTCCATGCCATGGAGGCACACGGGGTACGTGCATTCGTGTCTGTTTTCTTAGGTCTGGATTAGTGCCCTCATTTATGACCAAGCCTTAAAAAAGGAGGAAAATGTCACAGTATAGAAAAATAAACAGGGTAAAAATAAATGGCAGAAAGACCGGGCTGAACATGGCCCGGTCTGGACGTCACCAAGACAGCTGCTGGCCCGGAGAGAGATCTGAAGGTCTTTGTTAGGAAACGTTATTGCTGAGATTTTCACTGTTTGGATTTCCTGTTTTCCTCACTTCTGGACCCTTTAACTTTTGTAATCTAAGCAGGGTCAGGTCTGGTCATCCGTGGGGAAACAGGCTGGCTGTGAACAACAAGTGCTGCTGGAGGTGAGCGCTGGGGAGGTGCTGGGGCCAGGCAGGACCCTCAGCACAGGCTGCTCTGACCTTCTGGGCACTGCTGGCCAAAAGACTTCCCTGTCTGGGTGAAAAACACCCAGCCTTGATTTTGAAATGTTGAGTGATGGAAATCCACCCACTGTCCTTCAGGGGGGAATTGCCTTTGGCTGATAAAAATGAGTGTCTTGGTTTTGGTCAGACCCTACTCAGGTTTAATCTCCTTGTGGTTCTACCTGTTTGTATTTCTCGTGGAAATTTTTTTTTTTTTTTGCACAAGTCTTTGATGCCCTTAGATAATGATAGGCTCCAAAAGATGTTCCAAGAGCCATCATCTCCCAGACAAGATGTGAAAGTCTGATGGGAACCAACTGATCTCTCTCAAAAACCACGATATTTTTAGGATGTGTCAAAATCCATTCAGGTCTGACCATCCACAAACTCCCCAGGCAGTATCAGTGTCATAAATGCTTTTAGCAGTCCTGGGCTGGAGTGGGGATCTCTGTGTCTCCATTGCCTGGACACTGGGACAATTTTCCTTGCAATAATTAAAGCGAATTCAGCTAGAAGGGATGAAGTGAAAGCAGTGTAAAGGTGCAGGACTGAAAATAAAAGTTGAAAAGTCCCACTCACTTGTTGGCAAGGGATTATAACCCCGTTGTGGTAGGGGCTGTTATGTCACTCTGTGAAAATCTTTGTCACGGTGTAATATTTAACAGTTTCTGTGAGTGGAGTGATTAAAGCTGTACAGCATGGGCAGGTGCCAGGTGAGCTGGGCAGTAAATCTGTCAGCTTTGTGTGGAGCCTGAAGGAACAACTGCCAAGGTGTGCTGAGCTCATTTTCCCTCCTGGACACGCTTTTGGTGTAAGATAAAGTTGGTCCTGTGTCACCAGCCCTGGGGGATGACCAGGAATTCTGCTGGGCACCATCAGCATCCTTCTTTTCCTCTCCACCATTCCGTTTCCTACTCAAACACTGATTTTGGCCACTTGGGTCCGCTCTGGAAGGTGATCTTCACATGGCTAAAAAAGCTTCATTCCCTTCCTGATTATCCATTAGAAGTTCAGTTGAACTCAAGTTCAGAAGTTTCCAGTTGAAAGTAGAGTTCGACTGTGAAGACTTTCACAGGGTGGGATTTATCCCAGAACCTCCACCCAACATTTTGGTTTTCACCTTCAAATCCATAGGCATAACTGATGCCATGCTGCCTTTATGGGGGTGTCTCAAAGGAAGGCAGAGAACTCACCTGGGGTTATATCAGTGTTGTCCATGGAAGAGGAGATTTGGGTCTGTGGGTTGCTGGATGGGCAGTGTGGGGTTCCAGTGAGGTTGTCGGGAATCTGAAGGTGTCAGGACACACTGAATTATGAATTACTGACTTATGTGTGAGTTCTTTGGGACAGTGAAATCTTTCCAGCCACAGCTGAAATCAAGGCTTTCACAGGGCTGGATTTATCCCAGGATAGGTGTAACTGATGCCATGCAGGTGTTCAGGACTTCTCATTTCTGGGGCTGTCCTGAAGGAAGGCAGAGAGCTCACCTGGGGTCATGCCATCCATATAAGAGGAGATTCGGGTCTGTGGGTTGCTGGATGGGCCGTGTGTGGTTGCAGCGAGGACAGTGAGGCTGTCAGGAATCTGCAGGTGTCAGGGCACACCGAATCACCAGGGACCGCACTGTGCGAGCAGCCGGCAGACCCAGGGCGCTGCTGCGCTATGGGGCCAGCGCTGCCATCCCTCCTTCTCCCGAGCAGGTGTTTAGGGCTCCCGCTCCCTCACCTCCCAGCAGCGCCGCTCCAACAGGACGCGGTGATTTCCAAGGCCAAGGGCCGGCAGGAAATGCCGACCTCCGCCCCCCGGAGCGCGGAGGCAGCGGCGGCCGCTCGGTGACTCAGAGCGCGGGTCCCCGCGGTCCCTCCACTCCCGACCCCGCCGAGCCCCGCTCGCCATCCCCCGAGCCCAGCTGGGATCCGCCGGCCTGGCTGGAGGAGGAAATGCGTGGTGAAAACAAGGGGAAAAAAAAAAAGCCCGATTTGGTCAACGCTGTTCTTTAATAAACAACTTATGGCAGGTGCCTGGCGGCTTATGATAATTAACGGGGTATTTATTGCGATCAGAAAATGCGCTGAGCCGAACAAGTCTCTCATCTGTCCTTGGCTGGCTGCAGCGGGATGGGGTCATTGGCTGTCTGGCTGCAGATAATAAATCAAAGGGCTGGAGAAGCTGCAGGAGAGAGGGCATGAACTGCCCGAACATTCGGCTCATTGCGGCGGCGAGCGGAGCTTTCCCAGCCGTGTTTTCACTTTCTCCAAGGCGGTTCTGGCCCGCAGGGCGGCCGGGCCGTGCGAGTAAACAGAGGTCACTGTTACCTTGCCTAAACAATGACTGTGCTATAGTGCCTGCCAGCTCTGGAGCGGCCAGGGCGAGCTTTAAAAGGCTTTTTGAGGGTGAGGAGTGGACCGGTCAGCCTGGTGTGCTCGGGGCAGGATTTGGGATGCTCAGGGAGACGCTGGGATCAGCTGATCCCGGGCTGTGAGCGGGGATGGAGCACGGAAAAACAAACCCAGCAGAGTGGCTGAGGAGGAAACAGGCAGGAGCTGGGGGAGTGGAGAAGGGATGGCTTTCCTCTGATGTCAAAAATCCCATCATCCAGTGCTCGCCCTGGAAAAGGCGAGAGGAGAAGAACGTGGAGAGAGGGAGACAGGCAGGGAGAAGAAATGAAGGGAAAGGACGTGCTCGTTTTTCTCCCGAATCTTTGTAGGCTAAGCTTGCCCAGCCTGGCAGGATGGAGAAACGAGGCTGATCCCGAGTGCCAAGCCCTGCAGAGCCCTGCGAGCCCCAGGGATTGTTCCCAGCCCCAGCCCGATCTGGACTTGGTTAGTACTGCCTTGGTATGAATAATCAGGGAGACAGAAATTGCCAAGAAACTTACAGCACTTTCCACAGGGCTCTCTTTGCCTCTAGCTTTTATTTCTGGCAGTTTGAATTTTCCTGCTCACTGTGTTCGTGCCTGATCCTCGCAGGATTTCTGCAGGGCTGGGAGGAAAGGATCAGGGCTGGATGGAAGTGAAGAAGCAGCAGAGCTGGAGCTGCCCTGGAGCTCTGTCCAGGTTCCTGTTTCTTCCTTCCGAGGGGCTGAATATCAAAAAAGGTGCCAGGTTTTGTCCTTCATGCCTTTTGCTGTGTGTCGTTGCCTGTAATTGGTTTCTCAACTGAAAAAAGCTTTCTCAACTGGGGGGGGGAGGGAAAAAGAAAGAAAGAAAGAAAAAGAAAAACCAACCCCCCACATTTTTGGCAATGGGTTGTTTTTCTAAGCAATTAATTAAGCGCTGATTGTAAAAGAATTTGAATGAATCCTTCTACCCCGTGTCAAGCATGGATTTTGTATTAATCACTTCACTACTCGCTGGCTGAATAAGGACTGAGAAAAAGATGCAGGGAGTAAAAATTTCCCCAGGAAATGAATCAGACGAGGAACCTATGCCTCATCTCGCCTCCTCCAAGTGAAGAAAGAGAGGATTTTGTCACTGGTGGGTCAGTTTACAAACGTGTCCTTTGCAGGGTGAGTCAGAGCCCGTGATGCATTTCACAGCAATGCAGCCCCAGATGCAGCTGCAGGCAGCACTGAGTGCCAGCTAGAGACAACCAGGAGCCAACCCTCGTGCCCATCGTGGCCAGGAGAATGAAAATGCAACCTGTCAGATGTGCCCGTGTGCCAGCCAGCTCCGGCTGCGTTTGAAACCAGTGTCAAAATTCCCTCTGGCTTCCATGGGAGCAGGGAAATCCCTCGGGACTTGTCATTTCCATTTGCTGATGGGGGCAGAGATGGGGATTTTTTTTATAAGATGGAGTTGGTGGAGGATCCGTTTTTTTTCACTGGAATTTTCAGTGGGATCCAGTGTCCGGTGAGAGGTGGATGCTCCCAGGTGGGCATCACTCAATTTGTGATAAAGGGTGATGGGCATCGCTGCATTTGTGATAAAAAAGGATGATGGGCATCACCCCTTTGTGATAAAAACCAGGGGCAGGTGGGAAGCGCTGCTGTTCTCAGAGTTGGTTGCGGTGCATTAGAAGTTTGGAGTTTTCCAAAATGCTGGACAAATATTTATGTTTTTCTTTTTTCCCCCCCAAGCACCAGCCTTTGTTAGTGTTAGAGCTGTTAAGGGATGTGCAAAAGCTGTCGTGGTGAAAGCACCGTCAGGATTTGTTGTTGATGTTTTGGTTGTGGGTGAGATAATGAGATTTAGCTGAGAATCTGAGCTGAAATATGAAAATTTTAATACTTTTCCCTGCTGCCACTTTCCTCAGTGTTTCCCTGAAACTAAACCTCGTGAAGTGTGTCAGTCCTTGTGGGTTTGGGGTTGTTTCAGTGGGTTTTCTGTGGCTTTCCAGGCTGTAAAAGTGTTTAGGCAAGAGGGGGAAATACTTGGTGGGTCAGTGGTGAGATCACAGTTCCTTGCTGGCCAAGGTCGGTATCCTGAGGTGGGATGAGAGGAATGGCTGAGGTGCTGCAGGTCTTTCTCTGGGACGACGGTCACCCTTGGAAAGATCTGCCATGAAGCAGCTCCTCCATGGGATGCAGCTTTTCAGCCTCCAAGACCGTCCCGGTTTGCAAACAGCAGCAAAGTGGCAACGCTGGGGAAAAAAAAAAAAAAAAAAGCTTGGGAAGGAGGTGGAGAATGGCAGACCTGGAGTCAAATTTGAATTTTCCAAGTCCTTGGCCAGCGCTTTAAGCAGAGTCCTCTCTTCTCTTCAGGGTTAAACGTCTCCTCTCAGGAGAAGAGCCAGAGGCTGTTGATGATCCATGCAAAACAGGCCGGGCCTTTGATTCCTAAGGTTTTGTCTGCCACGCTTCTACAGGGATGAAGCTTCATTTAGATCCCCACAAGAAAATCAAAACCCCACGCAGCCCCACTTTCCCTCTCTTATCCCGAGGCACCATTCCCTACCCTGCCCCTTCTCCTCCTCTCCCCCCCCCAAAAAAAAAACAAACCCCAAAACCCTCTGGCTTTGACCGGAGCACATTTGGGGGCTGGGGGAACAATTAAAGCGATGATGTGTGTGCTTCAAGGAGAACAGCAGAGCTGCGGTAGCTGTGCTTTGACAGGCCTTTGGAGGATTTCAAGGAAGTTACACCCACTTCATTCACGATAATCGGCTGTTTAACGCCGAGCAGCTCCGTGTTATGAATGAAGAGGGAGCGTGTTTTGGCTTGCAGAACAACCCCGCGGATCCTAATGCTTCCACTCCTCAAATAACCAGCCCCACGTTCACCAAAAAAAGAGAAAAAAAAAAAAAATCTTGACTTCATTCTCGAAATTAATTTCGTGGGGGAAAAAAAAATATCCTGCAACACCTAAAGATGCATCTTCTTTTTCTGGAGGGTTCCAAAAACTTTTTAGCTCCCTCAGCCGTATTTGGAACTGTTCGTGGCTGGGCGAGTTGGGGGAGAAAATGCCCAAAAAGCCGAGTGCTGGTGACTTTTTGTGCCTTTGGTCAGAGCACGCTGAACTGTTGGATTTCACATCATTTTGGGGGCAAAAAGAAAACAGAAGGGAGTATTAGGAAGGAATAAGTTTTGATTTGGATGGATTGCAGAGGCTCTGTGGGCTCTGTGCTGGGCTTGAGCAGACTCATTGATTAGGAATATGTTGATTT
Organism: Cyanoderma ruficeps; assembly: GCA_008694505.1. Classification (NCBI taxonomy): domain Eukaryota; kingdom Metazoa; phylum Chordata; class Aves; order Passeriformes; family Timaliidae; genus Cyanoderma; species Cyanoderma ruficeps. Next base: position 965,589 of record VZDJ01000063.1, on the reverse strand, counting down.
TGGGGGCCATTGAAGCTGGATCTGTGGAATATCCTGATTTCCTGGAGCTGCCCTGTGCCAGGTGCCTTCATCCCTTCTGGTTTCTAGACTGGGATGACGCCTGGGAGGTTGTTGGAGGCCAATGCTGGGTGGGATATGTCAAATCAAAGACAAAAATACTTTGAGGGAGCCTTTCTACCTTCCATTACTCCCAGGTTTTTTGGGAATAAAGTGGCTTTTTGGAGGAGCAACGTGCCCATCCATCCCAGTGCCTCCTCTAGCAGGCAGGGCAGGGATCTGTGCCTGGGCAGGAAGGAATGCAGCTCCTTTGATCCCAGAAAACACCCACAGGTGGTTGCAAAACATGGAGCTGAGCTGAATGTTTATTAATTGGAGTTTAGGCAGGAACGTGTGGGATCGTTTCCCTCGCTGCTTCTCCTCTGGACTGGGGGCAAAAGCAGCTGGGATGGATTGAATTCCAGCAGAATTGGACAAAGCATTAATTGGTGCACACATCCAGGGCTGTGCTGTGTTTGTGGAGCCGACCTCTCCCTGAAAAGGGAACTTTTGCTCAAAGAAAGCCAAAAAAAAAAAGCAATTGGAGAAAACACAATTCCAGCTGATGATCTTCCATCTTTGGTCAGCAGCTGGGAGCCTCTGATGGAAGGTGGGAAAACAAATTTTCCTCATCGTTTTAGCGCTGAAATAATTCCCAGAACAGGCTTTGGCTCAAGGCAGGATCTCACTGGAGCCTTTCCCACTCAAAGGTGGGGGGGAAAGGGCAGTTTGGGCAAAAAGGGCTGAAGACAGAGGTGAGTTGGCTGGAGCCTGGCATGGGAGGGAGGGCGGGCATCACTTCTCCATCTCCTGCACAATAAATTAACTCTCTCCTTTCTTCTTTCCCGCCACAGAACCGCGTCTGGGGGACACCAAGAGCTGAGCAGATCCTTCCTCATTTCCACTCGTTTTCAGGGTGAGTGAATCCTCTTGTCTCCACTCCTGCTGTCGTGTCCTGTGCAGCTCCAAAGTGTGACTTAAGGTTCAGAGGAAAATCTCTCTTTTCCTAATCTTTGCACTGATAACATGGAGCTTAATTTAGCAGCAGTCAGGCAGAACATTTGGATTTTGTCATCCATTTCCAAAACTATTGTTGGCTTCTTATTCCTTTGTTTCCACACACCACCACCCTCAGCTCGTTTCAGATTTACATTTTCTTGGAGGTGCCAAAAGATAAGTTAATGCCAACTTGGTGATTAATTAGCTAATACTTTCCTCTGCCCCTGAGATGGAAAGCCTTTATCTGAGCCACCTATTCGTTATTATTTTATTTATTGCTGCATGGGTACGATCGAAGGGATTCGAGTTCTGCCCTCCTGAGAAATTTGGGCAGGGATTTATAGGAACAGGATGAAGGAAAGCCAAAGGAACCTTCAACTTTTTATCAGAAAATAATGTCTTAATGTTGAGATCAGGGTCCTTTTTAATCTATATTTTGCAAGCCCTGAGCAGTATCAGAGTCTCGTTGTCAAAATCACTGGAAACACAGAGTTCTGAGGTTTTTCAGCATCCTCAGAGATGTAAAAATCAATGAAAAGCTGGATTTTCCAGAGGCTGTGGGAATGGCTCAGCTATTCCTGAGCTCAGCCTACTTGCCTGAGCTTGGAAAAGTTGTGGGTAAAACACACCTGGGGCACTTCCAATGTGGAAGTTTCCAGGAGCTTGGTGCTGGTGCACATCCCTTTTCCTGGGGGAGCTGGGAAGAGGCTGCAGACATCTCCTTCCAAGCCAGAGTCCTGCAGGGGGATATTTGGAATTCAGGATGGAGTTCAGACCAAAGGGATCGTTATTTAAAGTGCCATAAATGCATTAACACAGGAGCAGGGACGCGAAGAAGTTTAATTTAATGATAATAAAAAAAGGGGAGAAGCTCGGGTTGGATAATGATGATGAATTAATTTATTGGTGGGTGGGTTTGGTTACCTCATTCTCCTGCAATCATGATGAGGAATGAGGTAAGTGCATATTTTATGGCACTTGTGAGAACCCTGCCCGTGGGCAGCAATTAACGCCGTGCTGCACATCCCAGGGAAAACTCCCAGCAGGAAGAAGCTGGAGGACACCACAGAGCAGGAAAAGCTGGAGAATCCCAGGAGCTCTGAGCACAAAGGTGAACCAGCCTCCCGCTGTACTGGGCTTCACTTTCGGGGGTTTCAGACTGGGAGGGAAGAGTTTCTTCCTCATACAGTGAAGTCCAGGGGAGTTTTAAGACTTTTGAAAATTAGTGCACTTTTAATTTAGGCTCTGAGCTCAGCAGATTAACAGGTGGCAACACATCCATGCCCAGAGCTTAATCAAGGCCCCCCAAAAAAGGCATTTGGACGTGGATTTCAGCAGGACCAAGCTGGGCTGGTAATCCCAGGGGCACACACAGCTCACAGGCCATCCTGCCGTGGTTCCTCCACCTACAGGTGTCATCCACTGTGCTCCACATTTCACCTGGGGACATCAGTCAGACCTGTGTCACCTCTTTGAGGACATCCAGGGACGGGGAAGGAGGGACAGAGCTGGATCTCAATGCTCACACAGAGCAGACAGTCTTTGCCTTGAGCCTTCCCAAAGCAAACGGGGCCGGGATGGGGGAATGGCCTCAGACTGGCAGTGGGTTTAGATTGGGTGTGAGGAAGAAATTCTTCCCTCACAGTCTGAAACCCCCAAGAGTGAAGCCCTTTTCAAAGGGAGGCTGGTTCACCTTCGTGCTCAGAGCTCCTGGGATTCTCCAGCTTTTCCTGCTCGGTGGTGAGCTCCAGTTTCTTCCTGCTGGGAGCTTTCCCTGGGATGTGCAGCACCTTTCCTGTGCACGGCGTCAGGAAGAAACCCTTCCCTGGGGGGTGGTGAATGATGGAATGGATTTCCCAGAGAACCTGTGGCTGCCCCTGGATCCTTGGAAATGCCCAAGGACAGGCTGGGCGGGGTTTGGAGTAACCTGGGACAGTGGAAGGGAATTACGGGAGCTTTAAGCTCCCTTCCAAACCCGACCATTCTGGGATTTCATGGAAATTCAGAGCTCTGGGGGCTGCCTTTGGCAGGATGAGGGAGGAGTGGGAGGCAGCGGGAGCAGCTCCTTTCCCTCGTGTGTTCTCAGCATTCCGTGTGGTCACCTCAGATGTGGGACAGCCTGCTCTGCTCCCCTCCCTTCCTCCAGGAAATCTGAACCCTGTCCAGGCTGCAGGAATGTGTGCTGAACTCCAGCCTGCATTAATGCTGCTCTGCTTTGCATGAACAACCGAGTATTGACAGAGGCGGGGGCTGGCTGCAGGCATTCCCCTTCCTGCTTCCTCCACTGGCCCTAGGAAGGCTTGGGCTGGTGAATTGTTTCATTCCAGTCCTCATTTTTAATGAGATTATAGCTTTGAGGGCTGATGGTGCATTTTAATTGCTGATTCTTGAATGCAGGAGCAGGGAGCAGAGCCCAGGTTTCCCCTTTGCCAGGTGACTGCCAAAGGCAGCACATCGACGAGCACTTTGCACTGCACTAAATCCATTTCTCCCCACTGAAAAGGTGAAAATCCCATCTTTCTCTCCCCACAGCTTTAGCAGGAGCTGTGGTGGGTCAGGATGTGAGGAAGCAGCTGGGTGTTTGAGGCACTGACAGCCTGGATGGGCAGCACATCCTTCTCTATTTCCTTGGTCTTTTCCCACTGCTCTGCCCAGAAATGGGTTTTTTTCTCTCTCTGCCTGTGTGATTTGCCACGGTTGCTGCATTTTATGCACAGGGGGCTGCATTGAGTCTGACCCTTTGGGAATTACCCTCCTGGGCACCTCAGATCCCCAAATTTCTGCGTGAGGAATCCTGAACCATTTTGTGGATCCCAGTGATCCCAAGATCACTGGAGCAGATTTCTCACTGTGTGGATTTTACCTGCAGGAGCTGCAGCCCAGGTGAGGTTTTTCTGGACCTTGTGAGCTGCAGGGAAGGTGAGGGCAGGGCACTGCCAGCAGTTCTCTCTCCTACACCTCCAAAGGGAATTCCCAGCCGAGGCAAAAGAGTGTTTGTGGAGCCGTTTCCTAATTTAGAGCAGTTGCTGGAGGGTGAAGTGTTGTGCCAGCGGAGCAATGTCCAGCTCTAAATTTGGAGGGCATGAAGCTCCAGCCCTGGGCTCCGTGTCCTGGGGCCTTGGCGTGGAGGGGATGCTTCTCCTGGATTATGGAGCAGCTGGGACAAGCGGGGAGGGCAGAGCCGGTGGAGGTAACAAAAGGCAAATGTCATTTGAGGCTGAGGCTGGGGGAAGCCGCAGGGATGAGCACAGAGCCCTCGGCTCGTGGAAGGTCAGGGAGCTGCAGAGAGAGGTGAAAACAAAGCAAGGAATGAAGAGAAAATGGAGAGGAACGAGGAGCAAAGTGGCCAAAAAGTTTGGAAGCAGCTGGTGGAGGAAGGCGCTGTCCCACAGGCAGGTGGGGTTCAGTCAGGGTGTTCCTCCAGAGAGGTTTTAGCCTTTCAGAGGGCTCTGACCAGGAGGGAGGGGTGGAAACAGCAGCCCTGGGCCCTGTCCCTCCCTCCTCCCGTGGGGATTTACCTCTCTTCTCCAGCCCTGTGCTCTTCCCAAGGCCCATCCCCTGTTCCCTGGAGGCCCAGGCTCTTTCTGCAGGCTCTGAGGCTCAGCTGAGCAGGTCCTGAGCACCAGCCCTGATCTCCTCCCACCATCAGAGGGGCCGAGCAGCAGCAGCAGCCCCGTGCAGGCACACACTCAGCACCACCCCTGGGGCAGCCGAGCGGGCCTGTGGCTGCAGGAGCTGGACAGGACTGGCCATTCCGAGCATTTGAATGGCATCAGAGAGGAGGTCTGGAGGCTGCAGAGGCTTTGGAAGCTGGGGACTGCTGGCACGTTCCAGCAGAGCCAGGAGAGGCTGCTGATGGTCATTTTATGGCCCATCAGGCTGTGCCCTGATCCTGCTCACTCATCCATGCTGGGAACAGCCTCTCCGTGGTGCTGGGGGAATGCCATGCCAAAAATCCTCTTGTAGCCCATCAGCAGGGCTGTCAGAGCACCTCGCCAGGCTGTGAGAGGAACAAAACCCTGTCAGCATCTCCTTCTCCTTTCCAAGGAGCGGGGGATGCTCGCAGGGATTAAATTGCTGGGGCTTTGTAGGAGGTGGAGGACTGAATAAAGGGACCTGGGACTTCCAGGAGAGATTCCCCAGGGAGGTTCTTCCTCTGAGATGTCACATACCTGTGTTCTGGGTCGCAGGTGCAGCCCTACCCAAGAGACCAAGACCCTCCCTGTTTCCAGCAAGTTGTATGTGGTTTGTTTTGGGGTTTTTTAAATCCCATTCCTTCCCTGTGCTTGAGGCAGAGGAATTAGGATGTGAGTGCCACACGTAGTTTATGATTTTTGGCAGAATATTCCATCCTGGTTGTGGCTCTGAACTCTCCTCCTGCAGTGGGTGGTGCTTCAAACTGTGCTTTGCTTCTTTTAGAGAATCCCAGAATGGTTTGGGTGGGAAGGGACCTTAAAGCTCATCCAGTTCCACCCTGCCACCTTCCACTGTCCCAGGCTGCTCCAAGCCTGGCCCAGCGTGGCCTTGAGGATGTCCAGGGATGGGAAGCTGTGCTCTGAGGAGCTCCTCACTGAGTTTTCCAGGTCTGGAGAGGATGAGTCGGGTGTGGCTGTGGGACAACACCTTCCCGGACAACATCTCCTCTCCAGCTGCCTTGAGACCTGTAACCCAGACCTTGCAGCCTGTGCCTGGAGCCCAGAACAGAGGGCAGGGGGCCCTCAAGGTTTCTTTGAGCCCCTCGCCGTGTTCCTGGCAGTGCTCTGCTCGTTTCCATCCCTGTTTTCTGTTCCCTCTGCGATCCGTTCGCTGCCGCCCGTCCCTCCCTCCTTCCCTCCCTCAGCACCCTCCCCACACAATGGATTCCTTTCTGTGGTGAGTGCCCTGCTCCAACAGACATTTGCTGGCTCCTCTCTTCGGGGTGCCTTTCAATGGGAAGAAGAGGGGAAAGTATTCCTTGTTCCCGGTGAGAACCAGCCCTGGCAGCCTGGGTTATTTTGTCGGCCGTGTGGCTTTAAGTGACGCCTTTGCCATCTGTTCCGTCTGCTAATTAAGAATGCAAAACAAACGGAGCCCACAATTGCTTCATTTAGAATAAGAGAGATGGCAGTGACCAAAACAGTTTTATTTTGGTGTCAGATGCTCTTTTTATTTCTCCTGTCTCTTCCTAGTCCAAAGCAGGGCTGGAGCACTTCTCCCTCTCCCAGTTTGCAGCAGGGGAGGTTGTTCTGGCAAACTTTACCAACTTCTACATGTTCAGCATTTAGGGCCCTTAAGGGACAATCCCACAAGAGCAAGGAAGGAGAAAAAAAACTTCATTTTCAACGGTGAGGCTGATTTCAGCTTTCACGATTTCAGTTCAGTTGTGCTGGTCTGAGTTCTGCAGAGCCACATCAGGGTTGTCCTGGTTTGGAAAGACAGGATTCTGCTAAGGAAGGCAGGAGCCTCCCTTGGAATGGAGAATGTAAACCCCCTCCCTCTGAATTACCATAATTTTGAAATTAAGGGGCTCTCAGGCAAAGATTTGGGAATAGGAACAATCTGAGATTAAACCCAGCGTGGGCTGGGACCCCAAACTGGGCTGGGTTCCTCCAGGCCTGAGCAGCCAGCGCAGGATCCTGCCCCAGCCTGGAGGCCACCTCTGCTGGAAAAATGATGGAAAACGCTTCAGGAGGTTCCAGCACGAGGGTTAAAGGTTCTGTTGGTGTCCCAGGCCTGGGGGATGATGTCGTGGTTCAAGCATTTGGACTGGAACCAAGAGATGTGAGATAAATTCCAGGCTGTGCTGTTCACTTCCTCTGTCAGTCCTGGAGGTCTCTGCTGCTCCCCTTGCTCCCATCCTCTGCCTGTCACCACTCAGGATGAATTGAACTGCTAAGCCAGGTAATCTTCCGAAATCCTTCCATTTGGGGTTAAAATAGAGTTCCATCCCCACGTGCCAACAAGGTGGGAACAGTGTCAAGTTGGAAATTAAGGACAAAAAGCAAGTTTGAAGGACGTGAGTTAATGCCCTTTCCTCAGCCTGGTGACAGTGGAGAACAGCCTGGATCAGTGACTGAGGGGTGACAATGCCAGGAAATGAAGTCAGGGTGCATTTTTTCCCTGGCTTTGGTTGGATTCCCAAAGAATGAGTGTCCATGGGCAATGCTGAAAGGATCAATGCGAGGAAGAATTAATTTTGTACCTCTAAAGTTGTGTTTAGTAAATTCTGGTCATTGAAATCCACTCAACAAAGAAGTTCTTTGCCAGTGTCACCACCTGATGGATGAAGGTTTGTCCTCCTGGCACCTGACGTGTCAGCAGGGAAGGGGAGAAGGAAGGACAGTTTCTGGGCTCTTTCTTTAGGTGTGTCAACATCTCATTTTCTGCTAAATGAATTTGTTTTTGAAGGTCCGTGTGTCTAGAAGAGTTTACGGGATCAGCTGCCCTGTTTTGGTGTTAAAATTTGCTTTTGGTTCCTTTATCACAGCATTAATTTCAAGCTGGAAGGAGGTAAATTTGCTTTTCTCTGTGGGATTTCTAGAACAGGGCACGTAGAGGTCAAAATTTCTTGCTAGAAAGCCTTGACAGGTGTGAAAAATTTAATCCAAACCATTCATAACAAGTGATTCTCTTCACCACTGGATGCATTTAACCTGCTCTGGGACAGTGAGTCAGCTTTTATTGCAAATATCTGCAGCCTTGGGTCAGATTTGAGCTGCTGCTTGTCAGGAATGGAGATTCTGCACATCCTGGTGGTGTTCTGGGGCACACCCGAGTGTTGGCAGTTCCAGGCATCACTCCTGCTCTGCCTCAGCTTGAACCCAGAGCTGGAGAATTCGGGTCTTGTTCTTCTTTGCCCAAATTGTGGTACCTGTGCAGAAAAAGGTGTGTTTTTCCTGCTGTAGAAAGAGATTGGAGAAAAATCTCATTTCCTTGGTGATGAGGCAGTAAACCCCCCGCCACGGCCAGCAGCAAAGTGGATCCATGAGGGAAAGTGCAGGAGGGAAAAGGCTCCTGAAATTCAATGACCTGAGCTTCATTCCCATCAGAAATTACATTACATTACAGGAACACTTAAGTGGGGGTTTCTCCTTTTTTCTGGGCATCTGTCTACTCTGTGGATGCTTCCAAACATTTTTTTTTCCCCCTAGATAACATGGGATTTCTTTTCCTTTCACTGGGATGCACCAGCTTGCTCCGTGTGCCAGGTATTATCCCAAAATATTTGCTGGAGGGGAAGCAACTCTCAGCTCCCCCTGCAAGGATTTTATCTCTCCTTTAAATTACCCAGTTCAAATGCAGGGATAATGACACTTGTAATGATGATAAAATGGGAGCGTGGCTGCACAGAGTAACGTTTAAAAATAATGATACACCTCTAAGTAGGTTCTTATAAAAGGAAATCTTAAATAGCTCCAGGGAAACAGATGCTTTGGGGGACTTGTGGATAAAAATAGTGGCTTCCAATTGGCAACCAAAACAAAAATGTAGCCCCGCTCTCAGTCAAACTCGGCAGCAGAAATTCCTCCGAAAACCTCAGGGCCTGAATGTGGAAAGTGCCAAAAGCACCTGGTGCTGCACCTGCAGTGGGGTTTGGCATCTTTTTTGCCTCTTCTGCTTTTCATCAGGGAATTGTGGAATGGTTTAGGTTGGAAAGGATCTTAAAGCTCATCCCATTCCACTAGGAACACCTTCCACCATCCCAGGCTGCTCCAAGCCCCAGTGTCCAGCCTGGCCTGGGACATTCCAGGGATCCAGGGGCAGCCACAGCTGCTCTGGGCACCCTGTGCCAGGGCCTGCCCACCCTGCCAGGGGACAATTCCTCCCCAAAATCCCAAATCAACCTCCTCCCTGTCACTTCAAAGTGATTTTTCTTGCTCCTTCCCGGCTCTCTCTCCATGGTGGTGCCTTTCGGGTGCTGGGTGCAGTCGGGAGCTTTGCCCAGGGGTCCTTTTTGGGGCTGCTCAGGGCTCGGTGCTTTTCTGGGGGGAGGAAGGGCTGAGCCGGCCCCAGCAGAGCTGGAGGTTTCTGCCTGGCAGGGAGAGGCTTTCCAAGGAGACCTGCAGGTGGCTGGCCAGAGGGAAAGGCAAGGAATGTTTTCCCTGCTCTCCTGGGCTGCTGGAAGGTCTGCAGGCGGCTCCCGCAGGGGACAGGGGTGTGTGGGCAGCCCCAGGCCAGCTCAGGGTTTGCTGAGGTACCAATTTCACTGGTTTGAAGTTAAAATCGCTGGTTCTCCATGGACATGAGGAGCTGTGGCTTGATTCCTTCTCCTGGCTCTGCTGTGGAACCGAAAACCTCCTTCAACAACCCCTTAAACCTCATTCCAGCTGTTTCCAGGTGTGTGGACCTCAAGGCAGGTGCCTCAATGCCACGTTTTTGGGTTTGGGACAGAAACATCAGCCTGTACAAAGGAGCTGAGCAAGCTGAGGAAAGGGGGATGTTTATTTTGTGTGCTTTCGCTTAACTCAGAGAAACACTCGAAAATCAGGATTTTGTGATGATTTCTGCTTTTTTCCTTAACTGCTAGGGCAAAAGCCAGATCTCAAATGAACAATTTTAACTCATTGGTTTGGTATTTTTCTTTTAGGTGGTTTCTCCTAAAGCAAGACAAGCAGTCAGGTGAGTCAAATGTTGATCATGGAATTCTTCTCCTGGCGGGGGTGACATCCACAGGGAACCCTCTGGGGCTGAGCACAAGGAATTCCCTCTCCTGTGCTTCTGCCCTGGGTAGAAATCAAAGATGATGCTCCTTGGGGAGCTCTGGGTTCCTGTGGTGGAATGTGCTGCCTTCGGGACAATCCCTCACCCAGAGAATCCCAGAATGGTCTTGGCTTTGCTGGGACTTTAGAGCCCACCTCATTCCAGCCCCTGCCACGGGGAGACTTTTCCTTGGGATAGGAAGTGGGATAATGCTCCAGGGCACAGCCCGTGGAATTGGCCTTTCCCATGAGCGCTGCTGTTGGGTTTGTCAGTTCCTGGATTCCTCCATGCGAGGAGGGAAATCCTCATCCCCCCCAACGCAGGGCACAAAAGGAGCAGGAAAAGCAGGTGTTGGATGATCCCACTGAGCCAGGAGAGGATTTGAGATGAGGAGGAGAGGGAAGGAGGGTTTAAAGAAAGAGGTGGATTTCCTGCACCCAAAAAAAGAGAAAACCCCACTAGGTTTAATCCCGTCCCAGACAAGGTCACCACGCACAAATAGCTCAGCCTTTGGTTTGATCTTGCCCCTTCCTAAAAGTGGAAGGTGACAACGTTCCATCCAATTCCCATTTGGGCCCGGGCACTGGAGGGGAGAGGGAGAGGAGGCAGTTTGGTGTGGATACACGATCCAGATGCTGGGACAGCCCGGGCTGTGGGGCAGAGCGGCTCGGACATTGTTGGATCTGGCGGGGGTTCAGACATCTGCCAGGGAACGGGGGTTTTGTCGGGAGAAGCGGGAGAGGGAGAGGGAGGGAGAGACGCAGCCAGAGCCTCGCAGTGTTCTATATCTGCCCGGATAACACTTCCTCTTTAAAATTCCCTTCCTGAGCCGGGCTCCTGTATTTTATATTCGGCAGCGAGGTCCCCGCCCCGCCAGCCCTCCCCACCCACCGCCACCCTGGCTGCCTTTAACTTGTTAACTTTGAAAGATGATCCACAGACACGCTCTGCTCTGCCAGGCAGCCCCGTTTAAGGCCAAGATTAATGCAGTGCATTGGTGCAGCCGTGCCGCAGTGCTGCGTGATCGGAATACGAGATGGAATATGGGGGGAAAGGCCAGAAATGTGCCTGGATTCCCAGTTTACACAAGTCTCCTTAGCAACTTGTCTGCTTATTTTCTTTTATTTTTTTCCCCCTTTTTATT